>JAVJGI010000003.1:3805743-3850041 GCA_035590275.1 Ibycter americanus | reverse complement strand
GCCGCTGAGGTGATGGCTGTCGGGGGCGGCCGCAGCTCGCTGCAAAACTTGAGGGGAGATGCCTATCCTCAGCCCGGGGTGCGTGCTGCTGTGGTGGGAAGGTTCCGAGTTGAGAGACAAGCCTGCCAGGGGTTGCTGGAGCCCTCTTAGAGAGGTGCTTTGGAGGTAATAAAAGCCCCCTTGCTCACGAACTACCGCTGTAGGTTGTTGAGTCTCTCCTCAATCTCTGCCAAATAGGAGTAATCAAAAAGTAGAGTGGACTAAGGCTTATTTTTCAGATAGCTGTTTCACATATCTTTCTTTTCAATGTGAACATATGATAGTTAACTTTTACAATGCAAAAAAACATATAGAAGTTTCTGGATTCCATCAGTTAATGTGTATTATTGCTATCTTACTGCTAGTTGTACCTCAGCTGTGAAATTATGTATGTGATTCAAAGGAACTTTTGTCTGTGTATATTGGGTCTGGCTGAGCGCCACAGCAGCCCTCATCATGCTGTTCAGTGTTATCTGATGTCATGACAGCCCTCAGACTTTATATTCTGTTGGGACAATTTGGTGTGACTAGTGAAGATGTCCAGTTTTGCTTTGCTCGAAAGTCCTCCTATTTGGCTTAGAAATGGTGGCTGTTGTGAATGAACATGTGGGTTATGGGATTTCTGACTATCATTGCCTTTAATGCAAGGCCTGTAAAAACTTATTTTTAATTGAAAAATATAAATTTATTTATATAAAAACTACTATTTCTTTTTAGTTTACCAGTATGGTAGTTTCGTTATGTTTTTACCCTTCACCTCTAGCTTGTGAAAAAATTTTGTACTCAGACTACATCTGAAACCATTAACATCTACTGCTAATATGGTAGGAACAAATACCTGCAAATGTGACAACTGTTGAGGATAATAGGTAAAAAGAGTAACAGGTTGTGTTTTAAGTGCTTAATTGCATCACAGCTAAAGGAAGGCAACCATGTTTCTCTTTGTCATGCTATTGGAATTGGGTTCTGTACCCACAAGGAAAAGTCTTTGCTTGGATGCTTTTGTAGACTTTATACCATACAAGAGACTGGATGCAGCAGGTCACAATTTGATATATGTGCATGACTCTTCTATAGATATTCTTACGCAAAAATTATATTAAAAAATTACAATCTCTCAGGTCACAGAGGTAGGAAATTAAATGCTGTTGGTTGAACTGTGTGTGAACTATTCTACCCTCCTGTACAATTAAGAGCAAATAATCTTACCCAGTGTTTTTCTATTCAAAATTCAATATTTCTTATAATAATATCACGGAGAAAAAAGTGACACCTCTTAACCATGACTTGCATGTAAGTAAATATCCTAATATTAAAGTCTTCCTTAAATGGGGGATGGAAGAGGTTGTCTGGAAAATGCTGACCACCTTGTTCTGCAGCAAACTACATGACTGCACAGTTGGGGACTATTTTCTGTTTTCAAAACTGCATTGTTTGTGGAGCTCATCTCTGGTATTTTGCAGCTGATGTTAGAATTTGCATCTGCTCTGTACAGGCAGTAGGGAAATGCAGAATCCTGCTGAGAAGAGGGGAGTGTGTGTGTGTGTGTGTGTGTGTGCAGGGAAGGGTTCAAAGCAATCCTCCTATGGAAAACTTTTCCTTTTTCCATTCATTGGAAAGGAAACACAGGAAGATTATCTTATCTTCTGAAACTTGAAATCTAAATTAGTACTGAGAGCTGGATGAGCTGAAGATCCCTCTTTCAGCATCCCTTCTTCAGTAAAGGCTTCTATTTGTTGTAATCGTTACTTTGGTATAAATGGCTCATTTCCTTCTCACTTACTCTCTCCTAACCAAAGTCATCACCCAGCCTCAGCACAGCTGAGGAAATAGTCAAGGGCTTCTGCAAGTCAAGATTACTTAGGCCCCTACTACTATAACTGGCATGACTTACCGCAACTAGAGCTTTACAGGATATTTTGTGGCTGCCTTGATATACAATTTCATAATTTGATGGTGTTTCTATATCTATTGTTAGGCTACCATGCCTCATGTGTGCCTAAAAGAATGAAAAATGAAAAAACCCTCAATGAGGAACAAAAGCATAGGACTCCAGGGAGTAAAAAGCAATGTGTTCTATGCAAAATAGTAAACGTATTTTACTTTGGATTTCTAAAAGCCAATGTGGTGGGGGAGCATAAGGGATTCTATGGGGAGAACTAAAGATGTCTGTGCATCACCCATAATGTTTCCCAAAGCTATGCAAGGGAGAGTAGAAGGCTGTATGCAGTGGCCCTACTAATAGACAGGAAGCTTAATGGAGTCTACCCCGATGCTACCTTTCCCAAAATTAAGATTTCCTCCTGTTTTGCTGGTGAATGAAGTGATTTGTAAGTCTGGGAAGAAGAAAAAACCACCTTTGATTTATTTGAAGATTGGTAGATCCAGCTTGAAAATTCATTGCTACTGAAACATTAATGCAACTGAAACTATGGTATTTTAAAATGAGATAGTTGTAAGCACCTTGTTCTGTAAAGGTATTTCTCAGAAAGGGTTCTCTAGCAATTTAAAAAAAAAAGTCTAAAACTGGGTTTGGTGAAGCTATATTTAGCTGTGTTTAATCTGTTTTAGAACAGTTGCCTCAATTAAAGAATGTGTCTTTTACCATGCTGACATATGGTATGATTATTTAAAACTCAGACAGAAACTATCAGGAATAGGAGCCTGACTTCATATCCCTAATGGGATATGAGCTTCTGAACCACTTTTCGGACTGCACATCTGTTGGTGTATAACTTCAGCGAGTATTTGAGCTTTTTTGTAGAAATTCTATGTAATGTAAAATACATTCATTGGAGTTTAACTTTTCATGGTAAGAATGTTATATGCTTGAAAGGGCATGCCTAGCGGCTTGTTTTAACCATTTAAGTGTGCAAGTTTGAAGAAAAATACTTTCAAAAACTCACAGGCCTGGATTGGGGCCTTAGGCATCTGCTGTTACTAATAATGATACTTGCTTCAGCATTTTAACTAATTCTTTCAGAGAACCATCAGATATCCAGGTCCTCCAATGTGATCGCAGTTTTATATGAGTGCTTAGCATGTAACAGTTCTGTAGTTCCAAAGCATTTGTAATTCAGTGTTGCAGGTACCGTGAGGTACTATAGGGCAAAATAAGTCTCTCTCCTGATCCTGGTCAAGGCCTCTAAATTGAGGGCATCAACAGATGACAAAATATATTTCGATAATTTGAAAATTCCTGTCAGAATTTGTGTAATGTTGTAAGAATTTAATTTGAAGTCTGAACTACTTAAGGATTCTGTGCTTGCAAAGAGTTTTCCCAGCAAGACCATACAGCAAATATTGGCTCTTGTCTTAAAGTTAAAGCAGCTTTCCCATTGTCCTTGGCAATGTAATAAAAAGCAAGAGATGGTTCCCTGACTGAATTACAGCCCACACATTCTGTTTCAGGGCCTGTCCTGGAAATCTTTTGCTGAAGACTTAGTACAAATTGACATAAGCAAGTGCCAGTCTGAGAGGATTGGGCAGTTAAACCCTAGCATGGTTTGATGGTGACTTTCCATAATGGATTCCTGAGAAGGGATTTAAGTACCGTATTCTAATCTGGGAAAACTTGTCCTAAGGGCCAACAAAATTGCCAGTAGTTGGCAGTTATCAATAATCAAGAGAAATTTTTACTTGAACTTCTGGTGAAATCAAATCAGCTTTGCAGTCAAATGGCTATTTGTGGCAAGAAAAAGACAAGCTGATGCTGAAGTGGCCTTGTGGGTGTGTGCTGCTTTCTCTGGGCTTTGGCTTTTACTCACAGAAATGTCAGCCAACTTTTAAGCCTTTTAGTAGAGAAGATTTTGAATTTGGGATGTGGCAGAGCTAGATTCAGTGCTCCTGAGTTGAATACAGTTAAACCCCTAATATATTTTCTTGTCTTAACTGCTCATTAAATATTGGGCTAGGATGTTTGTAGTCAGTATAAGTAAGCTGTGATTTGGCTGGCACCTCTATATGCAAGTACAATATAAGCATTAGCAAACTCTTTTTCTTTACCAGAAATTTAAATCAATAAAATGCAAGAAGATGACATCTGAAAGAGGGGTAAATTTGAAAAATAGGGGAATGGAATTTTTTTTTTGAACTTCAGAGCAGAACATGTAATACTAGCTGCCTTCCCTCTGAGAACTGCATTAAAATCTGGTCTGCTCTTACATGCAATCCATCTTAGTTGCGGCATTCTTTCTGGAATTTTTCTAAGACTTAACAAGTATCAGAATCTTACAGTTGTCTTAAATGATATTCCCTGCGTGTCTTTGTTAACATTGGTGAGAAAAGGAGACGATGCTTGAGAAAGGAGTGTTCAGGATGTAAAATTAAGTCAGTCTTTCGACTGTGCCAGAGCAAACACGATCTGTTAAACTGCCTTGTAGGACACTGTATTATAAAATTCATACCTTATTCTAAGTGTACAAGCAAATGTCTTGTTTGAGGCAGATGTTGCTGGAATGAAAGCTTTTCTGAGAAACAAGGGAAAGCAGGTTTGAGGAATAAAAGGTCAGCTGAAAAGAGTTCTGAGTGCCAGGAATGGGATATTGATTTTTTTTTCTTATCTATGTAAAATCATTCTTAATGTGTTCTCTCCAACCACTGACAAGGCTTATTCTAATCCCTGTCTGAAGAAAATGAATGGGAGGCTACCAAAAAGCTGTAATATGGAAAATAGATTCTTTCTTCAGGGAAGAAAAGGTTTTGATTGTGATTAAAGGTGCTTTTACTGACTGAGCGTTCAAGTAGGTGTAATTTCTAATTACTTTAATTATCTCATCAGGATTACAAATCTGGAGCTATTTTAATCATGCGTGTAACAAGATTAATTTTCAAGACTCATTATGAAACTTATAACCAGGAATATAAAGCTATAGTTCTTCTGTAGTTATTATATATAGTTACTTTTCTGACATTAAACTTCAGTGACTCCATATGAAACACTGGTAACGCAAGCTTATCAGATGAAAAAAACTTTATTCTTGGGGGGGTGGGGGGAAGAATGTGCTTTATGGCCTTTTAGGGTCTGTCATGGTTTAACCCCAGCCAGCAACCAAACACCATGCAGCCATTTGCTCGCTCCCCCACCACCCAGAGGGCTGGGGAGGAGAACCAGAGAGGAATGTAAAACTTTAGGGTTGAGATAAGAACGATTTAATAATTTAAACAATAAAAGGGAAGAACAATAATAATAACAGTTACAATGGAAAGGTGGGGGAAAGGATAGAATCCACTGCTCACCACCTGCTGACCAGTGCCCTGCCAGTCCCTGAGCAACAATCCCCCCCATCCCCAGCTAGCCCCCCAGGTTTATATACCAAGCATGAGGTCCCATGGTATGGAATACCTCTTTGGCTGGTTCAGGTCAGCTGACCTGTGTCCCCTCCCAGTCTCTTGTACCCCTCCAGCCCTCTGGCTGGCAAGGCCCCAGAAACTGAAAAGTCCTTGACCTAGTATAAACATTACCTAGCAACAACTAAAAACATCAGTGCATTTGTTCTCACATCAGAGCCAAAACACAGCACTGTACTAGCTACTAAGAAGAAAATTAACTCCATCCTAGCTGAAACCAGGACAGGGTCACAGTGATCCCATTTTGATTTTGGTACCGTCATCCTACAGAAATTCACCTAGTGGTTGCTGGCCCAAATCAGTACCTTCTGGTTATATGCCCT
Source organism: Ibycter americanus (assembly GCA_035590275.1). NCBI lineage: Eukaryota > Metazoa > Chordata > Aves > Falconiformes > Falconidae > Ibycter > Ibycter americanus. Next base: position 3,844,330 of record JAVJGI010000003.1, on the reverse strand, counting down.
TAAAATATTTCACTTTGCCTTTATGCATGTTCCTGCTGTAAAGTTCACAGTGAGGAGGCAGTCATTGGCTACAGCCTGGCCCCTCCAGAGTTAAATCATTCATTGTTGTGTCAGGTGCATTTTCATACCTGCCTTCTGACAAGTGAGGTTTCTGGGCATATTTTAACAGCCTGAAGTTAAATTGTAGTGCTTCCCAAAGACTGTATAGCCAGACATAATCACTAGCTGTGGAAAATTTGGCTAAATATTAGATGATAAACAAAGTTTAGTTTCAGCAGGCTAGAGGTAGTGGCTGGGAGATGATGTAACTAGCAGTAAAACATGCAGGGAGGAGTATTAAGAAGTAAGAAAACTAAAGTTTGACTCTTAGAGCTGTGAAAGTTTAGGTGTAAAAAAGATCTGATATCGTAGAGGCCAGGGAGAAGCTTCAAATACGTGTTACACTGCACAGAATTCTTTATGTACCTGAAGCTCTTGTTGTGCTAATACAGTTGTGTTATGCAGAGAATACCTGACTTTTTTTTTTACATTTACAGCCAAGATGAAGCAGTTGCATTATAGAACAGCCTAAACTCCTAACTTAGTCTCTAGGCTTCTAGAACAAACACGTTCTCATTCTCACACTACAAGTTGCTTCTCAGAATTTTAATTTTAAGTATTGTGAATTCTACAATATGAAGCTTAAAAAAACCCAGAATGTTGTGGTATACTCTAGCTGTTTGTGGTGTTTGGATTTAAGCCCTGATTCTGCTGCTATTTGGTTAAATTGTAAAGAAGTTATAGCTTTCGACAGAGGCAGGATTGGTCCTTTATATAGTTGAGAATATTTCATTCCTACTGAAGATTCTGTAGAAGAACATGTAACTTTTATGTGGCTAATTAATGAATTTATCATGATTAATGACACTTCCAAGAAGAGCGGACAATTTCATTGGTTAGACTAAGACATTCTTAGGCTGCACCAGTAATTATTGAGGGTTTGCCAATTTTGACTAGATCTGGAGAGCTCTGAGGAAGAAAAACATGAATCCCTGTTTCAATAGAATCCATTGTGTGGCTTAAAGCTATCAGAATCCTGATGAATTATGTTTGCAAGAAGAGTTAGTGATTCACTGACAATGCATTACAGAATGTTCTATTGATTCTAGTACTGGCATATAGAATCTATAAAACTTCTCAGTAGATATGGAAATCTACATTGCAAATGAAGATTTAATAACTGTTATGCAGAAATCACAAGTGAATTAAACTGCTCTTAGAAAGATTTTAAATCTCAATTGCTTTCTGCTTTCTTCATGGCAGAGCTCATGCTGTCTAGTACTCCAAAATACCAATTAATATTTCCCCTTTATTACGGTTGGTTCATATCTGTTACAGATTTGCCAAATATTTCTTAAAATTATCTGTCCTGAATACCTGTGGCTTTGGAAAGGAAAGAAATCTGAAATTACTTGATAAAGCAAAAGCGCATAGATATCCACCCGAAGACAATGCTTTCTAGTGACTACAGAACTTTAAGGAACAATGTTTCTCTATGTTTTTGTAACCATGCTGACGTATCTGTGGCTTCTTGAAACAATCATATATAGCCTTACTGCTAATTATTGGTTTCACAGCACAACAGAGATGGATAACTTGATTTTTTCTTTTTTAAAAGATAAGGGAGTTTTGTTTATTTGTAGAGAGCCTTTCAACTGTCGGGAAAAACTTTTGTTTTAATAAATACTGATATGGAGGACCAGTTAGGAGTGTGAGATCTGGGGTTTTATGGTAGGAAAAGAAGTTGTGTTCACCCTTGACTAAAAGTAAGTTGTCTGATGTTTGGCAAGCATTGTTTCCATTTCATGCTGTGTTGCAGACTTTTTGTCATTAGGAGCATCTCATCACGTCTATGTGACATCTGTTGTATTACAGGAAGATACTGTTCTGCAGCACCTAGTGAGAGTAACACAGGGTTAGTTCCATGCCCAAATTTCGAACGGACTGAAGTTTTGCTACAGCAACAGCCCTCCCGTTCCAGGAGCACCATGCAATGAACTCCATAGTCTTGAAACAGAAATGGAAAAAAATATACTGAGAAGAAATGCAGAAGTGGTTGATGGAACGTAGATGGTGTTTGGGTCTGTTAGACATCCTTTGTATGACCTTGGAGACTATGTGATTTTCTACACCTTTTTCTTACCTGTTAAACAGGGGTAGGACCCTTCATTGGCTTCTTATATTCCATACTCAGAGGTTAAACTTCAAGCAGAATCTTGCTGCTGACTTAGATCAGTGAGGTTTTAATATGAGGCATCTGGTTATGTAATATGAATTGTAAGCAAACAGAGGTTTAGGTGAGCCAGTTTGAAGAAGCAAGTCACAAGGACCACTTCTTTCTAAGGTTTGCGGAGTAGAACCTTGTGTGCCTTTAAATACACATTTTTCTATACCTATTTTAATACCAGATAAGCTTTATTCCAGTGAATATAAATTAAGTACTATCTAGCATTCCTGAAGCTCTGTTCTAGGAAGTGTGCATGCTACTCACAGTAATGCCAGAGGATTACTTATTATTCTTAAGTTAATGCCAAACAAATCCATTACCTGCCAGTTTCTCTTCCTACTTCGTCACTCTTTTATAACAGAAGTCCTCTAATTGTGTGTGTTTATAGACTGAATCTTTTAGTCAATAAATGTTTTTATTGACTTGCAGGGAGTTCAATATTTGGTTAACATTAAAATGGCTGGCTTATGAGAGAGCTCTGAGAAGTGACTGAGCCCTATAAAATAGGTAGATAAACGTTTGTGTGCTCTTGAAGTGCTGTCAGATAAAATATCAGAGGTTTAGTCTGCTACGTCTTGACTCTCCTTTTGCCCCTGGTGTAAGTCATCTCTCTACCCTGCTTTTTTGTCAAAAGGATAAGGCTTTTCAATTCAGTATTCTTCTGTCATTAACTCTTTTGGAGTGAGTGAGTTTAAGTGGTAGTTTGAGCATTAGGTTGTAAAGATATTAATCTGGGTCACTTTGGGAACCAATAGCTGCAGCATGAACTCTCAAATAAGACTGTTCTCTGGAGACAGCAATGATCAAGGATTTAAGCTCAGGGCAAACTTATGAAGCAACTGTTCCACTGGACAGCAGTGAAAATATTGCTGATTCCTTCCTGCAGAGGATGGTATTTCCAGAAAGCAGAAGAAACCAAACAAGAATTTCTGGTGTTATGCTGATGAACTTTCCAGCTTAAATCAACCAAGATAAATGACTGGTGAAGAAACAGCTTAGAAAAATGTATAGCAGATTTGGAAAATAAAATGGAATGAACAGCTGTATGTGAAAAGGAGTGTTGAGCTTTCTGAGCAACTTGAATGAAGTTTAGTTTTTTCTATGCTGAGGGCAACTCAATGCAGAAGTTAAGGTCTGTCAGTTCTGTCTTTCAATAGACTGATTGTAAGTATGAGTGAAGAAAGCAGGTACTACATTACCAGCCCAGAATATGAAGAGAGAACCATGTAAAAGCAACAAACTGGCTTTTTCATAGTTTTTTACTTAGCCTGTGTCAGGATGCAAGATACATCCTTAAGCATGTGTATCTTGATGGGATGTAAAAGTAAAGCTATAGTGTTATAGTTGGCTCAGAAACAAGGGATGACAGTAAATAAGGATTTATAAAGCCTAATTTGAAACTTCTTCTCATGGGACTTAAATTTAGAGAAGCCATTTTCTTCAAATTCCACAACTGGAATCGTATCTGGGCAGGACTGTACAAAACAGGGCAAAGTAAAATTTCAAAATTAAAATCATCACATAGTGCATGCATGATTTCAATAACATCAAGAACATCAGTATTTTAATGGGGATGCATAGATCCTGAAACAATTAGGCCATCAAAAACTGAAGCTGAGTTATTCAAAATTCAGCAGTACTGCAAAACACAGTTGCATCAGTGTCAATACTGGCTTAGGTTACAAATTTCATGAAGTTTAAGCAAATTTTCCCAAACTTATTTGGTCATTTAAAAAAAAAAATTAGAACTAGTGCTCTGAATTGCAAAGTAATAACAGGGGTATTTGTGGCCAGGTTGCATCATTTTAGATTCCTTGATGTGCAGAGGTTGAATAGGGTAAGTGATAGCAATTGTGAATAAAGCATGGACATGTAAGTTTTTAAACCTTTTAAAAATTAAAAAATTACATGTCTCATTTTCTATGCAAGGGCCACAGGAAAGGATTGAAGGAGGTGGTTTTTGTTGTAAGAAGATGCTGCTGAGTCTTTCTGGCGATGGATATTTAACCTTTACTTTGGCCCCTTCAGTGTGAACAAGATTAGTCAGGTTCTGTCCTATGACCACCACATGCCAATATCCACAGCAAAGTAACTCTAAAATCTGCTTAGTTTTGATTTTTTCTGTAAAGTAAATTTTCCCCTCTCATTGTAATTCTGAACATTTCATTTTGTCAGCATTGTTTCTCCAGTGTGACCACCAGAACTCAATACTGGAAAAAAAGACACTTGAAAATCCTGTCACTTCAATATCCCAAGATACAATGAAACCCTTACAGTTTTAAAAGATTTTACTATGACTTTCCACTACGTATGTATCTGTCTGGCATTTGCTGTTATAGGCGACAGTGCTGTACAAAAATAATGGTGTATTTAGCACAGTAACTTAAAAGCTCAAATAACTTAGAACTTGCTATTTTGTGTTAAATTGTATTAACTAATGAATTGTATTAACTAATGTACGATATTTTGAAGGTTAGTTTTGAACAAATCAATGTTTATTGTTAAGGTACAAGTTATTTCATGCATGCTTTGTGTATTTTTCCACTTGCTGCACATGAGGACAGATTCAGAAGAACACTTCCAATTGATTTTATTACTGCCTGTAACCATGGGGAAATAGCCTGAGCCAGGACTGTTCTGTACAAGCCATTATGGAAGATTCAGTTGTGTTGTCTTTCTACATTAGATGTTCCTGAATTTCCAACCTGTACTTTCTGCTAGAAGCCACATTCAGAGTTCACTAAGTTAGTGGAATCATATGCGGGGCTTAACTATTATGCCCTTACAACCCTGTTCTTTTATGTCTTCAGCATGCCTCACTTAGAGGTGAAAGTGAAGTATTTTATCCCAATTAGCATGGAAGAGTGATTTTTACATGTGAAGGAAATACTGCAGTGTGAATTCTGGTAGTCCTGAGTGATAGCCTGTTTCATCTCAGCCAAGGAAATTAATTTTTTGTTTTCTATCTTGACTGCTTTGGTACAGGACAGTGGTAAGGTCAGAAACATCCAGTGGAATATTTGAATTTGGAACCCATGGAAGATAAATACTACTTTATCCTTTCCTGCAGGATGATCTTTGGAAAATTAACTATTGTCTCTATGTAGCTTTTTTTTTAACCCGGGGCCTTGGCCCATCTGCCAAGATGGCTTTTGCACTGGAGACATTAAGTTGGCTTGCTAACTTACAAATTTTCCTTGAACATAATAGATCAGGCATTTTCTTTGACTTCCTGTAATATCCCCAATGCATCCTGAGTCCAGGCCTCTGTTATTTGGTAAAGTATTGATAGGCCAAATTCAGCAGTTACCACTTAAAGAGCAAAGTTCAACTAATCAGAAAATCCTGTGCAGCATTCTGGGTATTCTTAAGGAGGATGTTTTTTCCCCCAGGGATTTGCAGTGCTGATAAAATAGTACTGTTTGTCAGCCATGAGTTGTGTTTTGAATTCTCTCCCAGGGCCCTTCGTTGCTGAATCTCGGGAATGAAACAGCTGAAGAAAATAACTTAGGTTCTAGACCTTATTTTTAAAAAATATTAAGATAACTGATTCCTACTGACATCAGTTGGGTCTGAAAGTCTATAATAATGATATATTCTAACCATTACTCTAATTAGGTTTATTCATTTATAGTTTATTCATATTTTTTTTTACATTAACTGTGCTACTGGATGCCATCAAGATGTGGAAGCAGGTTTCCTTACCATTGTACTCTTCAGTTGGTAAAAAAGGAGACTTGCTAGCTAGAAAGATGTGCCTGAGGTCTGCCCCCAGCCCAAAAGCTTGTTTGTAGAGTGGCTTCTAAGGGAAAGAGAGTCTTTAGACGTTATAGGTTAAAGTTGTTGTTGATGGTTCTTGCGGAATCAATACTCACATAAGGAAGACCATAATAAACTTAATGTTATGGAATTCCTCCAGTTCCCAAGGAATAAACGTATTTCAGCCCAGAATCTTACCTACACATAGGTTTCTCTTACCATTAACCAACAGAACAGTTGCCCGAGTCTAAGCAGAGAATATTGTTTATCAGGTAGCTGGGGTGGTGTCACAGACAGTGAACAGGATAACTGAGAACAGAGCTTAAAAATAGCCATGTAACAAGCCACTGTACCAAGAGTAGTCACGCTCTGTGCCTGAAATAAGGATTTAATTTAAACTTAATGAGTTCCTTGCGTGCTAGTTAAAACTAAATTGATTAGAAATATGTGTTTTGGTTTAACAACTGTGCTTCAGGAAAAGCATTTATTGCATAGCTGTTGAAGTGACTGTTTTCTTGATCAATTGATATTTCATGTTCAATAATAAAAATGGATGTAATCTAAAAGCAGAATCCATCCTACTTAGGACTCAAAATTAAATGTTTTCACAAAATATTTATCAGAACATCCCACTGATTTTTCTCCTCTCACCTGTGTCTGCAGCAGATAAAATTGTGGGAGGGATATGTTGCTTAACCCTGTAATTGTTACAACTGAGTTAATTAGCATCTAAATTACGCTTTCTTGTGTATTATATGCTTGGTGCTGTAGTCTACGCAATTCCTCTGCAGCTAAGATATTTCTGCTTGCTTAAATGGTTTGATTGTTCTGATGTGAAAGTATTACATTTTTCCTCTGCCTTACATGTACCTCATAGAGTACTAGTTACATACCACTTCACCTGATAAATAGTATATCTGAGTGTTCAGAGAACGAACAAGATCCTGATTTCCCTGAGTATGTATCTGAACAAGCTTGGAATCCTGATTTGATTGCCATATATGTTACAGTGCATGAGACCCACATCCAGTTGCAGTTGGTAGGATTTAAATGTGGCCAAATCTCTTCTTGTTTTGGATGCCTTAATTGAATACACTCAGCCATTCAAATCTGCAATCTCTACTTACTCTTGAGCTATCAATTTAATTGTGATTTGCAGAAAAGTTGACTGGAAAATAGCTTGATTCTTCAGAAACATCCATCTTCATAATGGAGATGAGAAAAAATGAAGACATTAAAAAAATGAATTACAACTTTCCCATCATATCAGAGTGTGAAAGCTACAGATGGATGTTTCTGACACCAGAAGACCATCATAGGGATAGCCTTTGATCTCCTTCATTAATTTAGTCTAAGCTTCCTATCACCCCTCTGACAGACAGTTTGGAGAAGTTCAAGTTAAAAGAGTCAAATAAAAATCAGAGTGGAGTATATAAAAGAATTGTATGATGTGGTTTGTATTTCCATGAATGATCTTCACTCCAAAGGAAAATCACAATTTAAAAACCTCTGCACTGTGAATGTAGGATCCAAGCACCGTAGTCGCTATTGCTATTAATTGTATGGCTGTAAAGAATTCAGTTGTTCATTGAAATGCAGGAAGTCTCCAGGTTTTGCTGGGGTGTGCAGTATTTGGTTAGGGTAGTGTCTGGTAAAATCTGGCTTATTCTGTTATTTATGGCAGCCAGGTCAAGGTATCTGTAGAAATTAAGGCTCTTACTTCTCCTTTCTGAACAAAGCTCTTTTTAATATATAGCAGTAAGTTGTTAAAAGTCCAGACTCAAAACTGAGTGATATGCAGTGTCCCCGTAGGAAGTCTGTAGCAAGTCATAAAGTCCATATGGTAGATTAGTGACTCTGAGAGGTGTGGAAGAATTGTTTTGGGAGAAGGATTTCAATGTTGAGTGGGGCAGTTTGGGTTTTGGTAATGAACTCTTTGCCTAGAATGGTTTAACACAACTCCCTTCTGTCAGTTAACTTAGTTTAGCCTTTGGGTTCAGGCACAGCATGCTGAGCAATTGCAAGAAGCTGCAACACCTCTAGAGCTGAAAAGGGAACGGGAGAGAGAAGGAAGATTCACTCTGAGGGAAATGAAGGCATGTTATCAACTACTGGAAATTCAGGGCAGGGCTGTTACACCACAGGAATGCCCTGCTTGGTTACAAGGCCTGTGTTTAGGTCCTTCCTGCTAAATCCTTACCATGCAGCATTTAGCTAGTATTTACTCTGGACTTTTAGACACTTTTTGCCACCTCCTTCCTAAAGCTGAGGCACTTGCAGCTAGCCATGCACTTCAATTAAAACATAGAAGACAGCCTATATGAGAGATCTAAACTTTTGTTTTCTATGGTATCTTACTAGCTATGCTACTGACTTTCCAGAAAGAGTATTTTGCCTGGAAATAGCTTGTTCAAAGGAGGAGTGAAAGAGGGCTTTCTTCACAAGCTCTTCCTAATTTAGGAGTACTGTTTGGAAATTTGAGTTGTATGCTAAGACACTTCCATCCCAAAGACAATGCTGTAATGCTATAGTCCTTTCTAAAACCAATATCCTTTTGGGGACTAATAGCAGATATCGGAGTTTTGCAAACATCCTTGTTAGAATAATTTGTCCTGTAAGATGTGAATATTCTAACTTATTCCAGTCTACTCCTAGTATGTACATATTAAGAACTTAGATCCAGAAACTCTCAGATCACGAAAACTCTTCTTTGGCTTAGTTTTGGTCAGTGGAATCTGTTAGTAAATATTCCTAAATCTCTTTGGAACTCATCACAGAAAAAAACAAATAGCTTTTATTCAAGCTAGTGCTTAAAATTTTGCTATACGCATAAACTAGTGCTCCTTATAATGTATTGTACTGATATAAAGTCAGTCTGAATAAAGTGCTTAATTCAAAGCACTCGTAAATCAAATGCTCATTACGACTCTGAGGAGTACCTTTAAAGATGGCCAGTCCACACAACTTGCAATCTCTAGCTTTTCATAAAGTAGGTACTAAAAAAGGTAGGAATTAAAATATTAAGTACAACTGAGAAATGTGGCTTTTAATATTTTTTTTTTATTATTATTCCAAACAATGTGTCAGTTTCAGGTCAAACTTAACTGTGATTAACAGTTTCCCTGTTCATCACAAGGAAAAACCTTTATCATAGAGACTTCTGAAAACAGCTTATGAATTATTTCACAAGTGAAATAGCTGGTTTTGAAGGATGCTTCAGAATCAGGAAGGCCAAATCTCTATTCTGGGTTTCCAGCAATGAGAAGGCACAGCCGTGATTTGCATTAGTATAGTGGTTTTATGAGTTACAGGATTTCATGCATATAGGTCCAGGACTAGAAGCCTCTACAGTCAATTCTTAGGAGCTTACCATGAGTGTATAGTTTTAAAACCAGAGATGTTCACACTGATTAAATTGAGCTCAGTTGTATTTTCATCTTGCAACAGAGATTTTTCTTTTGGCCTGTTGATGCTGCAATAGCAAAAAGAAAAAACAATGCAAAGATAAGTCTAAAACAGTGCTGATACGGAGTTAAAATTATTTCCTTATTGTAACTGTGAAAAATACCCTTTCCTAATGCATTATTCATTACGAACACATTAACTCTGGATGACATCAGACCAATTGAGAAGAAATTTGATGAAAGTATTGTCTAGGAAACCACACACTATTTCCCTTAACCACTGGAATGAAATAAGCTAGCAGACAAATATTCAACACAGATATTTTATCCACTTTTCTGTAACTGATCAAAACCAAGCTGTGAAGCATGGGAAAACTGAAATTAGTCTATTGTGCAGGAAATCTGTGCACAGTATGAAAATAGATATGCATGTGTGTGTGCACAGCACTACTGACGTACTTCCTATTCTTGGGACTGACAGAATTGCTTATTACTGCTGAGACTTCCTATTGTGAACAATTAAAGATAAGGTCTTTGCCAAAATGTAACTCTTTGAACTGAATTTTTCTTACCTGATCATCTGCTTGAGTCTAGGGTTTTTTTTGGTTTTGAGGCTAAACTTGGCAACTGTTCTTGTAATGTAGTGCAGAGGAAGCAGGAGAGATGTAGGTGATAGGAAGACAGGAAAGCAAATAGGGAGAAAGAGCTAATGGAGCAGTGTCTAGACAAAGTCATTGAACTGTTCATTCAAACTTGGGGGAGTGAGCTGTGGATCCAAAACACAACAGATCTATTCTGACTTCTGCAACTTAGTTCCATTTTCAGTTGTGTACGTCTGTTCAAGGTGGTTACAAATCCACCTGAAATACAGAGCTAAATGTTCCTGCCAATGTGAGGGAAACCCCAGATGGTGAACAGCTGGCTGTGATGATGCCCCAGGTTTTACTTCCTTTTCAGAGAGATGCTAGAGGGTTGTTACCAGCTGTTGTCACTGGCAGCAGCTGACAAAGTGTTTTTCAACTCATATTTTTAGCTTTGCCCTGAATATAGCTTGGTTGGATGCAAGGATCAGGTTAAACTCCTCTCTCAGCATTTTCATTGTGACTGTGAATCACAATGCACTCCATTCAGTACAGAATGAGAAACTGTTGATTTCTAATATAGAAGTTACTATGCCAGAGCCTTAGCAGGGATAAATTGCTGTGGTACTAGTGAGTGAGGTTGCATCAACATCCGTATGTCACTGCTTAAGTCAGATGAATTGGCTAGAGTAAAAAAGCCAAAGTGAAGGATAGTGGGATACAGCTAACAACTTGAATATTTCTGCATAAAGTGATCTTTTGCACACTGTGGTTCACCACATTTTTGGTGTAGTTGCAGTGGAGTGGCCAAGACTGTTGTAAGTTACTAGCATAGTTCCTCTGTCTTATGCAGCTGGGAATCAGAGTATGATGATAAATGACTCCCTTTAACAGAGTGAACCTAAAATCAATGATGATGGGCCAAAAAAATTGTCTTATACCTGAAGCTTGAATTAGAAAAACAGCCTTTTGTGGGGAGCTCCTGTAAGGCAGTGATGCTGAACCACAGCCACTGGTACGGTATTTGGTGCTGAATGTTTGGGAAGATAAGAAGTGATAATGCTTTTCAAGGCTGACACTAGGTACTGTGGTTTCTAGGGAGAAATAAGCTTTTGAAGAGTAAAAGGGGATAACTAAAATAGGATGATAAATGGTGTTAAAAGGTTTAACTAACAGCTACATCCTGCAGTATTTGGTAGTCTTTATGTTGATAATTCTATTGCAAAGCTGAAGTAAACATGAAAATTACAGTGCATATTATAAAAAGCATGGACAGCACAATGGTAAAGTACAGAAATAACACAGCATAGCTGGAATGAAAATTGTCACAAAAATCTGACTCTGTGCAAATCTTGCCCAGGAGGAAATAAGGAAACTGAAATCACTGTTACTATGCAGTGTTGCCTTATCACATACAGCAGTAGGTAGAATTGACTGTCATGATTTTGCATATATTCGTATCTTGTTTCCAATTGACTTTGGTCATTCAGACCAGACAGCATTAAACGGCAACTTAGTTTTCTACTAGGTGAGGATTTGCCTCCCTGAGCATTAGTTTACACTTACAACTTCCACAGCAAGGAAAATGAAAGGGGATGTATCAGGAGTTGACTTACTTTCTAAGAATAAGAGTGAAATATCCACAGATCTGGTCATAATACCAGGGTAGGAAAGTAAATGAGAGAGCTGTAAATCTTTTGGCACTCATGTCTTCACTGTGTAATTATTGTGATTTGCTGTGTATTCAGCATATTTAGAGGAAACAGATAATGGGGGTAGTGTTGGGGGTTAGGTATTTAAGTATTAGCCAAGGAAAGCTTTGATCTGTTGAGAATTCTTTTGGACTACACTGGGAGCTGTAGAAAGATTCATGGTGAATCCTCTGAGTGAAAGCTAAATATACATGCATGATGCAGACGTTTCCCTTGACCACTTCTTAATCCGTTCGTTAATTAAATGATATAATATCATAGTACCTGGCTGGTAGCTGTGCATTTAAAATGGCAGTCAGATAGGATTCCAGCAATCACAATAAGCTAATCAAGCATGTCAAAATACTGATTAATGGATATCAGCAGGATGGCTTACCCACTGGGATTTTGTCTCCTATCGTTTGCACATCCATAGCTTTCTGCATATATGTGTAAAAACACTTTAGGGAAAAGATGTGGAGATTTTAATAGAACAATATGCTATTTGCTTTTGTAACAAGTGTAGATGACTCCACAAGGTACAGAACAACACCTTGCTTGATCAACCCAGTAATGTGATTAATTACTGAAGCTAATGTCATTATATTGATGTAAATGGGAGAATTACCACTTTTTAAAGTAATACTGGAAATGAGTGTCACTGGATTAAAATCTAATTTGGGAGGTAAAACTTTGATACCTTGCAGTGAAACTACTGAGAGAACTACAGAACTGGTTTTCTGTGAAGGGTTTTATGATGTGTTATCTTGACTAAAATATGAACAATCCTATTTACTAGGAAGATTTATTTTTTTTATCCCAGGGTGAAATAATTTAAAAGCTTTAATATCATTGGGAATCAAGGCAAATTCCTCCATCTGATAGCAAAGCTTCATAGCAAAGGAGTTTCCTTGATTTTAATTTTGGCAAGTTAGGTGTATGTCATTTACTCAAAACCTTTTCATTTGCTGACTGTTCTTGTATATACGTTAAATCCTGAAGATCATTAAACATTGGAGATATTGGAGATTATTCTTGATGCCTGTTGAAGCTGTTTAAAATATTCCATATATCTAGGTGTTACAGGTAGGATCCCATTTGTTCTAAACTGTATATGATACTTAAGTCTTCCAGTAAGGTTTAATTATAAAACCAAAAGTAATGGAAGTAACCTGCACAAACAAATTGGTTCTCTTTTCCTAGGCCACTTTTTTTTTTTTTTTTAGCCCGGAGGAGAGGAGGCTTTTTTGTGGGTCATATTCTGGGATGAATTCTAATGATAAATACATATATTAAGGAAAAGTAAATTCTGAGTATACTTACATAAATAGATGTGCGGCTTGATGTCAAGTTCTGATCAAGCTTCACTGTGGTATTTAGATAGCCAAAAGGGACCATAAAATACCCTAATTAGACACTTGTAATTTCTTTCTCTCCACCAACCCTCTTTCACCTGATACTATGCAAAGTCAGGAGAAGGCATAAGAACAGGGAAAGGAAAAGCAGAGTTTTGAAAGTGAGATGGAGCAGGCAGTGTTGCTGGAATTTTGCTTTACCTCGATAAAAGACAGATTTGGCAGTGCAAAGGAGTCCTGAAAATGCTCCAGTCTGAAGGGAAACAGTTGTTTATCTGTGCAAGCTTAACGTCAAAAAGTGGTCCCATATGGTGCATGCAAATCAGAAGTTGACCTCTGATGAGGCTTGTGTCATGATTTAACCCCAACTGGCAACTCAGCCCCACACAGCCTCTCACTCACTCCCCCTGTGTTGGGATGGGGGAGAGAATTGGAAGGGTAAAAGTGAGAAAACTTGTGGGCTGAAATAAAGACAGTTTAATAGGTAAAGCAAAAGCCACACATGCAAGCAAAGCAAAACAAGGAATTTGTTCACTGCTTCCCATGGGCAGAAAGGTGTTCAGCCATCCCCAGAACAGCAGGGCTCCATCATGCATAACAGTGACTTGGAAAGACAAATACTCCTCCCTTCCTTTCTTCTTCCCCCAGCTTTATACACTGAGCATGACATCACATGTTATGGAATATCCCTGTGGTCAGCTGGGGCCAGCTGTCCCACCTGTGTCCCCTCCCAGCTCCTTGTGCCCCCAAGCCTCCTGGCTGGGGAGCAGAAAAGGCCTTGGGTCTGTGTAAGCACTGCTCAGCAGCAAGGAAAACATCTCTGCATTATCAACACTGTTTTCAGTACAAATCCAAAACATAGGCCCGTAGTAGACACTATGAAGAAAATTAACTCTATCCCAGCCAAAACCAGCACAGCTTGTGTGTCTTGCCTCAAGCTAGCTTCATAACAAATAAAACAAATTGGACAGTCACTTGAAGAGCTCAAAATTAACTCCCCCTCCTCCCCATTCTGTAGCTGTGTCATACTCAAAGTCTGAAAAAGTCTTAACTCCTCTTGCATGGAAGAGCTATTTCAGTGCTCTGTTCTGTTTACCATAGTTTGAAAGGATGCTGTAAAAGGGGTGCTACCCAGTACTTTGGGGCAGGAAAGAAGCGTAAACTGTGTAGTGGGTGTTCTCTTACCACATGAGTAGGCAGTACCAAATAGTACAGCCCCAGTTTTAACTACGGCCTTGTGCTGTCAGAACTTAGATTCATCAGAATTTATCTGTTAGGAGTGTCATGTTCACAACTAATTTCCACTTGCCCTTTAACAGCAATAGAGAAGTGTTAACACTTAGCCTCATGTTAGTATCAGTCCCAAGATACTTGTGTAAGATGCGAGACATCTATTGCAGATTTTGCTCTTCGTTGGTTTTGCTGTAGTGGCATAAGCAGACCTCTGTTCAGGAAAGTACTTATAGGTGTGCACAACTATAAGCGTGCAACTAGGAAGTGTTAATGGAGATACTTAAAAACATGTCTGAACTACTTTCCTGAATGAGGATGTTAAACAACCCTGTTTAGGGTGTAAAAAGTATATTTAGGGAAGAGTAATATAGGTAGCTGTGTACCTGTTCACTTCTAAGGGATGTTAGAGTGAGTTATTCTGGTACTGTTTTAGTGATATAGTCAGTTCTGATGTCCAAACTTACATTACAGCACTGAAGCAAAATGTAATATGATCTACATACACATTTACAAAATATTAAGTACAGAGCTAAACAAAACAGACACATACTTGTCACAGCATACTTGGGTTTTTTCTTAACACGCATAGATATATTTTTAAATACTAGATGAACACTATGTGCAACTATTGCAGTGATACTTCATCCTTAAAAGCAATAACAGAGCAAGGGGATAAACTAAGTGAAGTCACAGCATACAAATTAATTTTGTGCATTTCTTTCAAAGAATAATTGAATTTTAAGAAAATAATTAGGTTTACCTACTGAATAGTCATGGAGGACAGACAGCGAAAAATCAAAGTATCAGCTGTTCTGACATTTGTGCTGGCACAAAATTCCAATTAATTACATAGAGTGTTACAGCTATGACTCAGTAGTGTTCCCTTAAAGGAAATTGTGGAAATGGATTTTATTAAGACAGTTGAGATTTCATTTTTGCAATGGGATACCTAAGTGGAGACCCATGAACTTGAGAGTTTAATAAAGAGATGTATTAGTAGAGCTTTCCATTTGTTCAGGGCCTTGGAACAGAAATACACTGAGTTTTTGCGTTGTTCACTATGTCAGTTTAGCTGACTGACCTTCAAAAATACAACAAAAATACAATACAAAAAAACAACAAAATAAATGTGGCTGAGCAATTTCATGTGCTTTGAGTTTCACTTGTGTTACCAATTCCTGACTCTGACAAATGGCAACAAATTTGAGTTACATTCCACCCCCTCAAAAAAATAATTTTTTGTTAAGTTTTTTGAATGTAAGTTTCTTGACTGTCCAAAAAAAAGGAGCCGTGGGTATTGAACGTGCTTGAAATGACTGAATAAATAGCCATTACCAGGTTTTTCAGCTTTCTGGATCTCCTGTTAAGACATTAGTGTGTCGTACTTCTTCAGAGGAGGCTTACATGACAGTGAATCTGTCCCACAAGGTTAGGAGAGCTTCCCACTTGAGTTCCGTCAGAGCCCCAGTCAAGAATTTCCACCATATTTTTCAGCAACCTGCAGCCTGACACTCATATAGCCATTGTGAAAATGAAGCTGTATTGTCTCTAGTTGGTAAGTATATAGCTGAAAGGCACAAAGGTGACTTTTCAAGCCTTTTTTGATTCCTATGATCATGAACAGAGCTGATCTGCAGTGACCCTTATGTCACTGATCCCAGGCTGCTTTGAGCTATGCACCATTGTCTGAAGCACAAAGAAGTGATCACAGATAATTAAGGCATAAAGTTATGCTGCCTACATTACCTGCAGCTATAATGTCTTTGAAAGACTACTCTGTGCCAGTTTACGTGGTTTTAGAGCAGTGTCTCTGACTTGTCTATTCTCCCTCTGTGCTTATTCTTAGTCTTGTTGTAGTATGGATTAAGCTGCAGTGGTACAGGAGAATTATTTTGAATTAATTTGTAAGGACATGTGTTGTTTTGTCCTTAAACCATTTATGCAACATACAAGTTGTTGTCACAGATGACTTTCACTGCATTTCCTAAAATTGGTACAATTAAGAGTCAGGTCTTGGTGACTGCTTTCTGTCAAGACACAAAAGCATATTCAAGTCTGCACCAGCTTTGCTCTGACCTGTCTGAAGATCTGCAACAATTTGGTCTTTTTATGTGCTGTATACCTTTGGTCATGCCCATAACTAAATATACAGTGGCTAAGCTTGGAAGCTGTTAGAGAAAAGGGCTGGAAAAGCCAAACTCCCCAACATCCCCCTTGTAAATTAATCTTGAAACAATGTTGCTCCACCATCTGCCAAAGTCCTGGATGGAGATTTAATATCTTCCCTAAGGGATGCAAACTTAACATAGCTGAACCACCCACTACCTTTGAAATCATCAACTACTATCCCAGGAATTATGTGGTTCCTCAATCATGCAAAGCAAGTAGAACAGATACTCCTTTCCCTAACCTGCACCTCCAATTCACCTTGAATTGTAGCACTGTGTATCCACAGTCTGAGAATCCAGCTACAAGGAAACAGACTCCTCTATCTGTATTAAGGGCTTTTGGCCAGACATTGGCGGAATATTATCTTGGGATCTGTGACACATTTTGATCAGCAGTTTACTAAAACATGAATGATTAATTTACCCATTTCGATAAGTGTTTGTAGCATAGCATATTAAACAATTATTCTTATCTAGGAATGGGCGACAGTAGTTTTGCGGTAGTAGCAGGGGATTCTTGAGCAGCAAGAGTACAGCTGCCTAGCATAGTTGTTCATTATGGTGTGAACTCCTGAGTATCCTTTTAAGTGATAAAGATTTCTATAGTAGTGTAATAAACCAAAAACCTTCATTTCTGGAGGCAACAGAGCTGTTGATTGCCAATTCGAAAACTGTGTGATCAGTTTGGAAAATCTGTTTATTGTTATAGATTAATTAAGCGGAATCAGACTTTCTCCTGAAATGTTCCTCGTTATGACTCTTATAGAATTAGACTGGCAGTCTGGGAGGATTCCTACCTGAAAGTGCTTAACATTACTAAAAATCTGGCTACTACACCAAATAAGATACTTTCTCACTAGTGACAGCAGAATTTATCAATTATCAATTGCGTGGCACAAAAGCCACAGATTTGGCTTTGGGGCTCTGCTTTTGCAACTTTTTTTGTGGATCCTTGTCCAGTGAATGAACTTTAAAGCTCGTGTTATTTTAAGTTTCCAAATCCAGCTGGCAATATTTACAGTAACTCAGTAAGAAAGAAAATACCACTATTAATCATTCTTGTAAAAACAGAGCTTTCTGAATATGTTTAGTCCATTTCTTGTCTAAAAGTCAGAGTTGCTCTTGCTAATAGCAAATTAGTTTTGTCATTCTTAGTTTCTATTCTTTGTTTGTTTTAGTTTATAAGGTTAATTAGAGAACCAATTCTCTTATCTATGTGGATTGCTTTGGTCTGCTAGATTGTTCTAGATCATGCTGTGAGCAATACTTACACCCTCTTTCCTTTAGAGCTAGAGCATGACCTTGAAAGTGTTGAAATGTTCTGGTTTTACCAAAATTCTGAAGGAAGAGAATAGAGTTGTATGGTTTTTTTGAAACCCTGTCTGCCTGGAAAACAAGTGGACTAGCAAGTTGCAATAATTACTGTTGTAAAATTGAAATGTTTTCTCAGTTAGAGGGTTTCCAACTGGGGCCACCTGGCAGTAATTCAACTGTATACATCCCATCAGAGTATGTGGCAGAAATCTTTTGGCCAAGATGACAGGTTTCTGCTGTACCTCTAAGTCCTCTGGAAATGACCACTTTTATAGCTGCCCCCAAGCACATCTTCCTCCATGTACTGCGAACTGTAATTGAATTGTGAGTGTGTTTGGTATTCAATTGATATATGGTCTTAGAATTCCTTAAGTAATAACTAAGGTGCTTAAACTTCTATTCTTCCTGCTGAATAAAGATCTTGGAAACTTGCTATTTTATTAATAAATTCGGCTTTCACTTATTTCTGCACTGTAATGAATAGCCTGGGTAGAAATAAATATTCTTCATTTGAACTCTCATTGAGTAATTTACTGTTTGAAAGTGACAGAGATCTGCCACATAACTCCAAAATCTGGAGGTTTGCTAATTATTAGCCTAAAATCTCTTAAAGGGAAAATGCCGGCTAACAAATTGACTGGCCAGCATTAGTGTCTGCTCAAACTGTGCATACAGCATATTCTGAAATGCTTTTGCCTCGTGGGAGCTGTAACAATGTTCCTATTGTGTTCTGCTCAAATATAAAATTTCGCTCCATTCCCAGGCTCTGTGCTGAAGGGCTGAGCAGGAAAGGTCATGCAGCTGTGAAAGGGACAGCAGCCAAACTTCATTCTGTGGCTGTGCTTGAGCTGATTAAACTGCTGCTGCCTTCAGAGTACTTACCCCCTGGCTCCGAGACCTATTTGTTCAAGTGATGGTTTTTGGAGACCTTTAAAGGCCTTTTAGTTAGGTGAATGGAAAAGAAGTATTAGGAAAGTAATGTATCAGAACAACTGGAAGCTAACCAGCTAGAGTAAGCCTGCTTTGGCCCTGCCAGTTCTCCACAAAGCCACAGCAAAGTAAAAAGCTGCTCTTTGGTAATCTCTGATGTAGGCCACCGCAGTGATGAAGTAAAAAAAGGAAAAATGGCAACCAAACTTGTATTTCTTTTCAGATTCCTCACGTGTCTGGAATTTGACAAGGAAGCCAATACATCTCTTGATCTACTGAGATCAAGTGCCCAGCTTGGTAGTAGCTTCTTCTACATGCAAAGACCTTTCTCCACTTTTACTAAACATCAAGGAGTCTCTCTAGCTGGCCTGCAGATTAAAGCATGTTACGGTTCAGTTATAGATTATAGCTGTTACAGTCCATCTATAGTTGTTATCATTCAACAATTTTCCAAAGCAGAAACTTTGGGAGAGAGATAAACAAGAGAAGAACTTACTTTTATATCTTTTCATTAGAAGCACTTTGAAGAATCTCTTTCTCTTTTGATGGTGCGTAAAATCTTTTTGCCCTAACTTCCTGAAAATGGTTCAGTGAGGGACATAGTCTTACAGAAATTATTAAATGCAGGCATGATGCAAAATTGAGATTCAATACTAAGAAAGGCTATGGTCCCACCATTTTCCATGGAGAGAATCAGTTTTGTATACACATTGTTAAATGCAGACTTGCTGACAGGCAGGTGGGGACCGCAGTTGACAGAGCAAAATCTTTTTTTCCATGTTGTCTTAACGGCTGGTAACTTTGGCTGAGTTATCAAGCAGATTGTAAACTGGGCACCTCATCTTTAGCGACCTTGAGAAGAAACATCTTAGCATCATGTTTCAACTAGCAAATTTTTCCTTAGCAATTGTTAAATTCAGTTGTCTCTGTACTACTTGTAGTCTTCTCTAAAACTTGTTTTCATTTAATTCCAGACCCTTGTGAACAACTGTTATGGTCTCAGAGTAAAGCAGAACTATAACATATCTCTTAGTGCAAACAGTACAGCAAGGCTGGATAATCATCTGCATGAGAGAGTCAAGGTTTCCTCTACTCCAAGGGCTGGAGTAGACTGTCTTGGAAATAATCCTGAACAACGGTGCACAGTAAAAGACCTGCACGTAGTAAAATGAATCATACATATTAGTCCTGTTTACATGCCTACTTGGTTTGTCTTCATGATCCTTTAAGATCATGCCTTTAATTCAACTTGCAATCAGGAAGAAATTTTTTTCCCAGAATGAAGTTGGAGGGTCTCTCCTATAAAGATGCAAGGACACTAACTTGCTGGAAAGATATGGACTTTCTTATGTAGACTCTGCCCTGTGCAGTGTCCAACCTTGGCCTCTCCTGCTCTCTCCTTGTGGTAAAAACTTGGTACTCTACCAAAGACTGGCTGAATGTATTGAATACCTACACTGAAAACAAAGACAGGAATGTGTGGAAGAAACTGAATGACCTGCGCTTCAGCAGGATGTTAGATTTAATGTCTCATGTTGACCTGAAAAACTATGAAACTATCACATGTGTCTTTGACTAAAATTTCTGCATGAAAATACTTTATCTGTCACTGTCTTCTCAGCTGTGTTCATTTATGACTTCCAGAGTCAAACTGCCTCTGAATGAAGACAAAAAAATTAATCTTTTGTTATCATTAGGCTGTATTTGCTGCTACCACCCTTTCTGGAGGAGCAGGAGTACCTTCCAGAGTACCATTAATTGTTATATTTCCTTAGAAACTGTTCAATCCTAGCTCTGCAAAAGAGAAATTAGAAATTGAAGTTTAAATTTTATGATAGATAAGCTTCTGACTCAGACAACAGAGCAGCATGTATTTTTAAGTAAAAGGCATTTCCCAAATGTATCACATCCCTGTTGACTTCTGTCAGTTTCAAAGAGAGATTGGCAAGAAACAATAAAACAGCACTAACTTTTCTGAAGTCCCTGTTGTAAGGTTTCAAAAGCAGAGAACTCAGGGCTGCTGCATATTGTGACTTCTGTCAACTTGATTATGAACAAGTTACCAAGAAAAGCCCTTCTTGTTCCCTGGTGGCATCTGGGAGTTTGGCAGGTACAGAAAAACAGCCTGAACCACAAGGACCAAGTTTAGTGAAGTGACTTACTCAGTTATCGCTGCTTTGGGGAGCCACCAGAGGGTTTCACGGAGAGAAGTGGTCATCTAGAAAATGACCTGGTGAAGTAGCATCAGCTTCTACAACTGTCTTGCTGTGTTCTTCCATGCAATTCATCCCTGCTGGAAAACATTTCTCTGTACAAAAAGCTGAGCTGTCATAAAGATTCTAGCTGTCCTTTCAATAATGAAAAAGCAGCTTATAGTGTAGATGTGGGCTGGCATGAGGCAGAGAATGAACATTTATGTGCTGATTACTGTTTGGCTCAAAAGTGTATAGCACATTTCTTTGAAGAAGACTGCAGATAAACAGCTAAGCTTGCATGAGTTTCTTCTGCACATCAAGTATATGAAAATTAGCTCATTAAAATAGATTGAAGTTCAGGTAGGATATGAAGCTGTATATAAACCTAGATAATTCTTTCACTGCTGAGCTTTTTCCCTCTGAGAAGATGAATACACTAAAAGTAGGGAAGGAAAAACCTGGTACTGTACGCTTTGTGGAAGGGGAACCGGAGCAGAAACCTAGGGATAAACTTACACCGTGACTGGGATCAAATCTCAATGATGCAACAGATTGGCTTATGTAGGGTCATCTTAAGTATGCTGAATGTGTCTGTGGTGGCAGTTCTTAGGCAGCAGACCCTGTAAAACCTCTGCTGATATGAGACACACAATTGCAAGTGCAATTGAAAGCTGATTTGGCCCATGTAAACAAAGCTGTGCATGCAGTCTGCAATCAAGTGAGCACATGTGCACAGCTGTGTTTATCTGACACTTTGCAAATCAGGATTTTATTTCTAAATAGCATGCTGACAAGAACAAGGTCATGGAAATCTTCCTATTAGCACTTAGAAGGAAATACATATTTTTAGAATGTCACCTTAAGAACTTGGAAATTAGGATTCTGATTTCTCACAAAGGACTGGCATTTTTTAATGTTTAAAACTTCACTTAGTTGTACCCAACTACAGGACCACAAAAAATATAGCTAGAAAAAGCCTTATTTAGATAATGAATTGACATTTAGTGAATAAAAAACTTGCCTAACACTCACCTTAGACTTTCAAACAGAGCGTAACCAGCAAAATAAATGGGCTTGATTATGACATGTCCAATTCATTGCAGAGGGCTTCTATTTCCCAGTGGCTTCACTGCAGTTGAAAGGATACGGTCCCTATTGAAGTTGAAAACTTTGAACACTGGATTTCATTCGTGGCAATAGTGGGTATGTAAGAGTGTTTTGAGGGTTCTGTTGTGAATCCAGTCCTTAATTAAATTTTCTGAGTCACCTTTGGAATGAGAGATGGACCATGGGCTTTCATAAGGTGGTTTAAAAACATGCGCTCGATGACAACATATCAGCAATACAGCCACTGGGTGACAGGTATAAGGACTGCTGACAGCCTGAAAGATTTTTAGAAAGCTTATTCAAGATACTTCTCGTAGAAGGGTGGAACATCATCTTATCATAGAATACCAGGTTGGAAGAAACCTCAAGGATCATCTGCTCCAACCTTTCTTGGCAAAAACATGGTCTATGTAAGATGGTCCAGCACCCTTGTCCAGCTGAATCTTAAAAGTGTCAAATGTTGGGGAATCCATCACTTCCCTGGGGAGATTATTCTGATGGCTGATTGTTCTCATTGTAAAAAATTTTCCTCATGTGTCCAGTCGGAATCTCCCCAGGAGTAACTTGTACCCATTATGTGGGTGTTTTGCATCCATGTGACTCCTTGTAAAAAGGGAGTTCTCATCTTTGTAGCCACCCTTTAATACTGGTACATGGTGATAAGGTCTCCCCTAAGATGTCTTTTCTTAAGGCTGAACAAACCCAGTTCTCTCAGCCTTTCCTCATATGGCAGGCTTCCCCGTCCTTTGATCATCTTTGTGGCCCTTCTCTGGACCCTCTCTAGCCTGTCCACATCTTTTTTGCATAGCACGAACCAAAACTAAACACAGTATTCGAGGTGTGGCCTGGCAAGCATTGAGTAGAATGGGATAATGACTTCTTTATCTCTGCTGGTGATGCCCTTGTTGATGCAACCCAGCATCCTGCTAGCTGTCTCTGCCACAGCAGCAGCACACCGTTCACTCATATCGAACTTGTTGTCCACCAGCACCACCAGGTTCCTTTCCACAGAGCTGCTCCCCAACTGGGTAGATCCCAGCCTTTGCTGCACTACTGGATTATGTTTTCCCAGGTGCAAGACCTTACACTTGTCCTTGTTGAACTTCATAAGGTTCTAGTTAACCTACTCTTCCAGCCTATCCAAGTCTTCACTGCAAGGTGGCTCTCCCTTTCAAAGTGTCTGCTTCCCCACTCGGTTTGGTATCATCAGCAAACTTCATCAGGGTACACTTGATCCCATCATCCAGATGGGGTCATATCTGAGTCACATTTTAGATACAACTTGGGGTGCCTTATCAAACCGGAGACAGCCAAAAGTCAGGACAACTGGGGAGCAATTTACATAAAGCAGATTTCATCTGCTGCAGTATCCATCTCTCTAGATGAGTCTTTAATAGATTCTTATGGATGGTAAAAATCAGGATGAATTGGTATTTGAAAACAAACTAAACATGTTTTCCGACCTTATAAGACCTTAGTACATCACTGCTTAGAATCAGGCAAAGTTTATAGCACTAAAATAATCTTATTTGTATTTGGATAGTATTACCTACTACTATTGTCTGTGCCTTGCAGAGGAATTCTTCTGTATGGAAGGAAGATTACACTACCTGTGTAATACTGAGTTGCTACAGTGGTACTGCTTCTTTAGTATTGCTACTGAGGTTAAGGGTTTACAGCATGGCAAATGCAGACAAACAGATTTTTCACCTTTGTTCAGCATAGCTTCTGGGAATGCAGAACATAATCTGATCAAGTAATGGAAAAGCTGGGCAAGAGCTGCAGGCTGTTGTGTTTGGGGTTTTTATCCCTGGTTGTTGTGCTATTAAGTAGCCAGCAGCCCTGATTTATGGGATGTCTGGTATGGTATGCAAATTTGCCTCCATAACTGCTACACATAGGGCACACTCATGAATAATCAGGAAACTTTGGAAAAGCTGTGTTGACATATAATACACAAAATGATACTCTTAAATGCTTTTCAGAAGTATTATGGGATTATACTACCTGAAAAAGTTGTTTGTAAAGCAGCTAGGAAAAGCGTAAATATTTATTATGAACTCATGGTTTTGGAGAACGTGGCTGGGGAGGCCACCCAGACAGAATGAGAACCAGGAGGGCTCGCAAGGGGCTCTTCTGATCAGATCACACCCAAGACGCTGGATAATCATAACTGCCTTATATGGAACATAAAAGAAACAAATATAGACTTTTAAAATAAAACAAATTATCTGTATGGCTCAATAAATTCATCCACCTCCCTTACACATACTGGTTATGTGATGTCTTCATACCCGTGCTAGAAAAAGTTCTAGTTCAGCTCTTTTAGGTGTTCACATAACAGGGCAGAGAAGGTCCTTTAGACTGAAGGAGGAGATGAAAACCATATGGAATGGGTGGTTGCCACTTCACTACATAGCACAATTCCCAAAAGACAGGAAGATTACCCAAGCGAATCTATTTGCAGAGAAGTGGGTTACCAAGCAGAAAAAAAGAAGGTGGTGTTACTGAGCAAACATAGCCTGTGCATAAATACTCTATTCTTGAAATGGGATACCATTTGCCTGGAGGTATTGAAAATTATGCATTATGTACAGATCCTGACATAATAAACAAATGTTTGCATCTGCCTCTCCTGGGCAACTAACTGTGAAGAAGAGATTTTTTTTTTCTATCAAGTAGAGAATCTTCAGTAGAGAACTATCCCAGGTAATCCTATGCAATGAAATAACTAAATTTGCTGTCCACCTGTGCTTGAGAAAAGGGGAGAGCAAACATTTGTTTCCTATTCCAACCTACTGTTGTGCCACAGATTCATTTTCCAGTCACTTCCTTTCTCCAAAATTTCTTGCTGAATTAGAATTAAAAAAGCAGACTCAAGAAAAGGTATTTAATTTATTTTTAGTCACAATTGTAAGTCTCCAACTCAATTCTATCTGGGAAACAGCATTCCCAGTATATTAGAGGTCACATTATTCAAGAGGGCTGTGTACCTACCTTTTGTGCTGGAAAGTCTGTGCTGAAATGAAGGTTCTGTTCTTTCTTCTGATTCTTCCCCCAGCCAGTGGAACCTAATGTAGTTTCAAAGGGTGATGTACTGAGCCAAGTCCAGGGAGCTAGCCTTGGAAGTTGCACCTGATCTTGGGTGAGAACACTTTAACCAAGGTATTAAATTTACATATGTAACCCCTCAAAGAAAGCTTAATCTTTCAAGGTTCCATACTTTAAAAGCAGTGATTTTGTGATTGTATTCAGTATAAGGCATTTGCTAGTAATCTGGGATTTTAGAAAACTTGAGAACAATCTGCAAAACATCCTGAGTTAAACTTGTGTTACGTTCCTCACATGAAATGCATGTACAGACTTTTTAGGGCACTTCTTCAGACCATGTTTGCCTTTGCATCTCTAATGGAATGCTGATGTAGGTTGGATGCTGAGATGGTGTAATTTATCCCACTTCAGTACGATGAGCTTAGGTTATACAAGATGAACATTTAAGTTCATCTGTGCTAGACTTACAGGAAGAAAAAGTAAATTAACTTAAGGACTAGAAATATTAATGATGGCATTTGCCCTTCTAAAGGAGCTATTTTAGATCACTTTCAAAAAGTTCAGTTTCTCAGTTTTTTCAGGTTGAGCACAGTGTAGTACGTCATGCTGAGGAACTGTGAATCTTCCCACTTTTTGATATTGAAGTGTCTAGCCCTGCAGGTTACAAACTACTGGCAATTAAATTGGATTTTAAAATATCTGTCCCACATGCATATTTTCAGCTTGATTAAATACTTGAAGTTTGTTGCATTTAAAATAGCAATACTCTCAGTAACTGCTGGAGAGGGCTGCTCACTGTTTTAGACTGGATTCCAGCAAGTGAAGTTGACCCTGCAATGTCAGTGATGTGAAATGGAAAAGTGAAATTCCTGACTTGAAGAACATACTGAGCTGTTTGTGTGAAGCAAAGTGATATGCTTTGATACAGAATAGAATTTTTCTGGAAGGCAGAAGGACCAGTGTGGATCCTCTAACTATAAGCCTGTGAAAACTCTTGTGACCTTTGTTTGTATCCTTTAGTTCCATATCCTTGGCCAAAGTTCCTTTATTCTGATCCAGCTCCTCTGCTCTTCCTCTTTCCTGCACTTTTTGCAGTCATAATAGTGGAGGCCAGCCACACAAGAGACCCCTGCAAAGGAGCAGTGGCTCACCTTTGTTCTTCAGATGATTTATAAACTTCCACTTCCCCCACTCACAGCAAGTTTTCAGTCATGTAGAGAACAGCGTGTCGGTTCTCTGCTGCCACAGTTGTGTGGCTTAATCCCTCTGAGAAGGACTCTTACCAAGGATGAACACCCATACCCACCCCAGCCCCATTCACTGCTGACCTTAGGAGAGGGGCACACATGTACTGATGGATTTGTGACATATCTGCCTTGACTGGTCCCTGGATAAGAGTTTAATAATCTCAAAAGAAAACCCCCAAAACTATGAAGGAGGCCCTTCAGACGGCAGAGTCTGTGCAAAAGGCATGTATTTGCATTTATGAGAATGGGAAGATTCCCTTTGGTTCAGAGCCACTGCTCTAAGACAAAGATCTATGGCCTTCTCGGGGAAGAATAGTTAAGTATTTAATACTAGAGACAGTACCAGCTTGGTCTTGAAAAACAGCTCAACACAATTTTAAAAATAACTCAGGTCTAGCAGATTAGCAAAAAGAAAACCAACAACCAAACTAGAGAGGGGGGAAAAAAACTAGCTAGAAAACTTCAGCTATACTGTTTAAAGTCTAGATAAATTTTATAAGGAAGAGAATAGCTCTGCAGTGCAAAGGTTTGAGCAAATTAATTCTAAGTGTCTGTTCTATAATTGAGAAATCCCCACTGTGTCACCTGGAAACTTAAAATGCTGTTGTCAGTATCTTCTCTACTTCACAGCTGTGCAACAGACCTGTCCATAAAGAATCAGCACTCTAATTGCAGTTGCCTAAGGTCTTAATGTTTGAGCTACAAGGTTTATTACCACTTTTGCAAGTTAATACACAAAAGCAGAAAGCAAAGTAATTTTTGCAACAGATTGGGCAGAAAGTTAATGGTGTGCTGAATATACAGAACCTTAGACTGTTGTAGAGCGTATGTTGGTTATAGGAGCAGGGGAAAATGTTTTTGTATAGGCCATACATTCCTTTAAACTAGCTATGTCAAGCTGGATGAATGCAGTAAGGATAGAATAACTGTCCTGTCCCTGCTTTGACTGTGAATTCATGCAATTTTCATAGCTATTTAATGAAGTTTGTTCCTCTTTGCCTGACCCTATATTGTCAAGTGTATGAGAAATGCCAGAGTGAACTTTGAAGGTACATAGTTAATAGAAAAAAGGATTAATGTAGTCCACAAAGACGTCTCTAACATATACTGTAAAAACACAGTAAATATCACAGGTTACCCTTATTTAATGTTTTTAAAAAAATAGATTCAAAGCTTTAATGTTTTGAATAGCCTACTCAGTTCTCTTGTAGCTGATTAACAGTATTGAATTTTAGTAAATCAATATTTTTTGGCAAACATGTAGAAGTACAGGTCAAATACCAGCTAAAATATCAGCCATAAGAAAAAAAAGAAATGTTTTTAAAATAACATTTCCCCCTTACTTATTCTGCAACTGTGGCTATATTTAGTAGTAATCCAGTGCATCTTGCATATGGTGAATGATATTTTGATCCAATTTCTTTCCAATTTAGAGACCAATGGGTCATTCCTGTATCCTCCATTCTGATGCTTCCCAACACCTGAATTACAGATATTGTTTTATGGTAAAGTAATTAACCTGTAAAATTAGAAACTCTTGAATCTCTGCATTTCTTATGAAGAGCAGCAAGTAGAAAAATATGCCTGGTGCTTTACTAAGAGCTTCATTTTCATGCCTTTCCAAGTCTGTTATGATAATCAAAATCAGTAAACTCAAGGGAGCTGAATTACAGAGAAGCCATAAACCAAACTCTTCTGCTGCTTCAGAAACCACAGAAGGCTCTCCCACAACTTCATACTGCAACTCAACCCAAAATATTATACAGAAAAACCTAAGCATCTTTTAATGCATGTATCCTTAAAGCAGAGATTTTTATAAACAATGCCCAGGAAATTAGGTATAACTGACTCAGTGAAGTAAATGTAACTGCTTCCTTCAGTGTTTAGTCTCCTGTATACCTTTAGGAGGCTGAACTAGTTATGAGGAAACAATCTGATGATACATAAAAAAATGGAGAGAAGGACAATTCAGGAGATGTAAAAGGAGGAGCCTGGAAGTTTGGGAAGATACATGTGCGCTCTGTAGTTGCTGTATGAAAGAATAGAAAGGCAAATATCAGAACATCTTTAGTGGAGTTCCCCTCAAAAGGGTAGAGGATCATAAATGATTGGAGCCATGGCCTCAACAAGAAGAGCAGGCATTCAAGTAAATAGAGGTTCATAAAGTCGAAAGACTCTTCTGGATAAAGTACTTAAACATTATCTTCAAATACAGTTCCTGAGTTACTTTCAAAAAAGTGTCTCACATTTTGAAGAAAATTTAAATGAAATTTTACTAACTGACACAGTACATATTTTCACAGTTTAGTGGAAGTAACTGAATCATCATTCACAACACTTGGACTGATGGAGAGCTTTTAAAAGGTGTTTCAATTCAGTTTTTCAGTCCTTTCAGTTCAGCTCACCTGGGGCTTCCTCTGCTCGATAGAACACATTAAAATCTAGGTGACCAGAAAAATCCTGTAACATTTTGCAGGCTGCTTGTGCAATCAAAAATAAAGTAAAACAATAAAAATTAAATCACTCATTGTTGAGGCAGATGTCAAAACTATTTTACAGATGTTTCCAAACAAACCAACCCTGCTTCCCTTCATTTCGGTGGGACTGCCCATGGGAATTGAATTAATATGCACATTTGTGTAGGACTGAAGCTTGATGAAAAAGCAAAATGGCTACATTGATCAGTATTTGGCAGCTTAGGCCACAGAGAACAGTAGATGAGGAATTCAGTTCAGCAAGTGTCCAAAAGGGGTTAAAGCATGCAGAGTGCTACACACAAAAAACACTGTGAAAAATGCCAAATTTTCTTATCTGTAAATCCCAGAATTTAATAAAAAGTGACTCTGACAAGAATTAAAATCAAAAATCTCCATGAAAATCAGGCAGGCAGGAGAGGAAAGATTATGCCAAACTGTCAGTCATGTGGCACTGAAAGATGTCTGGTACCAGTAGGAATATTTACTGGCTAATCCTTAACTCCATATTCTCTTAAAAACCATGAAGGTGGTTTATTACAATACAGAACTGTATATGCTACCACAAACTGTAGAAGTTGCTGAGAATACTGATAAGCAAAACCTATCAAGAAGCAATAAATTAAACTTTAGTCCAACTTTCTTGTGTAATGTTAACTTTCCTGGTACCAGGGCCTTGTTAAAAATGGGAAAACATTGGGGGTTTTTTTTTGAGAAAGCTTTGGTGGAGAAGAATAGTGAAGAGAAGGAATTATGTAGGAGTAGTTGCGTACCTGAATGCTTGTTCCCAAAGCCTCAGGTGGCACAGATAAGTAGCAAGTTATCACAAATAATCAGAGTTTGAGTGTCTTGTGCTACAGGATTCACTGTTTGCCAGTACCTGCTTGACTGTATGTTTTCATCTTACAGTCAATGCAAAGTAATCTCCTATTAAAATGTGTATGGAAGGATAGTTAAATACTGAGATGGCTTTACAGATTCTCTTTTTCCCGATCGAGAACCTAGATACTTAAAAATTAAGGCAGTTTCTTAGGTACTGATGTGGTTTTCTACAAACACATTCCTTGTACTTTTCCTTGTAGGACACAACAGTTGTTAAACCTACCAACTCTTCTAAGCAATGCAGGAAAACATCTCAGAGGAACAGCATTTTTCTTAATAACAATATCCCGAAATGGACAGAGTGCAGCGTTTCACTCCTCCCCACTGTGAACAGAATAATTATGTTCTTTGCCTTTTATGATTTATTATGTTAATACTGCTTAGAAATGTTGGCTTCCATTTTAATTTGTGGTTTAAGCAGAAAGGGTACCTTTAGGTTCCATTCCAGGCATCATCCCTTAATATGTATCTAGTGTATGAATTTCTCAAATAACAGGGTTAAAAATGCATTTGTTTGGCTGCTGAAGTCTGAATGATACTGCATATTGCTTTTTGCTGAAAACTTCTAGTTCAGCAAGCTGTCAGCAATTTCTATAACCTACTTGCCTGAGAAAATGGCCTGAACTGCTTGTTTTCTTGGTTACTGTTAAAGAACATACGGAAAGCTTCCAATTAGAAGTCCATCTGTTTAAGGGGAAGTGTTTCATATGTTTCTGGCCTAAAGAAACAAGGTGTCATGGTTTAACCGCAGCCGGCGACGAAGCACCATGCAGCCGCTCACTCACTCCCCCCACAGTGAGATGGGGGACAGGATCGGAAGAGTAAAAGTGAGAAAACTCGTGAATTGAGATAGATAGTTTAATAGGTAGAGCAAACGCTGTACATGCAAAGAAAGCAAAATAAGAAATTAATTCATTACTTTCCATTGGCAGGCAAGTGTTCAGCCATCCCCAGGAAAGCATGGCTTCATCACGCGTAACGCTTATTTGGGAAGACAAACGCCATAATGTTGAATGTCCCTCCCTTCCTTCTTGTTCCCCCAGCTTATATACTCAGCATGATGTCATATGGTATGGCATATCTCTCTGGCTAGTTTGGGTCAGCTGTCCTGGCTGTGTCCCTTCCCAATTTCCTGTGCCCCTCCAGTCCACTGGTTGGCAGGGCCCAAGAAACTGAAAGTCTTTCACTTAGTTTAAACATTACCCAGCAACAACCAAAAACATCAGTGTGCTATCAACATTGTTCTTGCACCAAATCCAAAGCACAGCACTGCACTAGCTACTAAGAAGAGAATTAACTCTATCCCAGCTGAAACCAGGAAACAAGGCATGCCAAAAAGAATTATTTCAGCAGAAATTTTTTCTTACGAAGGGGGAAAGGGAAAAACAATATTGTTGATTAACATTAAATACTTTTCTGACCATAAATAGTCCTATCTTTTTTCCTGCCCCTCCTTTGGCCTGTCATCTGTTCTTTGTCTGATCAGTGGAAGTGCCAAAACCCAGCAGTGATTTGTGAACTGTGAAATGGCTTTAGAAGCCTGATCATGAAGGAAGATACCTGTTTGAGTCTGTTTCCATAATCAGTACCCATGTCAGTGCTGTCCTGTGCTGCTTCTTTCCATTTTATGTAAATTCCATTTCCTAATAAGAAAGGTAATGAGAGCAATGCAAACTGGGTTTTTTTTTAACCATTTGTTCAGCATCATTCTTCAGCAAGTTATAGATACTATTTTAGAGCAAACATATCAGGACTGTTCTCCAGCCAGCCAATGATTTTTGTGGTGGAAGTAAGTTTTATCTAATACAGTCTCATTAGGCAGTATGCTGCTGCCAAAATGGGAAAATTAAACAGTACACAGTACTGCAGTAGTATAGCAGCAGGCTACCTTTCCCCTTGCAGTGGCAAATTTTAGCAGTAAGAGATAGGCAAGCGGTCTCTAAATCACAATTTAGCTATACTGTCAAAGTACTGTTTCTGCCAGATATATTCTGTCTCCACTGGGGGCGTTGCCAGTATAATTCTACCAGGCTTTCCTCTGAGATAAGCAGTTTGCGTTTTCTCAGGTAAAGCACCCAGGCAGACCTCTTAACTTTCTAGTAGCAAGGACTCCGTGTAGTAGGTAATGCTAATCAGACGTTGGGAAGCAGCTATTCTTTTGTTTTCCTCCTGTAGCAGTTTCTGCCCCTGCACTGGACAATAGAAAGTGAATTTCACATAATAATGTTGTCTTATTTGCCTGAATGCTGGTATTGCATCATGAGTACAAGGATGTGAATAAAGTCGGTGTTAGTAAGTTAAGGAATACAAGGGCTTTGTCACGTCTGCCTAGAAAGCTGGAATTGCCTCTCATAACTTTCCTGGACCTATGTGTGATTAGGGAGGAGCATGCAGACAGTGTGTGAATTTGACCACTGCATTGCTATTAATGTATGGGATGGGGGACAAAGATCTGGTTGTTTACATACAGTGTCACAGCATGTGTCTTGCAGTGGTTTGTGTGAGCACATCTGTTTTGAATTTTCTTGGAGCTAAACTGTTTCCAGCATTGTATGGTTCTGGAAACCACTTCCATAGTACAAAATATGTTTTAGGGCATGGATGTAGCTGAATCAATCAGTGGCAACCTACAAGAAAAATCAGCCCACAGGTGGAAAATCCCAACCTGTATAACTGGTGCTAGGCACTGTAGGTGTTCTCCATTTCCACAGTCACTGTATTGGTAAAAAGAAGGGTCCTGACCCCGGGTATGCTGAAACAAAATCAGCTTCACTCACATGTAACATCGCAGCAGAATTAAGATCAAATTGGGTAGGTTAAGGAATCACAAGTCACACAGTACACCTCAAATGCAGACTTCAGAAATGTACTAGTTTTGTGTGGAGGGCTTCTTATGCTTCAGTTCTGTTTTAACAAAATAAATAAATAAATAAAAAGGTTGTAATTATGTCGCAGCCTCATTTACTATAGAACTGCATTTCAGGATGCTCACGACCATGTCCGACTACCCCTTTCTTGATGTATCCTACCACTAATATAGGAGCTGGGTTTTTATCATAGTTTCTGTTTCCAGAGTATAAAAATGGAATATCATTATAAAATAATGTCAATAACATTTTCAACCACTCCCTGAAATTGTTTCATAAGGCAAAAATCCCTTGGCCACTGTTTTTTATCTTCAGTCATTGCTCAGTTTCTTATGAATTTGCAGAGATTTTTGTCACAGAGGATCCTGCTTCAGGTGCCTGGAGTAGATAATCTGATTCTGATGCCTGAACCATTATAACATCTTGCAGCACTGCATCAGCCTAAAAGAGATTGCCACAGAATCCCACTTACTGCTCTGTTGTCCTTCTGTCACCCCTCTGCTCACTGCTTCCTCATCTCCCTCCCAATCCACCAAAATGTTTGGATAGCTGGAAGGTGAAGTTCACTTGCTGTTTCCTTGGATGGGATGATAACTCTACAGAAGTGTCAAAAAAAGTTTTGTGGCACAGTAATAAGAAAAGGGAACAGCACACAATGGTATTGCTTGCAACCCCATAGACAGAAAACAAAATTGATGAATTCTCAAGGGCACTAGCCAGTTTTTTTCCCCCCTCAATCTGTCAGGAACAAGTGCAACAGTATTAGACCTGTCAAGGAATGGCCAGGCAAACAAGGAGATCACTCATCAGTGTCAGTGACAAGATTCTGAATTTGACAGCAGAGCAACAAGAGGAATAAGGATGACTTGATAATGGAACTGCATAAGCAGCACTTCAGGTGATCAGAAAAGCACATGGGAATGAGAATGAGCTGCTGTCACTGTATCTCCTTCATGGTGATGAGAGGGAGGGAGTGAAACTTGGAGTTTCATAATGACAAGCTTGAGAAAGTGTTCCAGGCAATAAGCTGCAGAGAGTCAAATCCCCTGGAAATACAAACACCATGAAATCACCTTGATGGTACCTGCATGCTAAAAAATATTTGGAATAGTTTCTGGAAGAAGAAAGAATGTGTGGATCACAGGCCACCACATCAGCAGCAGTGGGGGCTTTCAAGGTACAACTAATCTTTAAAATTCCAGAAGCAAATTCACCAACTTTTACAGATGCTGTATTTAATATTAATCTTACCTGGCCAATGAATGTATAAGTGTAATAAACTCATTTTAGCATCAGAGAATTTTCTTAAAATGAAGAGAAATCAATTTAAAGATCTACAGTTCAGTGCAACATGTTCAGCTAAATGAGTTCAACAAAAGTGCTGCTGTCCCATCAAAATGAAAACCTACTTCACAGAATATTTTTAAAAGAAATCATTATAGTATTGTAATGACCTGAAGAGACTATCTAGTATATAGAAAATGTAGATTTCAGAGCTGCTTCAGCTGGACTAGCCACAACCTGATAGACAGCAAACTCCAGTCCAGAGCAGGGACTCAAATATTTTTTTTCTTTTCTTTTTTTTTTCTTCTTTTTTTCTTTCTCATTTTTTCCTTTTTCCCCCTCCTTTTTTCCTGCTTTTCCTCTCCTTTTTTTCTTCCTCCCTTTCTCTCTTTTTCATCTTTTTCCTCTTTTTTCCTTTTTTTTTTTTTTTGCTACAGAGAAAGCTTCTTTCCACGAAACTATACTTGCATAGACCTAAGACATACCACAACACCTACAGCAAGATTCACATTTCAATATGCAAGATCAGAGCACTCAAAATGAACAAGTTCATTACAACCCCGAAGTCTATAGGGAAAAAGTGATTTACTGAAGGATTATGAATAATTACTGTCAACACATTTTTCATCAGTTTGTGGAAATAATTTTGGAACACAAGGCCACACCCAGTATATAAATCTTTCCATAGTCTCAACAATTCTGTAACTTCTTTATTTTGTAACTGCAGACTGATGGAGGTATGACTCAATGTTAGCTTGATTGAGATTTTTATATCTCTTGCAGTGACCACATCTTAATACCATTTAATTGCAAATAATATAACATTATATGCAATTACATTCTTGGCAATGTGTCCATCCAATGTCCTAGATAAAAGTGCCAGAATTTGTGATTTTAGTCTTAGAGCTACATGTGTAATTCTGGAGATAACTTCTGTTATAGCTGAGTCTTGTGGCAAAGTGTTTCTGCAAGCCGACTCTCAACCAGGTATCCCTGAAAGGTGAGTGACAGGAGGAGCTGATGCTGCCAGGAAATGCACAAGTGGGAATGTTGACAAAAACTAACACTAATCATTGCATTTCATTCTGAGATCAAGTGAATTTGTTTAACTTCTGGGCAGTTGTGTTATGTAGTCTTGAATGTTGAATCTTATGTTGAACAGTGCAGACATTTGCATACCAATTCAAGGTATAAAAAAAGAAGTTGCAATTAAGAGCAAGACTGATGTTGCATTAATAAGCCCAGTCCTGGCAGATTACCCAGCTAATGCTATACTGCTGACAATGAGGCTTGGACAGAAGAATGTTTATGGCTGAAAAGTTAATTTGTTCTATGAATTGCATATTTTTGCAAGCAATTACAAAGCAGAATTACCCTAAGGATCATGTTATCTTATTACCCGTACAAACTGTAAATCAGCATTAAAGGTTTCAAGGCTTTTGGATATGGATGAGCATCTTGGCTTCTTGCATCCAAGTTCTGGAACTTTTTTACCATAGTTAAATTGATGACTCATTTGTGCTATAGTCCTCAGAGTCACTGCTGGTATTTGCCACAAATTGAAATCCATATGGTTCAGGATTGTTTTACCCTGTGAAGCAATGACTGAGACGACTGGCTTTACCTTTTTTTCCTCTAAAGTAATGTACTGGCACCATGAGTGTCTTCAGAGAAAAATGTTATCTCATAGTGAGTCAGTTACGGCCTTTTTGTTCCATCTCTTTTAGAATGAGTCATGGTGCTTGGATCCCTCCAGTGTGTGGCTGTCAGTTTGCTTGGCACTCAGAAAATTTTAAGGGAAGAGTGGAAATTCTTCTGTTGAAGACAATGATGGCAGGAGACAGCATGACTCTCTAGTCAGAAAACAAGAGAAAAAGTACAGTTTGAACTGTGAGTGATAAAGGATCTTAGATAATTCCCTGTTAATCTGTGTCCATATTTCCATCTATGAAATGAGAATAACAGCATATTTTTTAACCAGGTTAAAGCAGATTAAGAAATACATAAAGTTCTATCTCAACAATTCCTCCCCAAATCTAGCACCAACTCTTGGAAATCTGCAAAATGTCGGCCAGAAAGTACCTGTCCTTTACAGCTGTATGGAGTTACAACTCCTGTTTATCCTTTTGATTTCTTTTAAGTTGGGGCATTTGAAAAAAGCAACAGGTAAAGAACCTAGAAAGTGGGGCATGGCTCACATAAACTCTGCCTTTGGTCTTAACCACGTTCCTCTCCAGTGACTTGAATGTCCTGGGTGGTTCTCTGTATTACATTAGAAATAGGTAGATTGCATCTATCACTTGTGGACTAATAATGTGTCTGCTAGTTGCAGGTGGCTTCCTGCAGTGACAGTGAAGACTTTGAGATGCTGATACTGAGAGTGGTATCTTAAAAGATCAGGATGAAAAAGTGAATCAGATTACATATAGGCTGTTGGAAAGGAAGGAGGAATTGTCATGAATCTTTCCAAGGTGCCATAAACTTCCACGTTTGCGGTGTGTTTTCACTAGGACTGAGTCTGACTGTTTAATGAAAAAGCTGATATGCTTCTAACATGGAGTCTATAGGAAGGTACGAAGTGGCAGGGGATTGGAATTAACTGTGTGGATAATGCAGTGCAAAAGCAAAGTGAGTGAACTCAAAGAAAATTGGTGCCATACTGTCTTCCCACTCCCTTTTCTCTTAATGTACTTGTGAAACACCTACTGTGTTTTTTCATGCCTAAAAGGAAAATGTCATTTATCATATTCAAGGTCTGTCTGCATTATTAGTTTGTCTTGTTTCTGCCTATGCTCCCCTTGGAAACTACTTAAGCATCTGTGATAACAGCTACAAGAGAGCTTTGCTGGTAACAAACATATGATCTGGTAGAGATGCACCCCTGTATGTGTGTGTGCGTGCGCGTGTACATATGTGTATGTGTGTGTAACAGGAGGTCTCTTGCAGATACCTGATGCGTGTCTGTCTACCTCCCACAGCTCCTTAGATCTTGGCTGGCTAAATCAGTTGCTGCTTTGAAGATGAGATCATGTTTTGTGTTTCCCAGTTTCTGGTTCCTTGCTGATTCTTCAGTCAGGCTGTCTTTTAGCAGTCAATGCCTTATAGTACTTTCAAAGTTTTGTTTCATTTTCTGGGTCTTTTGTCTTCCATTTTCGAAAGTGGAAATTAAGAGAGCTCTGTATTTTTTTTTATTGCAAGTAATTCATTAAACTCTTGAAAAATATAGAAGTCGGCGTATGAAGGTGAAAAATGGTGCGATGGGAGGTGTAAAGGGAGATTAACTATCTTATTCTACGATTATTTCGTAAATTGCCTAGAAATATTCCTGTTGTTGATGGCTCTGAACAGCAGCTATTCTAGCTATGACAGAGTCCCACACAGAAAATGCAGGCCGCATCCATTCCACAGGTAACAAAGTTGTGCTATCACAGCAGGCAGCAAATCATACCTTGATGAGAGGGTTCTTTTTTGACAAAGGTCTTCTGTTGACACCTGGAATTTTGCTAAACACTGCAATATCAGCTAGAGGTATGTGTAATTTTCATGTTAGGCCACCACTGTTAGACTGGCAAAACTTTGTAGTATTGACTTATTGCAGTGCAGTGATGCTATTGTCATGGGTCATTAGTTGCCATTGTAGTATTGTCGTTTTCCTAAAGTAGAACATTTGGGAAGTTAGTGAAGCTGGGAACCCTCCAGCCACTTTTAAACTTCTCTTCTGTGTAAATATTTGAGGTATAGTTATTACAAAGTACCATGGCTTGCCTCTGCTTGGAAAAGAAAGTTCCTGAGAGCAAGTAAATGAACAACATATAAACTTAAATATAACCCATTTTTCCACCATAGCTTTGTTTCAGAAAGCACATTAAGTCACTTCCAAGGGAATAACACACAGAGAACCATTGTTATTTAGTTAGATTAATTCCATTTTAATATTTCCATTAGCCATTTTAAACTTGGCACTGCAAAGTAATAAAATCCTCCAAATATTGACAGATAGAAAAGTAAATGCCACCCAGCCCCGACAAGCTGTTTTTCAGCCAACCTCCTAGAGATAGAAAGGCTGCTATCATAATTTATTTATATATTAATAAGGCACATTATTTTTATTGCTAGTTATTCCCTTCTAGCAATTAAGGCAAAGCTGATAAAATCTTCACTAAGTCAACAGTTTTGTTTGTTAACTTTTGAAAACTCGTAGCTAAAAATCTTTCTGGCCTGCACACTGGGAAGAAAAGGATAAAGCTTCTCTTGCAGCGTGTGCCACTGAGTCAGACAGGAATGGAAGAAAAAGGAAGGGTCAGCAGGATGTATAGGCACCAGAACTGGCACTGGTTGGTTACTGGAGATGCACAGTTGATGGCATGCTGAGCATGAACTGTGCTGTCCTTCTACCTATGGTCAGCAGTACCAGTGGAGCATCAGGGGTGAATATCTGAATGAATTGCATAGTGAAACAGTTTGGTCTTTCCTTTTAATTGGGTTTTATATCTTTAATGTAAACTTGACAGCTAACCTATTCAGGACTTGAGAATATAGTTCAGTCCATGTGCAGGAGGAGGGCCAAAAGGCTGGAAGAAACCTGAGAGATTTAACGCACTCAGCTAGTGATCTTACATGTTCTGGTCAGTAACTTCTAGCCACAGAAAAAAATTTACTTTTGCATATGTGTTGTGGTTTAACCCCGGTCAACAATAAAGCACCACGCAGCCACTTGCTCACTCCCCCTCACCCAGAGGGATGGGGAGGAGAATCGGAAAGGAATGTAAAACTCAAGGG
>JAVJGI010000003.1:3772361-3805643 GCA_035590275.1 Ibycter americanus | reverse complement strand
CCCTCCTTCTTCTTCCCCCAGTTTATATACTCAGCATGACATCATATGGTATGGAATACCTCTTTGGCTAGCTTGGGGCACCTGTCCTGGCTGTGTCCCCTCCCCTCCAGCCCTCTTGCTGTCAGGGCTCAATAAACCAAAAAGTCCTTGACTTAGTTTAAACATTACTCAGCAACAACTAAAAACATCAGTGTCCTATCAACATTGTTCTCACATCATAGCCAAAGCACAGCACTATACTAACTACTAAGAGGAAAATTAACTCTATCCCAGCTGAAACCAGGACAATATGCCAATGTTAAGGGCAAATTACCACATACCTTGCATTGAAAGACAAAATCCTTCATTTTTCAAGAGGAGGTCCTTACAGTTACTAATTATGGACCTCAGCCTTGGACACTTGATCTTGCAGTAGACTTTTTTAATATTTAAATAATGAATATTCATGGAGTTTATACACACTAAGGTAATATTTTCTGAATTGTAAATATTTGAAAGGTAGAACACATCTGTAAAAAGGCATTTCATGTTTTTCCGGATTTGTCCCTCTCTGGATTCAAGGCTAGAACTTCAGCTGATGACAACACAGTTCCATAGAATCTTTATTAGATGAGATATTGCTCTTTGCCTGAGAATCATCATAATTACCATTTACTGTAAAGTAGAAATGCTTTCTTCTGTGTGATTGCATGAGACAACTAACCTTGGGGAGGGCACACTTGGAAAAAGGGTCTGTATAGCATACATGGGGAGAACACAGTTCCTGGCCTTTGGACAGTGACATTCATTCCTTCAGCAGCACTAGGGAAGTAGCTAATCATTTTGATTTTGAGTAGTGTGTGCAGTGTTTTGCCACATGTCCAGTGTGCTCTAAGAAAACACGTCATTCTGGTTAATATGATTACCTAGACAAAAACGTAGCAGTATCTGTGTATTAGAAAAATGTTTTAGCAAATAATTTTTTTAAAGTTTCTTGTTACCTGAAGAAAATAAACCCATATACTGCAGTGTCTGCCAAGAAATACCTTTGTCCCTTGACAACAAAACTGGTGGCTAAAATAAGGTGAAGATTCTAAACATAATTGGAAATCCTGGGATAAGTCTTGCAATATATTACACACTTTCCAGCTGAGCAAACCCCCTAGTAGCAGCTAACACTGATTCGGTGTGACATGCCTATAGATGCAAAATGAACACCTTCTTTAAGTGTCTGTCTTCACTACTAGGCTATGAAGTTCATAGTAGAACTGAGATACTACTAAAACAGAAGTTGTTCTAGCTGTGGAGAGTTTTATGGCTGTTGCTGGTTTTAATCAGTTAATACAGCCTTTAAAGCTATGTGGCTAGTAAAAAAAAGTGGTGCCAAATACAGTTTTAACATACTTAGCACTATTAGGACCCCTAATTATAATTATTGTTCCTAATTATTCTTTTCCCAAATTTTGCATTTGATTCTAATCACTGTGTTTTTAGTTTTTAATCAATATTAAGGTTAGCTATAAAGGATCCAATGGTTTCATGTACAAAGGGAAAGAAAGGCATAAAAGTGCCATGTCACTGCTCCAGAAACAACTTCAGAAATCTGTTCTCTACACATTGAATCCTTAAATTATCGCAACAGGCCCTGCTGACTTCATATACTGAATTAATGAAACTCTGTTTAACCTGCAAATCTTATAGCTAGCAAAACCAAGTTATATTTTCTCAGCCAAAATAGAACTTCATAAAACTACTGTTTTGTAATTTACTCTTAAGCCACAGTAGCTCAAGTCATTGTAGAATTGTAAAATATGGTATGGCTCAGGTTCAATAAAATGAAGTGAATGAAGTGTTAATTTGATAATTCTGTGGTTCATCTGAGTACTGAAACACAATAGGGCACGACTTATTCCATCATAATAGGCTACCTCAGGGGTGTTATGATGGTCTCATGCCTTCAACCACCCAAGAAGCACAGTAATGTGCAATAAAGTGTGCCCAAAGGGCTTTGCTGCAACTGTAATGTAGGTTTCTGTCAGAGCTGTTTTCATTTGAAGAGATGGACTGTTTTGTTTTAACCATGCTTTGAAAAATATTTTCAGTAGACACAAATCTTATTTAATATAGCTATATACAGGGACAGAGTACATATGAGGGAAGTAGAAACTACACTTGTTTTTTGTTTACTACCCTTTCTAAAGGTTCTGACTTTATTCAGTTATTAAAAAAAATAATGAAAAGAGAGGTTCAGGAATAAAGCCTTTATTACCGGAATTATTAATAATTGTAAAAAGGTAACAGAATTACTTGTCATAAGAAGAAGACAGTAGAGACTTTTCATTAGTTTTACAGAAAAGGCTCAAACACCAGGAGTTTAGTCAAATACTGAAGTTTTGGTACTACATTTAAGAATGGTGGTAACACAAATGTGTTATTTCCATAGTCTTAAAATCTTCATTCTTCCGTGTTAGGTGAGCAGCACCTGTCAAATGGCTGAATACACTAATACCTTTGGGTCTTTGTATAAAACACATATCAGGTTTGTAGCCCAGGAGTCATTGATTTAGGTAGTACTTCCCTGCTGCAAAATATTGAAAGTGTGTCCTGATGATCTAGATGTGTAAGTAATCTGTTTTGCTTTTCTTGCCCATCTTCAGTCTGCTTTTAGCATTCTTTGGTTTTGCTCTTTAGAATTCACATTTCTTTCCACATTTTTACAAAAGTCTCTTTCTGTTCACCACTACTACAAGCACCTATCAGACCAAAGTCTTAGTTTCTGCCTGCAGAGGGAATCTAGCACCCTTCATTTCTGTTCATACGAATAGGTAAGTTGGTAGCAGGGAGCTGTGAAGACATCTCTCTGCTTGCAACAGTTCTGAGGATCATGTCTTGCTTCATGATGCCATTCACAAGAATGGAAAGCTGGGGCCCAGCACTTAGTCTCCTGAAAAGACTGTAAGACACAAGACAGTTGGAACTGATAGATACTAAAAGACTGAATGGCGGGTCTCTTGTCTGAAGACCTGTATATTCTGTAAAGAAATGTTTTCTTTCATTGCATTTTACGATTGCATCCTTGGGAAGACTTTTGGGCAACTTCCCTGGCACAAGAAAACTGCTTGAAATCCTTAATTGGAAGCCATAGAATATTTCCAGCTGAAGTTACGCAGTGAATCAGGGAAAGGGTAGATGCTGTTAGGGATGATAATATTTCTTTCTCTTTATGTTAGTGTCCTTTTTAGGATTAGAAGAGATATTCCAAGTCTAATGTTATCACATGACCCCTTTCTTGTATGGTGTTATAGAGAGAGACTGAGAAAGTTGTATCAGACAGTATCTTCAACTGTTTGGAATGCAACCTTACATAGCTCCTGCTGTAAACGAGTCATTGGCCTCAAAACCAAATTGCACTGAAACATGCAGCAACATCTCTTGTTTCAAGACGTCTGTCCTCTTCACTCACCCTAGTAGCACTGCTGCTACTAGCTGACCAAAAGCATGTTTTAATTACAGTACTAAATTTGAAGCCTGGCCTATTACATTCTAACAATACGATTACTAAACCATAATTGCATGACTGCTACTCACCATCAGCCTTACCTGTTGCTCAGTGTATGAAATGGGATCTTCTAATTGAATAACAAGGCACAACAAGGCAAAGTACGTGCTGGCAAACTGTAAAAGCTATGATCTCATGGCTGCAATGATCCCAAGATGAATATTCTTCTTTGAGGTTGTCTTGATATTGTTGTTAAAAGATATAACCATGAGGATTCTGGCAAGAGGAATTTAGTTTATGCTGCTAAGCAATGAAGTCAACCTTCAGCTGAATATTTTAGACTCTTGAACAAGTTTTTTCCTGTCAATATTTTGTGGAGGCTGCTACTGTCTCTTTTGTAAGGCAAATAACTTGTTCTAAGACTCCCATCTCTGGAGAGCTCCTTCAAAAGTTCAGAAGAATAGCTCAGTTTTCAGAAGACTGTTAATCCCAGTATGTGATGTCTTCACTGCACTTTTGACAAAATTAGTATCTGAATCTGCAGCTGCTTTTATACTAATGGATCTCTACTATTCATGAAACCCCATCAACTGTATAATTTATTTTACTCTTATATCTAGGATCTTGACTGTGGACAAGTCTATTGTGTCAAGCACTTTGCAAGCAAAATAGAAGGACTGTTTGGGCTCACAGTGATTCACATTGGCCCTTATGAAACAGCAACTTGATTTACTGTTACTGTGATGGGAATTTCTCCAGTCACAGGCCAGCTCCATACGGACATAAGGAAGTAATTTTCTGTTACCTCTTTACACAGGCAAAAAGAGCCAACCT
The DNA here is from genome assembly GCA_035590275.1 of Ibycter americanus. NCBI lineage: Eukaryota > Metazoa > Chordata > Aves > Falconiformes > Falconidae > Ibycter > Ibycter americanus. The sequence goes on along the minus strand of JAVJGI010000003.1, from coordinate 3,801,331 downwards.
ACAAGGAGGGGCAGCTCAAGATACTTAGCCCCTTTTATGATGCTGTTTACCTGTGCCATCCTCTTGCTTTCTTTCTCATTCATCTCTTCATATTAGCAAACCACCATTCCTTTTGCCATCCCCAGCCTTGCCAGCTTCCTGTGTTCACACTGTTTTCATACTCAGCTCATTGCAGCTTCTTGATACAAATGCTAACTCAGATTTGTGATTCCATAGAGACTAGGCTGCTTCTGTTCCTCGCTGGAAGGAGGTGAAACCAAAACAGCATAGATCACAACACCTTGTGATGGGCTATGAAAAATTACAGAAAACTTGCTAGCAGGCAAATTTGCATTCAGGTTGTTGATGTTTGACCCTTACTTCCAAACACAGATGATGAAAAACTCCTACCACTGTGTTGTCCACTGGAACTGCTCTCATTGCATCTCACCCTTTGGTATAACATAAGGTCTTAACTATTCTAGGGTATGAATTTGTGCAACCCAGATGATTTTGTACTCCCTAATACTGCAAAAGGCAAGTGTCTATTCTGGCATGAAGAAAAAATGCTGGTCAAAGTGAGACTGGTATAGTAGGCAAGGAAATGTCAAAAGAAGGGTTTAACTGTGGAAAATCTTCTTCCCAGAAGAAAGGATAAGGTCTTTGTCCATACCATAAGCTCTGGAATTAATCACCAGCAAGCACAAGGTGAGAAGCAGTTCCTTTAACAGACATGTCATGGGCATAACTAGTTGATTTTTCATGAAATAAAATCTGAGATAAGTCATCCATTGCTTTACCAACCAATGAAAATCTGGCCTTTTCCATATCCTGACAGACAGCTACAGAAACAATGTATTTGACCACCCTGAAATGATCTACCAACAAATTCCCTAAAACCACATTGCATCAGCTAACCACAAGATATATGCTTGAACCGTATGCTAGCTTCTCCCTTTTCCTCCTTTTTGAAAGAGAAAAGAACCAAATGGAAAGGTCCACAGACATAACTCTCTGTGGCCATTTTAAACTGCTGAACTAGTTTCATGTTTCATTGCTGCAAAGGGCTGAAAGGGCCTTTCTTGGCTGTGAAAAGATCAAGAAGACTCAGGGTGAATAGTGTATCTGGACTAGAAAGAATTGTTACTGCACACCCAACACATCAGGGAAGGCAGTGATAATACAAATACTGTGTGGAGTTTCCAGTATTTATAGGAGGCTGTGCAGCCACACTGAATGACTATTTCCTTGCTGATGAGATCCTTGCAAGCCAAATGCGACTTACATGCTACTGTATTAAAATGACTGGCATGAAACTGTATTTTCAGAGTAATGAAGTGATTCGCTTGTCATATATCCATGTCTTCAACTAGAGATTTACATTCATACTGAAATACCCTAGGGATGTAACTGTCACCAGGAATTCTAGTTGCAAATAATTTTGGCAACAAGTGTTCAAGATTTAAACTCCCAAGTGGCAACAAAACCTATGGTTTTGTCATCAGAACTTCTACCAGTCACTGAAGTACCAAGAACATCTGTTTTGTGATATATAGCATGGTGCCCATGGTCACTAGCTAATGCCTCTAAATTTCCTATGCCTCTAATAAAGATTGTGTCAAAATCAGTCTAATGCAATGACTTACAGAAAGGGATGGGGGGAAAAAAGCACCAGTTTGACTTTAAAAGGAAATCATCTGGTTCTTTAAGGTGCTGGAAAAAAAAGAGACGCATAGATGAAATAGAAATTATTTCCAGGTCATCTGCAAAATGAGCAAACTCTTTCCACTCCCACCAGTGTGTCCTCAGCACTAACCTTGAAGAAGGTATTCTTTCCAGTTACATCATTTATAGGACTCTAGCATAGTGAGGTAGAGATGGCAGTCATCATATACTGTTTCTAGCAAGCAGTGTGTCTGCTAAAGTTTATGGCTATTCCAGGTAGGTGTGAGTTGAACTCATGTTCTAGGAAAACAATGGTAATGAGCAGAAAATACCTGAACTTTTTTATTAGTGCTGGAAGTGTGTTTCTGATATTTCTTACTGGCTGGTACACATTGGTATCAGATATAATTAGGAAATAGTTTTGAGTAGCATTTTGGAATATGTGCACATAAACATTGATCTATTGAACCTTTCAAAAAGGGGAGGAAGTTGCATTTAAATTGTACATCAAAGACATGAAAAATAAAAGGAATTAGTTGGATGTTGGCCAACCTATTTCCTCTTACCAACACCCACTTTTCATTCTCCTGCAAGAAGCAAGGGCAGAGGCACAAAGCACTCCTATTTTCTTTCCTTTAAGGCAGCTCTTCTCAGGCTTTGCCAACAAGCAAGGTCAGTTTTCTCGGGCTGCAGCCTCTTTCACATCTGAATTATGTTGGCAGATAGCCCTGGACAGAATCATTTGTAACAGAGCTCCTCAAATTATAAGGCCTTTGTCCAAAGTGTATTAAAGTCAGTGTGAAAGTTTTCACTGAAGTCTATGGATTTGGTGTTGGGGTCTCAATGGGGAGTTTTTCTTTCAATGCATGGTTTTATAGATGCTTAAACGAGGATGAAGCCCATGGCGCTAGCGCAACACTTGAATTTTTAAGTCAGCTAAAAATTATTTGACATTTAAATTAAAAAGTGGAGCAAAACTATTAGTTCTCTAATTGCTTTGTTAACATTGGAAGTTTGATCTAAAGCTCGTTGACATTAGTATGACTTTATGTTAAATAATGAGTTTCTGATTGGGAGAAGTATTTAGGCACAACTAAAATGGAAGTAAAAGACAAAAGAAAGGCAGGAAAGATTTAGATGCTCATGTTTTATCGTTTACAGCTTTGGGGGGTGGTGTGGGAGTGGTGTTTAAGAAAAATCAGCATAGCTAGTGAGAACAGGAATATAGATTCAGCCAAAACAAAATTATGAAATTATTCCTTTTTGTCATTTGCTTTTTATACTTTGGTAAGAAAAATGTTCTGTAGATTCCAGGTATAAGGAACAAAAAGGATGCTAGGGAGGTAGGATATTACTACTAGTATTGCAAGCTTGCACCAGGTTTTATAAATAACTTGTGAAACTGGTTTCTAAATGTTTTGTGAATGTGAAGGCAGACAGAAGAGGCAGTATGTAATTTGTCAGTCTCTTTGTGGTCAATGGGAGTTGCAGCAGGATAAGAGCACAGTGGTCTGGAAAGTAATGCACACCCTTTGATACTTCTGTTAATATGCCTCCCCTTTTCCAAAACAGATTGAGATATAATTGCTGTAAGAAGAATCATTAGTTTTATACAGCCTTTTAGAATTACTAGATTCAGTATTTCATTAGAAAATCTGAGTGGTACTTCCTTGCAGTTTCCCTTCTTTTCCAGGATTCAACAGCAATAATCCAATAATTTTGGTTCAGATAGAAATACAGGAAAGAAACTGTTGCATGGAAGTAATATGTAGTTGCATACCTGGCTTTACTGCAACCTAGGCTGTAAAAGACTATGTAAATGAATAGTCCCATTGCATAGAACAACTCAGTTTCTGCTGTAATGTATCACTATGTCATTAACCTTTTAATATCTTATAAGAAAACATTTTTGAAGGAGATCAAAGTAGGTGCATCTTGGATTCTATCTAAGTCACATCAGAGGTTACAGTTATTTCTTCTACTTGGAACTGGTGATGCTGATTCACACAATACTATTTCTGTCTCATTTTATTTCTGTATTGTTTCAGGTACTTTTCTTGGCCCTTGCTGTGTGCAAACGGTCTAATATTCATTCTAATGCCTAGACAATCCAAATGTAAAATTGTGAGAACCAGCACACAATTCAATGCATAGGTTGTTTGTTGAATGGAGCATTGATATATGTAGCCTTAAGCTGGTGCAAGGTATTAATTTATAATTAAACGTTCTATTTTGTTTTCTGTGCAAGAAGTGTTGCTTGTAATGAATTGCAGATAGAGGGAAACGTTGAATAACCTGAACTATTTGTAACAGCGTTAGTTTCCAAACAGTTTTCCTCTGCTATTGTATTAGCTTCCCAAGAAAACACTTGCTCTGGACTGTACAATTTGAGATCCAAATATTTAACAGGACAGTCTGAAAATGCATTCGTATTAAATTTTATGCATATGTAGAGATCTATCTATATCACTTCAGGAATGTGCACTGTGTTGCTTGCTTTCCTGTTCATCATGCTTAACAGTAAAATAACTCATCCTTTCAACTTTGTGTTAGTATTTGGATGAAATAACTGTATGAAATAATGCAAGTGTCATTTCCTTATAAAAGGAGAGCATGTCAACTTTATACATGTAGTAAGTGGAGACAAAATTCAACTTCCAACACTGACGTACAGCTGACATATATCCCATTCTAGCTTATTGTGGAAAAGCATTTGCTGTTCTTTTATACTTCAGGTGTCATCTCCCCTCACACAAGCCTGAGAAATGCCTGGCTGCCTAAACATGTAAAACTATCTCACCGTGTCAGTGGAGATACTTCAGGGCTTCTGTTGCAGAGCAATCTTCACATCAGCCTTTCCTTACCACACCATGAGACCCAGGCCTTTTAAAAACTGAATGCAGCATTAGAAAAATGGAAGTCCATCCATTCCTCAGTCTTTTAACAGGGCCAGGTTTTAGGATGCTGTAGTTGTTGTAAGAATCAGTAAAAAAAAAATAATTTTGTAATGAACCTGGATGAAATTAAATAGTTTCTCCTCATTTTATCACTTTTTAAACATTATACCAGTTGGAACTTTATCAGTGAATTGGTTATAGTATTTAAATAAAGCGAGAAATAAGTCAGGGTGATCTCTACTCAAATCATGAAAATAATCTTTACAGCATATAGTATGACATCTCATGATAGCACTTCAAGACCTTGTTTTAGGGCTGAGTGACCAGATTGCTGAGGAAAAAGATTTTGAAAAGACAACACAAGCAGGCAAGACTCTTAATTCATGCAGAAGACTGAATTACCATCATGTCAGAAAAATAAATGTAAATAATTTGAGAATTGTAAATTTACTTTTAATTAGCATTGCAAACTATTGATATGACAAAATGTCGAATAGATGGTCAAGTGAGTGATAGGTCTACAATGCAATTGTTGTGGTGAGAGCTGAGATTCCAGGTGTGCAGTAGGGCTAAGGAATGTAGTGATTGAAAGCACTTTGAATGAGGCACTTTTACAGTAGAAAAAGCTGAAACAAGTATAATTTTTATGTATATGTTGACTGCAGAAACATTATTAACAAAGCCCTAGTGTTTTCAGAAGGCTACCCTTCACCTAAGTCTTGTTGTATTTCTTGGAAAGCTCTTGCAGAAATCCTGAGATTGTTTTGGAAGTTCAGGATTCCAAATGGGGGATTTATTTGCTTGACTTTTAAATTATTGTGCATGCAAACAACTTCAAGCTTTTCTCCAAAACTACAAATGCTAGAAATGTATATAATATAAAATGGAATCTGATTATGCCCCAGCTCTTGGCATCAAGGAATATCTCCCAAATATTTCAAGAATCATTATAGAACTGGGAGGTAACAATGCTGATCTAATACTTTTTCCCATCTCTGTAAGCATAGAAAGCCTAGATGCAGTGAAGGTACTGGAAGTGTGTAGTGTAGACAAAGGAAGGGCTATGTAAGGACTCATGCTTTTGTTGGCCATGCTCCTGATTTGTCAGACATGGGTTAGTGATGTTGTTTGAACAGCTCAGGCGTGATTTTGAATAACATATTTTTTCTCTGTGATGGTAAAAGATAAAGATGCAATCAAAATAATTTTGAACTAATTATTTGCTAAATTGTGAAATAGACGTAAACTATTTCTTGTCAGAGTTCAGGCTGATCATGAATCCATTGTTCTGGGTCACTTAATAGGAAGAAGAGAGTACACTCTGGAGGCTGTGCATGTTGAAGTGTGAATGCCTACACAAAATAATGGGAGACACTGGTAAGTTAAAAATTTAATTTGAACCACATACAGTAGGTATTGTGTTTTCCTCTTAATAGTTGCATGTTATTCTATGAAACTCAAACTATTTTATGCAGGGAAAAGATTAGTAGTTCTAAGAGCAAGCCTGGAAAGAGCTTCTAGAAACTAAAACTTGAGTATAGATCAAGCTCTTTACAGAAACGCAAAAGGTAAAGTCTTGTGACCTAGTCCTAAGAGCACTTAAGCATGAGTATAATTCAGCTCTCTGGTGTAGTCCCTTTGAATGTCACTCTGAAATTGCTGAACTGGAATACAGCTTTGTAGGCTACTAAATCCCCCTTTTTAAGAGGATTAGAACTTGCTAGTTCTAGGTTGGTAACTGCAGTTTTCAGGCAGGTATCCTTCAAGTTTTGATTGCATGGCTACTAAATGTGCTAGATGATTTTCAGTTGTAAATATGTTGCTGCATTTATTACAAATAAAGCTCTCCCACTAACTATCTTGTAGGTATTTTTAGGTTTCCTATCAATGCTTTTCAGAATAAATCAAGAATAAATTTTCAGAAAGAAACACATCAAGCTGTGACAATCCCTTGGACAAAGGAATTTATATAAACTAGGCTAGGAAAATAAATTTAACATCTTGACAATTTGTGGAAGTAATTAAAGAAAACAAAGCACACCCATTAAGAAGTAATAAGCTAGATCACATGAACTAAGAGCTGTTAAAGTTAAGAGTTAAAGAGTTAAAACATGCTATGGGAAATTGTGAGCCACTTCTGCAGAATGGTTTGCAGTTCTTGTCCTTGTACCATTTACAATAATGCTCTCCTGGGTAGGGAGCACGAGTTGAATTATACGTGTACACACACTCCTCAGTGGGTGTTTTACTACAAGATAAGGTTTGTGCTTTTTTTATAAAGAACAAGTTTGTGTTTCTGTCCACACTCCTGTTATCTCTAAGTTTCCAGCCATTACTGTGCCTTGCTTTCTCAGTCTTATGCTGTCCAATTACCACGATCCTACCACTCCAGTAACATTCAGTCCCTTTAGGGCTGTGGTGAGTGGCCTGCTGGAGTTACATGAAACAACAAATCCTTTTTTGTGTTAGCAGAGGTAGAAACTGACAGTACACACCACCCAGCCTCAGTGTGGAGTTCCTGTTGATGAAACCTGTCTCAAATGGACTGCAATAACTGACAGAAAAAGCTTTATCTTGCCTTTCACAAGAACCTTTAAACCTCTCTTTTAAATAAAAGCTTATCTGCTAATTGGTTTGACCCCTGATTCACCTGTTCGTTAAAGGAGTTCATCACTTTGCCCAGTCTGATGGCTGAAAAGTAACGGTAACTCTCACCTGGGAGTGTGAATGAGGTTCTGTTTTTTATTCCTGGGCAACATGCTGTTACATTTATTGTGAAACCGCTACAATACCATTAGTAAAGAGATTTTTAATCCTTGTAAATCAAACACTGCCTGTATTTGATATTTAAGGGCAAGTCAAGGATATTAAAGTATCACTGAAGATAGTAATGAAAAAAGAAAAGCAGCTGTGCTTGATAATCCATTTAAAGACTTGCAGAAAGGATTGATAATTATCCTGGCATTATAATAGCTTGGTTTCTACAGGTTTTGCATCTCTTAACTTTATATTACTTTTGCATCTATGCCTTTTGAGGTATTATTTTTAGGTTAATTTTTTACAAGATTTCAGTGTCTCATGCTTGATGACAAGTATCTGCAAGTCTAAATGGGGTTGCAGTTCCCAAGAGGAGACTTGTTAGAAAAGAATTTTTGGTACTATCTTAACTAGAATGTTCGCCTCATCTGCATCTTGCAGAAACCTCTAGAGGCTGTCATGCATGAGACTCACTCTTATCAGTTCATGAGAATGATGCATGACAGAATTAACCCTTTGATGTTGGATCTTCTCAAAGGAAGACAATTTATGCTGGCTATGATGGCAGATCAACAAAGACAGTAAACCTGCAAGAGCAGACTTTGGATACAATCAAAGGTCAGTGTCTTGCAACACTGGATTGTGACAGCTGGATAAAAAGAGAAAGACAGTGTGTATGCATGTGTGTGAGGGTGTGTAGGCTCACAAAATGGAATCAAAATGAAAAATGGGTTAAGTGGCCTGGAAACAAAATAAACCAAATTTTTTTTCATTTTCCGTTGTCCCGTAGAAGTCCAGCTCTGTAGAGAAAGTATATAGTATTTCATGCAGGGATAAATAGTGTTTTTCACCTATATCTTACCCAAATCAGAATTGGAGACCGACACAGGTGGAGATATATTTGTGTGTAATCAGAAAAGAAACAGTCTGCAATATCAAAGTTTTGACAGGTCTGGAGGAAATCAGTAGGGATTCAGATGGTGGGATGGATAGTTTTACACAGCTTTTCAGAGTAATGATCATCTTGTTTGACCATTGGTAAAGCTACTCAAGGTAGCTTCTCAAGGCCTCAGCTACTGTTTGTTAGTACTCAGAGCTTTCCAGCCACTCTGAACTACATTTGGCCTCTTACTTAAAGCTGGTCCCAATTCTTTACCTTGTATTACATCTACAAGGAATGGTCAGTGTAGAAGAATGATAAATGAAGCAAGACCTTCCATGACAATTCTTCAAATCATTCCTGAAAAATCTTGCCTATTAATTAAAAATCTTGCCCTAGTCAATCCTAGCAGTTAAACCAAGTTGGGAACCTATTGTGCAAGGTGATACAGAAACACAGAGTAGAGCTGGCCCTACAGAGTAGTACAGAAAAACTTACTTCTTCACCTGTTATGTTAAATCGCAAATGAACATATTCATTAACATAGCTGCAGGTCCAGCTATCGGAGCAGTAAGAGCTCATGCTAATGGCAGAGATACCATACTCTTTAATGCATGGCATAAACTCACAGTGCTGTGTAAGGAAGTACAATTACTAATTTAACAGCAGCAGTGTTCCAGATCCTAAATGTCATTTATATCCTTTGTGGTATCTTTCCATTACATCAGCTGCTGCCAAAGCTGATGTAAGAAAAGCACATTTCCCATAAACATGATTATTCAGGAGCTTGGAGGCAGCCGGTCAGGCAAAATACGCCTCCCTAGTTCTTCCATACTTGTGTCTTCATTTTTGTGCTTTGGGAATGAAAGGATTTGTTTCCCAAGTCCTCCAAGCACATACTGAACCCCAAAGCAGGTGGAAGGCTGGACGAGTGACCCTTCCTGGCCTTGTAGCTAGAAACACAGGGGCACGAGCCCATTCCGTGTCAGCGTGTGGATGAGAACTGCAGATACAGCGGCCCCCGCGCTTCCTCCAACAGCCACTGTGGCTCAGAAGCATGCACTTTGGGGTGACAGGCATTATCGGCTGCTGAGCGACTACAGTGAGGAAGAAGTGATCTGACTTCCTTATCAGAGCAGGACAATGAATCGTTTTTGCAAGCAAAAAATAAAAGGACTAGAAACGTGTTGAGGAGCCAAACCAGGGGAATGTGGGACGTCTCACTGTTAGGGGAGCGCACTGAAGCTGTCCCTGCAGCACTGGCAGTGCGGGTGGAGCTCTTTGCAGCGCTGAGAGGTCACTTATGTGCAGGGTGGCTGTTGCAGTGTTGAAGGAGCTACTTTTTGTCAGATTGCCTGCACTGTTCTGGCATGCTCCAGGACTTTTCGCTTCCTGAAGGAGCTAGCTAGTCCTGGTTGTTCTGATACTTCGTCTCTTGCCGGATAAAAAAATCAGGGAAGAGTCTTGGGATTCTTCCAGAGGTCAACGCTGATGTCTTTAAAGCCAGTTACTGAGGCGGGATTTTGTTCAGATCCTTTTAAGATCATTTCCCCTGTTAGCTTTAAATTCAGAAGGCATCGAGACCTTCGCAGCGCGACCCGGCAAGCGCCAGCCGCGGAGCGGCTCCCGGCGGCGCGCTCTGCTGCCATCTCTCGGCACGCCGCGGCAGCAGCCGCCCGCCACCCGCTCTGCCCTGGCCGGTGGGACTGAGCTGCCACCGAATTTTAAGAAGTCTTGAGAATCTTAGGAGAGAATTGGAGCAGGGATGCTGAATTTCTGTTGACCTTATTTAACGGACAATAACCAACAAAGCTGGTTCAATGTCGCTGAACCAAAAAGGGAACTTAGGTTATTTTCCAGTATCCTCTCAAGTTCCCCTGCTGGAAGTGTAATTTCCACCCATCCTTGCAGCTGTAGCTATGTGTAACAGCACAAGGAGATGGTAAAGTGAGAGAAACTGTCACATTTCCACTGCCTGGAGTCAGACCTGCTGGTTGGTGCCCCAGGCTAAGGGACTTAGGTACATGCTAGCAGCAAGACCTCAGTGGAGCACACACAAGATAAGCATATTGAAAGAGGTATTACTACCAGTATATTCACTGGAGCATGTAAGGAAACAGAAACAGGACTGTCCCAAGGATACTACAAGAATATAGCAGGGTTATACAAACATATAATATAAACATTTCGTTACCATATTTACCCAGATCACCCAATAATATCAGAGGTGTAACTGTAAATTGTGTTTATTTACACTTGCATACTGACCCAGCATCAGAGGCTTGCAGCATTACTATGGGTACTGAAGGAGATTATTGTTTCCTATGTTGTTGGGAAAGAAGCCAGAATCACTTCCCTCTCTCATCCCCTCAGTGTAGAGTTCCTAGAGATTTGAGTCCTCTATATTGCTAACATTGACCAAATTGGTTGTATTCAGGGAAGGTTTTGTGTTCCAGCTTTAGGAGAAAAACTTTTTTACCATCAAACTACTTTGCAAAGCAGAGGTAGGCAGCTGAAGAGAAGTGAAAAACAGAAAAGCAACAGCAAAAGACTGCTGTGAGGAAGAGGTTAACAGCAAGGAATGAGGAATGTCAAACAGCATGAGAACCATGAAGTAAAATGAGTGTGGATATCCAGCAGCAGTGCAACAAGAAACAGTTATGGACAGAGAGACTAGGTGGGAGAAAAGATCAGGTAGTCTACCTGAAAAGATAAGTTTGCCCTTGAATCCTTCTCTCTTCACTGAGGGTGGATGAAGGATTAGGATGACTTTCAGTCTGTTGGTTAAAAGAAGCTACAGTTTTTGTTCCCTGGCTGAGTCTTATCTTTCAAATAGGAATTAGTTGGCTAAAATGGAGTGAGCAGAGCTAATACAAAGGACCTATGACAGCAATATTCATCCTTTTAGCATGGCATATAGGATATTTTATCAGTATAGGCAACGTCTAGTCAGCTATCTTCGGTTAGGTGTTTGGGAGTCCTATCCTAGCATAGCTGAGCTGTGAGAGAGTTCTTTGTACCCATAAAAAGCATACTTGTGAGCTTTACTGTACTCAAACACATGTTTTGCTTTCTGTGTGCAATTATTTTGTGACACTTGTCACTGAAAGTGTTCTGGGCATAAGCATGATTTGGTAAGCATAACTAAACGTTCTTTGTAAGTTTGGTCATGTGGTTTGTGACATGATGGTTTCAAATCTTAATCATAGTGGACAATTGTACAAAAGTACTCCTTCTAAAGTCCTTCTGTTACGATTCATGCTCTTAGTGCTAAACTTGGGACATAGAAATCATAGGAGCTGAAGTAACTGCAGTGTAATAGAGGAATACAAAAACAATCAGGGAAGTAGCAAATGGACTCTTGGGAATTAAAAACATATTTTTTGCATGTTCCTCTGGTAACAGAGGAGAATAGACAAACTGAAATAGCAGAAGATCTCCCCAGAATGTTGGTTTTTCATGCACTTTTGTAAATCAGAAGTCTGTTTAACCATAGGCACAGATTAGTTCAACAATATAGTCCTTGCCCAGTGCAGGAGACAGCATTGACCCTGTTGTTGGCAGATCTCCAGCATGGAAACTGCTAATGGATGGCATGTCTGGACCTTGCTGAGGATGCTTGCATCCTAAATTAATCAGTAAACAAAATGGTAACTCAGTCCAAACTAGTAAATAAAGGTAATGAATGACTGAGAACCTGTGAAAGATGATACAATCTGAAATGGCTGTTGTGTGTGTTAGTAACATGGAACCTGTCAAACCTAATGACTTGCATTTCTGGTGTAAAGGCCTGAGCTTTTTGAAAGCTCAATTATCAGCGTCCTGAGAATGGTTTTCTTACGGTGTAAAATCATTGAAAATAATCATATCTATTCTGGTGAAGGGTCTAGAGAACAAATCCTATGAGAAGCAGCCAAGGAGACTAGGGGTGTTTAGCCTGGACAAAAGGAGGCTCAGGGGAGACCTTATCGCTCTCTACAACTGCCTGACAGGAGGTTCTAGGGAGGTGGGGCGGTCAGTCTCTTCGCCCAAGTAACAAGCAAAAAAGAACAAGAGGAAATGGCTGCAAGTTGTGCCAAGGGAGGTTTGGATTGGGTATTAGGAAAAAATTCTTCACTGAAAGAGTGGTCAAGCATTGGAACAGGCTGCCCAGGGAAGTGATGGAGTCACCATCCCTGGAGGTATTTAAAAACAAGTAGATGTGGCACTTAGGGACATGGTTTAGTGGTGAACTTGGCAGTGTTAGATTTATGGTTGGGCTTGACAATCTTAATGGTCTTTTCCAACCTAAATGATTCTATGATTCTATTCAACAGCAGTTGAAGCGTTTTAAGCAAGTAAAGTTACGCTGAAATTTGCAGAATTTGTATCTGGGAGAGACTCAGCTAACCTTGATGGTGTATGGATTACAAAGGAATACCCTGGTCATAGTTTGAGATTGGTTTCATGTTCCTCAAAATTGTCATGTTTTGGCAAGGCAAGAAGAAAGAAAAGTCAGTACTATTAGAATTTAATAGGATTAATAGTTACTGTATTTTTCTCTTGCTGTACCTGGTTGCTGAGGGCAGAGTTTGGCTTTCTGATGGCACACGGGAATCTACCTTTGCATCTGAAGATGAAGCAAATTTTGGCCAGTTGGTAATTAAGTTTAAAACTAAGCTCTGTAGGCATATGACCTGGAGGTGCTATTAGAAACTGCTGTACCAGAAAATCTTCCAAACATTATAATATTTTCTTACTCAGGAAAGCTTACAGTGTTAACGGGATCATATTCCTGTAAGATTTAAGCAATTGCATTTTGTTTGTGCTTTCTGATCATTGCCATTGGAGGTTTTAGTTATGAAGATAGGCTAGACAATCTAGTTTATTCAAGCACTGAATTTGGGAGTTTGGTAGTCACTGGATTATAATGAATCAACCCTAGGAGGAGATACCATCCGTACAATGTGCCATTCCAGTGTGCTGCACTGCCTCACAGAATCTTAAATAAAGATGTGATTATCACAATAAGGTTTGCTGATGATAAGGTTTGATGATCAAGTCCTACTAGTTGCATTCATTCTCCTCTGACCTTCTTCCTCAATCTCTGGGATATTGGCTTTGAATTTAAAGGATTATTTGTAGCAAAACATAGCCTGTATATGGAAAATGCAACAATTTTTCCTCAGTCCGCTGTAATTTTCTCTCCTTTTTTACTTTCTCTTTCCTCCCATTTCTTTTTGTTGCCTTTCCTTTCTTGTTGGCACATAAAATTCCTCCAGTGACTTAATGAAGGGATGCTATTTCACTAGGGCAACCAAACACCTCTGCCAGGACACCACTAATGGGCATGCTATAAGTCAGGCAGCCTTTCAAGCTCTAGGCAGATGCTTTCAAAACCGAGTGGAAATTTGCTTCCAAAAAAGAGGCACAGTGTTAGTAGAAATGCAGCAGTAAGTACAATGTAATATCTCAGACCTTCAGCTTAGCTGAGAGTTGGTCACTGCAGTAATGGACTTAGAACTGGAAATGAGATTCATGATGATTTAGTGATTGAAGAAGTGAAATAAAAGAAAGGGTGGCAAGAGCCTCAGGAAATACTCTGATGTGAAGTATAAAATGGGCACAATTAGAAGCATATTTGCATCGTCTTGCAAAAAAAAAAAATAAAAAAAGCCTCCTCTGACGTGTTCAGCCACTCTTTACTGGGAGCAAATAAAAAGTTTTACCAGAAGGCATTGTGCCACCTGATTTCAGTAAAGTTGTGTTTTCTGTGGTTTTCATCCCTTACTGCATCTGTTTATTCTCAGCATGAGGAGTGCACTTCAAGTTTGGCACAAACCTTCAGTCAGAATATTTCCAGTTTACCAGAAAGTGTTGCACAAATTATTAAGGTAAATTACCACCTTGCTGAAAAAAAAGCTTCTGCCCAATTTGCCTTACCCTAGCAAGAAGCACAGTTGGGCTTCACCCCTGGTCCTACTTGTCCAGGCTGGCACCTGTGTTTGTTATTAGCCTGAGAGTGCCTTGTCTTCAGATCAGCATCCTTTTATAAATTTCTGGTTTTCCGTTTTCCGCACTCTAGCAGGGGTGTAATCTGGTAATGCTACTCTTGTTGGAATACCAATTAAACTTGCTACATTTTTCATTAGAGCACAGAAATGAAAGGGTTAGTGTAGCAGCTGAGGCTCTAGCTACCTCTAGGGAACGGCACTTGATAGTCCCTAGGAAGGGAGAGCTTTCCTCACCTGGAAGCTCACCAGGGCAGCAGAGCCATTCAGCTCTGACTGAGGGAGGACAGCAAGCTGGGCAGGACTTAGGGCCAAGCAATCCTGCTTTTCCCCAAGTTTCCCCTCCGCCCCCCAGTATAGGGCTGTCAGGAAATGATTGACTGGTGTGATGGCCATCAGCTACTTCAGAGTTGCTGGCAGCAGGGGTCCATCTCCTTTTTTGACACTTTGTAATTCCAGTGAGGGTAAAAATGCCTGTCAAGGCCAGAACGCAGGATGGGCAGAATATACGTGTCTCGGTCTTTATTCTGGGCCTTTAGTACCATCTTCTTAAAATGACAGAAAGTCTGTTACCTCGCAGAGGATTTCATCAACTCAGCACAGAATGGTTTAGAGCCTGAACTGAGTAAGGGGGAAACTGAGGCAGAAGCACTGCCAGGCTGCATTGCTGGAGGAAGAAATCAAGGAACAGCTGATTTTCTTTCCACAGACTGTTACTTTTTCCACTCCTGAAGAAAGAAAATGGATCACTGAAAACTGATCCTTTTGGAGCAGCATAGCTCGAAGTCCCTTTCTTTTTCTCCATCCTGTTAAATTAACACTTGAGGGAATGCTGACAGTGACTTGCTGCCTCCCCTCTTTCAAGTAGTAAGATTGCAGGAAACTACTTTCTTACTAAGACACAGGTAAATGCAGAAATGCCAAGCAGGATTGTGAACCTATATAGAAAAACAGTAAGGAAGAGATAAAGAAAGGTATAAGAAAGCTCTGAAGAAAAAAAAAATCAACTTTTTCCCCACCTTGCCAGTTCCACTGCAGTGTTCTCATCTCTGCATCCAACATTCAGTGTCTCTGATGTTTTGTGAAGCTGTTAAAAATGTAGTGTTTGTTTTGCTTTGCTCTCCCAAGGTTTCCAGCATACCCTGCCCCACAACCAATACAGCATCTCCCTCAGAAGAGCTCTCCAGACTTGCTGTGAAATCCCGCTCTACTATGATGAATGGAACAGGATGTTTCCCTGAGTATTTTACAGACCTCAGACTTTTCCAGACTCTTAAATACTTGGTTTGGAATGCATTTTCCCCACATCCTTATAGAAATTCAACATACCCCTGTGACGGCATGAAAGACCTGCTTATTTCTCTGCTGAGTGCAGTGCTAAAGTGCATAATACCAGCAGAACTTATGGCAATGTGTCAGAAACAGCAAGAGCTGAGATGTTGCTCTCAGTGAGCAAGAAAAGAGCCTTAACACAGCCTCTGTGCTGTCTGCAACTATACTGTGCTACAACCTCCCTTTTCCATTTTGAAGAGATTTGGCTGGAATAACTGTCCCCAGCTTTGATTAGCCGACAAGTTTAGATTCACATAGGTGGTGCAGAGCCATGCAGGTGGAGGAAGAGATAATACAAAACTACAAGTCAAGCTTGTTAACGAGAATCTATTTATCATGCATACAGCATCACAGTAAAGATGCCTGTCTGTTTTTCTTGCTTACCTCACATCATTCCTTTTCTCTTTTATTTTCTTTTTCCATCTGGTCTCAATGAAGCAATAAGAAGAGTGAGTGCAGGCCCCAGCTTCCTTAGTGGACTGTTGAAGTAAGCATCTCTAAACTAAAGGGATTGCTTCTTTGAAGTAGAGCAACAGCAACGGTTTCAGCAAAGCTACACTGACACACATGAGGAAATAATTCATCTCAGTCATTTCCCTAGTAGGCAGGGAAGAAGGAAATATGAAGTAGTTCAGTTTCCCTTTACTGCACAGAGCTTATTATACCAGGTATGAAGACTAGGTTGGCTCTCACTATACATACTGACATATGGATTTACTACGAACGTACTTCTTCCCTCTCCTCAGCAGTGGGATAAGACATTTGCAAGCATGGCATGCTGAGTTAATAGAAATCCTTTGGAATTACTTTAAAGAAAAAATTTCTCCCTCTTGTAAAATTAAAAGTCTCCTCTAAGGTCACTTCTATGAGAACTGGATGGCATCAATTCCTAACAAATTCAGCTTCTGGGTTACAGACAGGTCAAGGCAAAAGTGGATGGTGCGCTCGTGTTATTTGTCCTGTGGATGAGGCTGCCAGTGGTTTCAAATCACAGCAATTTCTAAATTTACTGTGAAATACACTAAAAGCCATCATCTCTAAGAGGTTTTTTATTGCTAATTGCAGCATTCCCTTGTGCAAGGTCCCCTTCAGCCTCTGAGACTTGGGATTGTAAGCCAGTGAGTGAGGCTGGGCTGAGAACTCCTTCGTGGTCTGTGCTGGGAGTTAGAGTCCCACAGAGAAGGTGGTGGATGCTTTTTAGCTTTTGACCACTAAAGCCATTAGCCTGGATGAAGGGTTTGTTTTTGTTGTTTAGCTGCCAAATATGGTAGCCAAGAGAAGTCAAAGGACGCCAAGTTTGGGAATATCTTTAACCACACATCCATCACTGGTCTTTTAAATTGGATTATTGTTTTTTCATAGAAAAACCTCTCGTAAATCACCTACCTCTTCCATTCAGTAGCAGTTTCACTTTTGCATTGCAGCAGCATGAGACTGAACGTCTGGCAGAAACACTACTCTTTGTAGAGATGGAAAGGATGATTTTGCATAGGAAAAATGTGTGAGGCATGATGTGGTCACTTCATTGCTGCTAAATTTGCTGGCTGCAAAGATTCTGCCTGCAATGGAAGGATTTTCTGTCAGAAGATTTCATATATTCATTGCCATGGTGGAGGGACCTGTCCTGTACTTTCAGGCATTTGAAAATGGAAGGGCTATTTTGCAAATGCAGAGGGTACTTTTCAGCGCAGCCTCTTCCAATTTGACATTCCTTGGGCTGCACAACATCCAAGAGTGTTGTAGTATTTTCATTTCCATCCTCTCTCAAGATATTGCAAAGAACATGCAGTAGGTGAGAGATCAGGCTGGCTGGTCCTATTCAGTGTGTAGCATCACAGAAAAGAGACCACCATGGCGAGCTGCATGTGTCTGTGCTGAATGAGATTTGACAAGTTGTGGTGGAATGCACATGCATATTTGGGGTTTTACAAGTGTCTGTCTCGAGCGTTTCATTTGCTAGTCTGGGGCTACAGTCAGCAGTGTCAGGTGAAGTTTGAGACACCGTCCAGAAAAACTTGAGAGTAGACCTGATTATGTTCTCAGAGCAAAATGCAGGCGTCAAAAGTTGTGTGGTGCTCTACTTCCTTTTCACCACCGGGAGGAGCTAATAGAATAGGCTCCCCAAATGCCCCAGGTGCCTTCACTCCAGATTTTTTTAGATCCAGTAGAAACAGAGATGCCTGTGAAATGCGCTGGGGTGGCTGTGTGTTCAGGATAAAGAGCAGTTCCCTGCATGTACATTTCCCACTCCCACTGCTCTCTTGGTACAGAGAGAGCAGATATTCCTTTCAGCTCAAGGTCACACATTTAAATAGCGCACTGCATTGGACTAGGTGCAGTAGAACAGCCAGAAACCAATCTACACAGAGCGATTTGTAAATATCAGAGACATGTCAAAGCCATCCAAAAGCAAAATTCTGCCTTCAGCCAAGAGGGAAATGTATGAACAGGCCTCCAGGCTGTTCAGATGCTTCAGGCAGTCTTCCTGCTTCAGCTAGCAGGCCCCATCACTCACTCTGTACAGCATAACCAACGAGTACTCCTCTGAGTGGTCAAGAGCGCTGGGGAGAAGGAAGCCAGAATTTTTAGACCTTTTCCAAAATGCCAGGGTTCAGTTGTCCCATGTTTCTCAGCTGAGATGAGGGTAGTGAAGAGTTTCTGAGAACATAAATTTACAAAGCAAAGGTGATGTTGGAAGAGTGGTAAATGTGGACTCCTTCCTCAAGACAGTAACTGACAATAACGATGGGCTTGTCTGTGGCAGTATCAAATCAGTTCAGTGATTCTTTCTAGCTTATTTCTTTGTAAGTAAGCAGAATTATTTTCTCTGCAATATAAATGAAGTAGTCTCTTTGATCTTTGGCTCAGAGCACGGGTGGCAAACGTAGTGTGGACCCTCACAAGGTCACTTTGGGGAAGTCAGTCTTAAAAAAGCTGCCTGAGGACGGGGTAGTCTAGTCGGCTGTACTGCATAGCAGTGTATCATGGAACAGGCAAAGGAACATGGATACTTTGAGCTGTGGGAAGGAAAATGGCAGAGTGCCAAGTGCATCTCCCTGAGCTTAGAATTTGCTTATGATATTATAGCATCTTTTGGTTACCTCATGGTACTTTCAATAACCACAAATGGTCACAGTGCTTTAGAGCAGGGAGAGAGCACAGGGCCATTACTGAACAAGGAAAGGGAGAGTATCCTACCAAAATACCAATACCGCTTCCTGTAGGCTTCATCAGGCTCTTGAGCACTTTGCTGTTGCCCACAGCCGTTTGCCCTCAAGATCTGCAGACTGCACAGAGTAGCTACTCTCCAGGTAACAGCTATAGCAAGCAGATGTATTCAAGTTTTATTAACCTATGCTATAACTTTGAAAGACTAGAACAGTTTATGAACTTCCATCTCTATGTAGATACTGAGAGAATATTTGCAGAAGTTGATTTAAAGAGACCACATAAGCCACACAGTCTGGCAGTTAACAGGACATTTCAAACATACTGTGTCATGTATGGTCAGCTAATTGAGTGATACGGTTTGATGAGCACCACTCAGGCTCTGCAGCAAATACAAGAGCTATCTGAGTGATGAAAGAGCATGTAAGCTGTTTGAATGTTTTCCCTCCCAGATGCTGGATTTGGGTCTTTTAGCTAATCATTTACACTGCGGAGCATCCGAAGTCCCTGACAGTCTTTAAGATAAGGAAGGGGGAAAGAATAGGTAGCTATGAAACATTTATTTTCTTGGCTCCTCAGACATTGCCTGCTGCCAGTTTTCACTGCTCTGCACACACAAAGCTATTTGTCTCTTAATGCTAAATCCCATACTGGGATTCACAAATGCTTCTTCCATGTGTCTGTAGGGATCAGGCAGATGTACAGAATTGCCATCAAAGAAGTTATGTGCTTTGGAGGGCGAGAGAATGGGACCAAATGCTTAATGTTGGCATTCTGCGTTCAGCTATGGAAGGTAATCCCAGTATTAGGACAGAAGTAGATCTGCATTTATAATCTGCAGTTCAGTGTTATGCCTACCCCAGAAAACCTCAAAACTCAGCAGTGAGGCAATCTCATGGATGAAAATACACTGAGTAGCTTAAAAGCCCAGATTGTCCCTGTGAGAAAGCAAGTACTACTCCATAGAAGCTGTCTGGAGGTTCAAGGCTGCAGAACTAGGCCAAGAACATTTATTCTATGTACTTACCTAACTTTTGCAATCTGGTAACTTATAGCAGCCCTTTGAGGTAAAGTTCATACCACATCTCACAAAACTGAACCCTTTGGCAAACCAAAGGCATTTTCCCAAGAGTAACATATGCAAAGTTTCAAACATCATCCAGGAATTCCTCATCACCTGTAATCCTACAGTTTACAGACCCCATGGGAATTTGGGACAATGACTTTCAGTTCTATTTGCACTAGCTGCTATGTTTTCTACTTGGGTTTTGTTGTTAATTTCTTTTTCAGTAATGAAGTTGTATATTTCTCTGCTGCACACATGAAATTTGAACATGTAGTATGGATTAGAATCAGCAGCCAAGACTTACTTGAATGTTCACAAAGTGAAAGGAGACGTAGATAAACCAAAGTGAGCTTTAGTTGCTGATGTATTGAGAAGTTCTTTGTAAGTGGTTCACATCCAAATTCCTCTCTAAGGATTGTTAGTAAATAAAACTTAAGAAGCAAGCTAAATTTAGCAAAATTGCAGGACATATCTCACACACCCAAACATTTGAAAGCAGGGATATCAGTTATTGAAACTCATGCCTCCCTTTGTCCTTTCACATGCTTACAAAAATATTACCGCTTCTGTATTCTGCTACTGCTCTTACATCTCCCATAAATATCCGAAGTAGTAATGATATTCTTGTTTCAACCTGAAACAGAAAATGTTTAATAATGATGATGTGCTTTTACATCAGTACATCAGAGCATCACAAGTTCCATATGTTCAATGAAGTCTTTACTGCAGAGGTCGTAGTTACTGTTAAGCCTCTCAAGCCCCTCTAGAAGTGGTTGAAGGTATACAGCAGCAAACTTAGCATGCTAAAATGTTTAATGTGTTCACCTCAGGCTACATTTTCAGTTCTGGTTAAAATCCTTTCAACAAACACTACCTCTTAGATTCTGGAAACCAGGATGAGAAGAGCATAGTATGACCAAGGGATATACCTCAAATATTATGTGACACCATTCTAAGAGGTGAGCCAAAAGGAAAAAATATTTAAGCTTAGAAATAATTAAAGCTTGAGTTTACATTTAAATAGCATTTTAAAAAGTATCCCAGAAGTGGTTTTATTCTGTTTTGCCTTTTGCCATTTCAGTGACATTTTTGCAAAAAATAAAGTCTGGAAGAGCACTAGAGCTACACTGTATAGCAGCAGGACTTGCACCATAATTATCCAAATTTGAAAAATGGTGTCTGCCTGCCTGAGCTCCCCTTGTAGAAATAAGATAGCAACATTCTTCTATTTTGCCGCTATGCTTTTATGTCTAAATATTCACAATCACCACCCAAAGAGTGTTTGTCTTGCAGTTGAGGGACAAACTCCATGACACAGGAAGAATGCTTCCATGTAGGTTTAAAATCATTCAAGCAAACTGTTATTAGTTAGGAAGGAATGTGTCATCTGTTGCCTTTAAATATGGCCAAGAGAAATTTTTCATGCCAGTGTTCTGTGTCAGCACTTTCTGATTGTATTGTGTTGATTAGGGGTTTAGTTACTTTAGATCTAGGTCTAGGTTAGAAGAGGACAAGCAGTTTTTGTGTGTCTGCTTTCTATTCTGTGTTTGGTAGAAGGAGAAATGAAATGTCTTTGTTTAATTGGAGAATACTTTATTTATGGAACACACATTGCAGTACTACCATTACCCTTAAGCAGCAATTCATTACGTGACTGTGTTTTCTTTCAGTCAAAATGGCTTCCATTTTTCTCCATGATCAGTGGAAAATTTAAATCTTCAAATTTAAATTTTAAATCTTTAAATCTTAAATCTAATCCAACTAGATCACAAAAATGTTAATGTTTCCTGTTTCTTCTTTTTTCCACTGTGCTCCTTCTCCCTCATTTTCTGTGAGCTACCATCCTAAGTTATTCGCAACAGCCAGGAATGCTGCTTTTTCTTGGCCATGTTCTTTCCCTTTTTCTCAGGGCTGCATGCCCTGCAAAAATTGAAGAAGCATTGGTTCAAAGAATATTTGCCAGTAGTGCAAGTAGTGCCAGTATACTCTTTCAGCATATTTTTAATTCAATGTTGTCTCACTTTTCTTCCACATAAGAAAAGCAGCGATAAAGAAAACTGCTTGTAGTGTTCTGCGAGTGACTCTCAGTAGTGATCAAGAATGTGGTTTGGAGACTTTTTTTTCAGAAAAACAAAGTTAAAAGGAAAAAAATACAATGGCATACATAGGGAGATGATCTAGAAAGCCTAAACTGGTAGCTTTAGGGATACATTACACAGAAGCAGAATGAATAAACGCTAGTCAAAGGGGGTAAAGGGAGTAAGGAACCTTGTCTATAATCACAAGCTAATACTTTGTCCTGAGAATTGTTCAAACTTGCTAAGTGGCAGTTATGTACCTATATCACTCGCAAAACCTAGGAACATAAAAGAAAAGAAACAACCAAGGACATCAAAAATCTAAGCTTCCCACGTAACAAATGTTTCTTAATACAGATAGGAAGAAAGGTCTTTCATCACAGCATAAACATTAGTCGTACATAAAGCTTGAACAAAACGGTAATTAAAAATTATTTTTATTCAAAAAAAACCTTGTACTGCCAAATGTGAAATCTGAGAGCCCTCTTCCTTCATTGCATAGATGAATATGTGATGTGGAGGTAATATCCTGATTTACTGTAGCTGAGCATGTGAGTCCAGCTTTTTGAGGGAATCAGCTTAAAGTGTTAGCTATGCAAAAACTACCAGCTTTTCATAACATCTGAGAGTTGTTCTTATTAACTTATGGAGAAAACACAGGGTAAAAAGCTGATTCATGACAAGCAGAGAGCTGATGTAACGGCTAGTTGCTCCTTCACGTAGCAGCCTAAGGATTTTGGATGCCTAAGGATCTCAGTCATACCAGTATAACTTAGCAGTTCTTCAGGTTAAAGGAAATACTGGTGCCAAATATCCAGGTAATGGCACATAGCGTTTATGGCCCAGTGATAGGTAGCAGCTGCAACATCATCTTCTAACAGACTGGTTTGTCTGGGTTCGTGTCTGTTTTGAGCCCATAACAGCAGAATAAACCAGCTATGTTACATGTGTATCTATAGCATGTTTTTTAACATTAGACTGCTTCTTTTTGCCTCTGTTGGCTTCCTTGCAATTTCAATTAACTTTTATAAATAAGTGGTATTTCCAAAGACATGAATTTCTTACAAGTTTCGTGAAAAATCTTTAGCTGTATATAGGAAAGAGACAAGCTACCACGAGAAAGCTAGGTAGGTTGAATTCTACCATTCTGATATATGCAGATTCTTAAATAGAATATTAAATATTCTGATATATACAGTTATATAGAGATACACACACACATATTCTTATCTATTCTGATATATATATAGTAGTTAGAGATGATGAGTCATCCCTGGTATAGTTTGAACATTGTATAACTGCAGATAGAGGATGTGAGCGAGGCAGTTAACATTGGAAGCATGGTAAAAATGTAAGAGTGATGTGGAGCAGGGGTTGAATTCAGGAACATAGTGTACAAATTTGTACAAACCTAGGCTTTGTTAGTTCTTCTGTTCACAGACCCAAAAAGTGTTATTTGTCCAGAGAAATTGTTCATGTAGCGTAGGTGTACATACAAACTGTGAGTGGAATAGCACTAAGCATTAGTTCCTGGTGATAAAATTTAAAAGCAAATCATTTTTTAGTCTGCATCATTACTAGACACTTTTTCAGATCAGGCAGTTATTGTGAATCCATGGCAACTTTTCCATTAGACTCTTAGGTTAGTATTTAGACAAGCGATTAAAGGGACAAACGAGACTGCATTAAGCAGTACAGGTTCAGCAAGACTGCACAAAGGTCATATATAATAAGGGAGTATTTTCTTAAGCCGTGCCTAGGTTTTTCTTATTCTTTTGTAAGGCAACTAAAGATGGCAAAGGTTTTCATGCTTGAGAAATAGAATGAATAAAGACTTTTATTTTCACAGTTTGTAGTTGAATCATTGGTGATAACTTACAGTCTTGTTGCCTGCTTTTGCAAGTCAGTGGCAAAATTACGGTCAAATTCTTTCATGCCACATCAAGTTAACTGGCCAAGAAGAAAAAAGAGAAAAAAGAAAACCTTTCATATAGATTTCCTCCTAATCATTTTCTAATCAGTTTAGGTTCCATTTGTAATCAGAGAAGCCAAATCAATATTCAGTGAGGCAAATGTGCTATGGAGGCAATCTTTCCTGATGCCAAATATGAAAATAATGCCAACTTGCAGTGTTGTGACCTTTTGAATCTCACTATATTAACAAAGCTGAATCTTCAATTTCATGATTGCCCAGTTGTCACAGCGCCCCTCACTGTGAGGATATTTTACTATACACTGACAGTACCTTATCTACCTCAACAACTGTGATAAAATTTCTTCTTGATAGTGCTTGCAACATGTTTTTGAAGCGAGCTATCCCTATTTTACCAATAGGAAAACTAAGAAGGGAGAGAGGTTAAATTACCTGCTCAAGGCAAAAACATAGCCAGGTTGCAGAATTCCTATGCCTTTGCTGTACAAAGAATTACAAGTATGCTTCTCTTTTTTTATTACATTAATTTATTGATTATTTCAAGGACAGTAAGAATATTTTCCCCACAAATGCTTTTCTATAAATCTGCTCATCTGAAGAAAAGCACTTAAAAATCTTTGCCAATGTTACGTTTTTAATAGTATTTACATCTTTAATAATATGTCCAAAATCAAAATACTAATACTGATATATTTTATTGGTATTTCTTTAAGACTCATGGTGTATTAAAACATCTAGATCCTCTAAAGTTTTCCTAGTAATCCAAATAATAATAAAGTTTGTCTGGCATCCCAGAATTGATGAGCTGCAGGTGCAAAAATCTCCATTCTTCATTTGCATTTTTTATTTAACAAATCTCTGTGATATATTTTTGGGCCCAGAATCTGTGTTATTTGAAGCATTTTTGAGCAGCAGTGCAATATTTGTAATTGCTAAACTCACAAACCTACACCAAGTAGAAGCAAAACTTAAATGGGGCACATTTACAACTAATAGTATGGAGGTTTTTGGTTTGTGGGTTAAACTTCCATCTTATGTTGTTGAATAGATACTAATTCTCTAATATTGAAAACGTTCAGAGAAAGAAAGTATGACCCTCTGAAATTGTAGCCTTAGAGGGATTTGGCATTCTAACCTCATCTTGTATTCTTTTAGTGTTTAAAACATGTTGGAAGCGTTTTCCTGTAGTACTCAAAGTGTGAGGGACCCCAGGTTTAGTGAGATCACTGACCTCTGCCTGTCCTGAAGGCAGAACATTACATCAGGGTTCCTGATTTGGATTCATGGCTTGCATGCTGCTAGACAGCTGATTCATAATCTGTGGTAATAGTAAGGAGAGTTTCTTCCTGTGGCCCTTGAACCTGGATGTCATTTATCTAGTACTTTGCTCAAGCATATTCATTTTCACCTTCTGAGGTAGCTGTTGACCTGGAGTGTCATTCATAAAGAAGCTAAGTCCAATGATATTAAGAAGCACTCTTGCAAAGTTTTCACTGCAAGAAAGAAATTCTTACAGGTCATACTCAAGAAGTAACAGATGGCCAACATTATTGATGCTCTTTTACCAATGCTGCTGATGTTATTGATGCTCTTAACAACTGCTAATCAGGACCTGGGCCATGAAGCCCTCAAATCCATAGAAGATATTCGGGACAGGAGGCTGGCAGTTGTGAACAACTGCATGAGTCTACACAGCCACTGGGAAATTTAGTTGGGTTTTTTTTACCTAGACCCTTGAGGCTAGATTTGTTTACTCTTCAGGCAGCAAAACCTGAGGTATGACCAATGAACAGTGGTGTGCTAGGGGCCTCTGGACCCAGGGTCGCTGAAGGTACTCAGTAATTCAGCTAGGAGCTCATCTAGGAACCAGATTGTGACAGTCAAGAATGATGGCCAGACAAGGATGAGTGGACTGTGCATAAGAAATAAATCACTCACGTGATTGTTCCCAGACAACTCTTTAATGGTAATATAAACACAGACATTAGTTGCACAGAATGTTTTGAGAGTTATTTCCTTATGGACTAATATTGCATGAAGCCTTTGCATAATGCTTCAAGACATTGAGTCACATATCCATCTTCATAGCTGCTGCAGTTTCTGAAGAGAAGAGATAAATTCTAATTCTGATGGAAAGTAGAATAACAGCAAAGTTAATTTGGAACCTTTGAATGAGAACACCACAAATTTTTTGCACTGAGGACTCTGGATAGTATTTCAAAATTTTTCTGGATAGTGGATATTTGGTAGCATCATGTAATTGGTCAACAAGACATCTTCTGTCATGCTATGCACATGCACAATTAAAAATATTAGTAAGGTTGAGAAGTCAAACACTTCAGTGTTAGAAACTGCACAAATCATTGCTTGACCTAGTCCTTTAGGTAATAACCAAATGTATGCTCCACTCTTTCTAGGTGGTAACAGATTTTGAGGCCTAATTAAAGAATTGTTGTTAAGCCTTAACAATTGTACTATTATTACTAACAAATATATTTGTAATGCATAAATGATCCTAAAAATAGGTCATTCTTATAACAAATTGTACATTTAATATTAGGTGATGTGCTTTTACCTTAATCTGGATGTTTCTGAGATCCTTCCTGTAATGTTAAGTAATGTCCCCAGTCATGTCAGATGGACATGCAAAGCTATATTTTGTTCATGTATAGAAATGCTTTTATGATTTAAAAATAAGAAATAGCAGAACTTTCAAAAGTACATTTTTATTTTTCTCTTCAGATCAAAATGGGAGCAATGTTCAGTAAATAAGGTCTTTCACCATAACAATGAGGATTAAAACTATTAGAGATATTTGTTCCATAGGCATTGTCCGTTCTGTGTACTGGATAAAATGTGGTTCTGTAGTAAAAACTAAGTGTGTAATGATGTAATTCAGTATTGTATCCCTCATAGCAAATAAAGGGCCAAGTTGAGATTATACAAGCAACCTTTACTTCTGGTATTTTCAAAGTTTCAAATGTTTGACTTTGCAAACATAAGGTTCTTTTCTTTCTTAAACATCATTTTAAATGGGGAAATTACTGGATTTACAAAATAGTAAAGTGACCCCTTGTCCTGTCCTTCCTCAAATTCCATTATCTGAGTGTTGACATAATCAACAAGCACCATTCAAAAGTTTATCACTTGAACTAGTACTTTACGGTAGCATTCCCTACATAGCCAGACAGTATAGGAGGGGAAGGGGGTTTGTCTTACCTCTAGAAAATTTTGCTTTCGAAAAAGAAATGAGAGTTTAAGAAAATACCAGGTTTTGTTCCAGACTCTGGAATTGTGTCTCTGCTTTCATGAGCACAGACACCTCCTAAGCTGCAGCAACTTCTCCTTCATCTTCTCAAACCGGTTGTTGTCATCCAGTTTCCAGTCTGTCTCAGCCACTGTTGTCACTAGGCATCAAGCTTGTGCTGCTCTGCTGCCTTGCTCCTCAGTCTGTCTTTTTCTGAGAGGATGGCCCTTGAGTCAGATCAGTACACGGAGTTGAGAGTGGTTTGAGCATGATCAGGGAGGAAGGAATCGTCAAGAACTGTATCTGCTAAAATCTGACTCTCTCTGACACCTGTGTGTTGTGACTTTCACTCATTTCTGTGTTTTCTTCTCCAACAAGAACGTGGTAATTTTAGGGACAGGCAAGTGGATTATTCTTTATAAACTAGCAAGCATAATTATGTAGTGGTCTCAGTTAAGAACTGACCTTTGCTAAATTGTAGTGCTTTTGAATAAGGGTAGTTAGCACAGGGGTAGAGACTGTTTTCTAAAAAGATTTACAAAGCCACAATCCAGTGTAAACTCTGATAAATCAAAAGGTAACCTAGCTTTTAAGCTGTCCCCTTGCTACAAAGGTCTAGTTAAAAGTCAAAAGTATTTCCTTCTTAACTGAAGGTTTTTCCATGTACTAGGAAAGACACTTCCTCAAACTCCAGGGCACTCTTATTCAAAATTCATTAAATGATCATGATAAAAATGTATTTTTCCCTGCACCACAGCAAACTATTCACATGTAAAGAATGCTCTACTCGCCTTCTTCCTTGTCTTCCACCAAACTTCCAGTTCCATTTTTTTAAATTGTCTTCCAGTGTTAGCACTCAGCAGGATAACTCCAAATCCCAAGAGCTAAAATGCAGTGTAGCAAACCACTGTGCTGTGAGCTGGTCCAAATTATGCAAACATACCAGCTGTTGCCAAACAGTTAGCTTGGCACTGGAGCCCAATTAAGTATTTATGCCCATGTAAAACACTTCCCAGAGCTCTGGCTTATATGTACAAAAAAGCCTTTGAGTTAAACCAAAAATAAGCTTGTGAGGCAGGGGTGGAGGTGAGGAAGAAACCTTGCATGCAAACCATGGTTTAAGGAAATACTTTGCTTTTAAAGCTGCCATTAAATCAACAAAACTCCCATGAATGAAGAATTTTGCCACCTTCTTTACAGCAACAATATTTAATATTAATGTTTCTGCCTCAGAAGAAAAGGTTCTGTGTTGTGATTTTCATTTTTCAGCAGGCGTGTCTTCTGGGAATAGGAAACAGGAAAAGTTACTGGAGAAAGTAGGAAGGAACCGAAAATTGGATGGTAACAGCAGGGTGTCCTTACTGGGCTCTAACCTCAGTTAGAGAGTACAACTAGAATTTGCTTTGTGCATTTTTTCCGGAAAGTCTGCAAGCACACTGTGCCAGTACCTATCCCTAGGTACTGTTGTATAGTGAGCTGCAATACCACTCTAAGGCTTTACCTCTAAATGGTACTATTCTGGTAACACTAAGCAGGGAAGATTGATATAAAACATATTCAAGAGCAGTTTTAGGAATAGGGTGAGTTAGAGGAGGAGAAGAATAGAAGAAGGGAATCACAACAAATGAGTGTGGATTTACCAAGATAAGTGTTTCAGTGTTGTGAACTACTCTTCAGGGATCAGAGGCAGCCCATAGAAGTGGGGCATTACAGCCAAAGAGTATGTTGTTGTGCATTAACTGTTTCATCTGTGGAAATGTAATAAAAAGGAAGAACGATAATTTTATTTTACTTACTACTTAAGAAGATCATGGCCATGCCTTTAAGTATCTGGTGTTTCCTGAAGGGCCTTTGCCATGTTCCATGTAAGGGGGCTTGGGTTATAGGTGTGCTTCAGGTTGTTATAATGTCAGGTAAAATTTTAAATTGATGGTGTTATAGATGTAGTCTGAAATGTGACTGTTCGGGGCGGGGGGGG
>JAVJGI010000003.1:3756646-3772261 GCA_035590275.1 Ibycter americanus | reverse complement strand
CCCCCGCCCCCCCCCCCCCCCCCCACGGGGGAGTATTTTTCCCATCTGCTTTAGGCTATTGAAGTATCTCAGCAGCAGCTCACAGCATCTACATCCAGACACCTAAGTTTATTATATAGTCAAAATAGAAACTCCAGAGGTTGATGCAGCATGCCTAAACTATATATCTAGAGAGACTATATCTCTCCCACTACAGTATATTTTAGTTGAAAACACTTCTAAAAGACAGGCAAATAAGAAAAAAAAAATCATATAACTGTCTTCATGGTGGGTTTATACTACTTTAACAATAGAACCATATCATTTAGGCTGGAAGGGACCTCTGGATGTTATCCACTTCAACCTCCTGCCCAAAGCAGGGCCAACATCCATCAGATCTGTTTGTTTAGGGTCAGTCCAGTCAAGTTTTGTGTACCTCCAAGGATGGAGATTCCTCAACCATTAGCCTATTACAGTATTTTCCCACACTCTTTTCAATTTTTAATATAATTATTTATATATTATATATTATTATATTATTATATATGTATAATATAATTGGATTTCACACATTGCAACTTTCTTTCATCAGTAGATATGCCTCAGCTTCATTTATAGCTGTCATGCTACAGTATACCTGCAGTATAGATATATCAGAGTTTGCTTTAAATGAGCTGGGTTTGATACCAGAGCAGCTGATTACAGCAGTGTGGAGCTAAGAAGAGCCTGTAAGATCCACCTGAGAACGATGGAGTGGACAGGCAAGGAAAAAGCTGCATAATCTCTTTATCAAGAGGGCATAATGGGACTAAACAGACACAATTCAATAATAGGAAATAGTAGAAGAATATCAGGTATTTCAAACACTCTGTTAATACACTATGTTAAGTCACAGCTAATTTGCATTTTATTGCCAAGTTTTCCAGCATCTCAAACTGCTGCAGCCTAAATTGCATTGTGTGAAATGCAAGTCATACTCCATTCATCAAAACACTATTAAAAGGCCAGACTCAAACTGATTCCCTTTCAAAGTGAGCAAGGAACAACTGAGGCTGAACTAAAGCAGCCGGATGCGAGAATGGAGGGAATGCAACATGGAGGATGGAGTTTGGTAAATCGACAATATCCAAGCAAGGCTGAAAGAATTATCTGGTTATTGTAACCATAAAGAACTGGAATCGAAACAATCACTCACAGATACAGCAAGTCTGTGCAGAGGGGAGAGATGTATGAGTCACGTATTCATGGTGAAGAAGTGCTGTTTGATTAGCAAAAGCTCAAAAAAACTGGTGGCATAGGGAAAAGGAGGAGTTTCCATTATGAGAGGAGACACAATGCTCAGCAGGTCCATGACTTTTCAAAGCCGGGAATACTGAAGAGCAGGAAGGAAGTACCTGTGTGTAAATGAATGCAAGCAGTGACGTTAGGTATACAGATTTAAGTAAGTGAATGTGGTGGTATTTTGGAGCCGCTTCAAATCTTGGGTGCCCTTTTACTTTGGTGATGACCATATGTTCCCAAAGAGGTTGACAGAAAACCTTAAATGCTCACAGGGTTAGAGCCCTGGGAAATGGAGTTCTGAAGCTACTTGAGAGTACCAGGGCACCAGCTAGGCAGCTGGGTCCTGCTTCTGTGAAGGGAAAGAGTTGCGCCCAGGATACTCAACAGAGAGTTTAAAGAAGAAGCTAGTGACACAATCTAGCAACTGAGGAAAAGCATAAGGGCCGAGGGATCCAATGTGGTGAGTCCCTGACACAGTAGCTTGTTAAGTGTTCAGCTTTCCCAATGATACATAATATTTTGTAACAATGAAGTTGATACTTATAGTATCAGCAGGACATCTTTATTTGAGGTCTGTGGCAGGAGCGCTTATAATTTTAATGAAATTCAAAATGCATTAACAATAAGCAACATATAAAACCTCGCTATCAGTGACTTAGACTACTGTCTAAAGTCAGATGAGCTGCTAAGAAAATGCTAACAATTTTCAGATAGAAAATTAACTGATTCATGATCTCAGCTTAATATATCAGCAGGATGCACTGTTAGAAATGAGTAGTGATACAAAACTCCAGATAACAAAAAAGAACTCTGTTCTTTTAAGATACAGAATTGAAGAGAATTTAAGACAAGATCAAAAGATGATGCGGTTTTAAGGAGTGAAGCATATGCTACTTATAAAGCAAGAATAATAAAAAATAAATTTGCTAAACTGTATGATTGCCAAGCTGCTTAACAGAAATATGTTTGTTTCATTTTTTTTCAGTGAGTTACATTAGTTGCCAACTCAAAAGATGGGATGAGCTCAGATTTGAGTGGACTGGATTGTCTTACGTTTTTTTACTACAGTAACAGCTTTGGTTTTTTAGTGGTCGTTGTTTGCAGGGAAACATTGAATACTAAATAACCTTCCCTTTATTCTCTCCCATTACAGTCTTTGTAAGAAGACAAAAGTAAATTTGAGTAAAATGTGGTCAAAACTGGATATTCAAATGTCTAAAGCTAAGCCATGTCTGCATGTACATGTCTGCATTTTCCATCCACACAGCTGCTATAGTGTAGGGAGCAAGGGCTTGTGCTTTGTGTAGGACTAGGGCAAGATGGCACTAATTCTGGGACTTAGGTAGTTGTTCGGACTAAACATTGTAGGTAAAGATCATGCCTCATGGCCTGAAGTTCATAAAATTTACCCTGAGTTAGTAAACTCAGGATCACAAGGTCCAGTGATTATCAAACATGCCACAGTGTGAAAAAGGGAGTCATACAGGATATGGCAGTACACTGTGATATGGCTTTAGTTCAAATATTTTTCTGAATGTGATACTTTCTCAAAGCTTCCCTGTCTGTTACTGTGATTGTCATTCTTTAGCCAAGGTCATAAGCCACTGCTAATAGATTTCAGTTCTCAGGAGCTGAAAGAGGGAAAAAACCCAACTTGTTTTTCTAAACCCATTTCAGAAAACAGGCATTCTGATCACTTATTAGTGGTTGCACACTCTCATATCAACACATTAAAAGTGTTCCTATATGCACATTACACAAGTTGCAGTTTTTAAAAAGCATAGGATGAAGTTTACTGCTGAGAATTGTTAGTATGTGGATCTACAGCAAGATCTTTTTATGGTTTAATGTGCAGCTATCTGCCTCAGAAGCATTGTGAGAAGGGAAATGTGTTGCAGAGCATCAATAACCTCATCTTGGTCTGCACACAGAATGGCACAGAGCAGACACAAGTTCTTCTCGTGGAGGCTAGTGTCCAGGACCAAGATCCTGTTTCTTCCTCTCCACAGATTATCTGAAATGGGAGGAAGGTGCTTGTTTTCCTTCCCACCTCTTTTCTCCAGCATGCCACAAAAGTTGGGTCTGAATTCTTTTTCCCTAGAGACAAATGACTGTACTTTTTAGGCTTGTCTTTAGGGGCTATAATTCTTTGGGGAGTGGCTTGCCTAGGGAGATGTCTGATAATTTCTACTCTCAGCTTACCCACATTATCTTTTCTACAGAGGTTCCTGCTCCACCCCAGTGCAGGAAGGCTCAGTTATTTGAAGAGCTCTCAAACCATTGCAAATTATAGCCAACATAATAGGGAAAGCTAAAATCAATGCCAGTTTACCATTCTGTAAGTTATTACGATTCAGCTCATACCTCTTAAAAAATCTAAAGGACCAGCGAGACAGGCAGCTGCATACGGAGACCATAACAGCTATTCACACTGGTCAGTTATGTGTTTTTCTTGCACCAGACTCTTTCCCAGAATGGCAGTCATTTCTAGAAAATAGTCTTGAGGGACCTAATAGGGGAGATAATGAAAGAATATTTTGCTTTTCCTATTTTGACCTTCCTCGCCACAACATATTGCAGTTCAGCAGTGCATGGGTACCAGAAAATAGTACATCTTCCTTTTGTGGCCACTGCCAGAGAACGTTGCTGGTCAATATGCACATATGCTGCCCTCTGACTGCTGCTGGGCCAATCTTGTCTGAGAACTAGCTTTCCACAGCTGTTTTCATTACAACTGCTATAAAATTGCTGTCAAGCCAGAGACACTCATCTGCTCAGGTTCCCACTGTGCCTACATGAATGCTAGTAAAGGTGGAATTTTCGTGGTATAACCAATATTGTTAGCAAACAGACCACATCGTTTTGTTGATTTCCAGTTGCTGTTGTTGGTCTGTTACTAGAATACGTGCACTTTCAGCTACATTTTGTAGAGCTGAGCATCTTTGTCAGAGGTTGTATTGGCAAAAGACATCAGGCACTGTCAGTCCAGGGCTTACAGCTGCTGACATGGCTGTGCTGCTGGAGTGCATCCACTTTGGCACTTGATTGGTAACTGTGTGTCAACTGTGACCTTGCATGCTTCATGCAGATGATGGAAGGCTGGACTGTACCAAGTTACTTCACTAATTTTTTTTGCATGACTGCATAAAAAGCTGTGGTAACAAAACACCACACACTTTTCATTCTCTGCTGATCAGAATTTGTTATATATCCAAACCAAAGTAGTCTGCTGACCAGCTTGATGCATATCCATTTCTTGTATGGTTTCTAAAATTTCACATATGGAATTGTTGACTCTCTTGAAGTTATCTAAAGGAATTCTTGCCAGTTCAGTGACAACACACATTATACAGAGGCTTGACCTTATCAGCAGGCAATTGTTTGCTCCTTGAAGCTATGAAGAGCAAAGTGCTAACCACAATTTACTCAAGTTTCTGCAAAACCAGCACTAAATCTTCTCCAGGAATGATGTGGAATTTTTTCTAGTATGTTTTTCTGAATTATTATCTGAAGAACAATAATGAAGTACTTACAACCTCTTTCGGTTTCTGCTTCACTGAGGACATTCAGATTCTTTTCATAGGTGGCAGCAGCAGTTATCAGCAAGATTCATGTATTCCTCCAGGGGATGCTGTGGACAAGTGCACTTGTACTGCCTTGTTATAGCTTTTGCTTCAATACATTTTTCCAATATCCATTTCTCTATCATGGACAAAGTTTAAACACCTTCCTTCCCATACCTTCTTCCTTCAAGTCCGCTGTTAACCTGGCAAGCCAGCAGCAGGACAGAGGAAGCTCTGAATTACAATGCTCCGATACATTACATTTACCCAACGTGGCTTTTGCTTTTCAACAGCCCTAATTTTGCCTGTTGTTTTGGATTTCAATGTTCCATAATGCAAATATCTAGTCAACTGTCAGTCTCTTTTCTGAACTGATGCAATGGTTTAACATTGATACAAAGCCCCAAACTCTGGGCTATACTCCTTAAAACAGAAGATGTGTCACTCATAAAGTGGTTCTCCCTCAAAAAAAAGCACTTCTATAATCTCTTCCACAAGCTAACAGCATCTCTGTTAGGTAGGAAATGACCACAGTAAGAATTACAGAAGAGTTCTCTGTAAGGACACTGCTCTAGGAAAATAGCTTGGGGAGGCGGGGGACAGGGGGAGGGCTTATACCAAAACAACCAACTGTGTGTTTGAAGCAAACTGATTATTCCAAAATAAATAATTTTTATTATAGAAGAGTGTCCACACTGGGACCTGTTATAATACATTTCACTATACTGCAAAGCAGAAACTAGAAAGAATAATACTTTCATTTTAAACAATGTCCAGCCTGTGTGAACTCATTTTATTTCAGGCTATTTCCATTGTAAGAATAGTATGAGCCTGTTTCTGTTCAGAGATTCTTATCTCTGTGTTCTCAAGAGCTGTTTTCCAAGAGGTTACCAAAATGACAGATATGTGGAAAGCTTTAATACTCTGACTGAAAATTTTTTTGTTCTTCCATTTCTTAAACAGCATACCTTTCC
Organism: Ibycter americanus; assembly: GCA_035590275.1. Classification (NCBI taxonomy): domain Eukaryota; kingdom Metazoa; phylum Chordata; class Aves; order Falconiformes; family Falconidae; genus Ibycter; species Ibycter americanus. The sequence continues at coordinate 3,766,464 of JAVJGI010000003.1, read as the reverse complement.
CTTAAGTTTGTTTGGTCCACAACAGAATCTTATGTACTGTCAGGAAGTGATCAAACCCTGTCTTGTCCAGTTCCTATGGAAAACACAGCTGTGTTTCTGAGAAATAGCTACTTTTATCCGTTTCAACCAGTGTTAGAGAAAATGATCTCTCGCCTCTGGCTTCAGTAGCCTTTTCATGAAAATTCTCGTCGAGTCTAGGAAACTAAGTTTGAAATAGTCATTGTTCTTTAAAACAATGTTCCATATTTCCATAAATTCAGCCCTTTCCATTTTTACCTAAGAATATTCCTGTAACACTTTTCCAAACCAGAAGAAAGCATTTCTTTTCACTACAAATTAATACTCTTTTAATTAAGGATAGCAACGTTAGAGTTAGGTTTTCATCACAGAGCACAGTATATGCACATCAGCTCCACCTGAGAAAATGGCAGGGACAAGCATCTTGTATTACAGCAGCATGCAGAAGCCCGTATCATCGGTATGGGCCCATTGTACTGTCTGTAACAAAGCTTTGGCAAGGTACTCTCTGTTATAAATGTTTTAGTCCTCCCTGCAGAGTAAGGAAGTTAATCAGTGATAAACAGAACTTTACCAACTTGGAGGAAAGAAGAAGAGACTAACTAAAAAGGCTAACTAAAAGAAAAGGCCTTAGTCATATTAAAACTCCAATTGTTTTAATAACTATACAATAAATAGATCAGAGCGAGAGATTAAAATTCGTGAAATTAGCAGAAAGTTGTTATCTATACATTCACTTTCCTTCCTTTTCTGTGATACATATTTTACTGGAAATAGGTTGTTGGATTTCCTACAGCAGAGTGCACATTCTCTGTGTCTTTCTTTAAAACATGCACAAATTGGCAGAACTGGCTGGTCTTGCTTAGGTCCCATTTTACTGTCAGTGATGAAGAAGTGTTGGAATTTCTCCTGTTTCCATCCAGCATCATCCAGTGGTTAGAAAGTGTACAATAAAGAAGGTAGCACTGCTTCCTCTCAGGGAGTGTGGAATTCTCTCCAGTAATTCTGGCTGCGAACAGTTGTTGACCATAACCTTTCTTCCTCCTGATAAAGGAGAATGAGGCAGTAAATTTTTTTTATTGCAGCAAACATTTTTAAATGGAAATACAGAGCTGGATTAATTGTAGTGATGGAGGGAGGCATGAGTTAACTGAAATTGTCAGTGTCTAGGAGTCAAATCTAGGAAAAGATTCAGCATAAGTTAAGCATAAGTCTGTTGCTTTTTTTAACCATACAGTTTCATGCTTACCTAGTTTGCGAGACTCAGTGAAAGGGTAGTTGGGACTTCTGTATTTCCACTAAAATCAAATAATATATTTTTATGGTGTTTTATAGTTTAATTCTCTATTTCTGCTATGTATAGACTAGCAGGCTCAAATTCATTTTGTTTTTCTCTTATTATTCTTATGATCCTTCAACCTACCAACTGAAATACCAGTGTACCTCATTTGTATGTATAAAGTTTATTTCTGGGACTGTATGTAAAAATTGAAGAGGCAGAAAACTCTGTGCCACCAGCTATCACTGATGCTCAGTGTACAAATCAAAAAAAAGAATTAGGAGACTGATATACTATGGATAATGCCTTAAGTAGATCAAGCTCAAAATACATAAGCCCTCATTCCAGAGACTGTGCTGGGTCTACAGTTATTTCCCCTATGTGCCTGTATCAGGCTTAACTGATGATCCCCTCTGGAGCTGGTCACTCCTTCAGCTAATGCAATTTTAAGTGGCCACTATCAGGTACAGTCTGGGTAGATCACTGCTCTGATGTCTCTGGTAAGTTACCCTGCGGCAAGGTTCATAAAGGGATTGGAGTGCCACCTAGGACTGAACAGCCCAGAAAAATGAACTTGTAATTCCGTCCAGGGTAGCAGCCTCACACTACAGCCCTAGTACTCTACATTGGCCCCACTGTTTTAATTTTAACCAAGAACTTGTTTGCCTGGTGTCATTTTGGTCTTTTCTCCCAATTTTCTTGTTGCTGTGGCCTAAAAATGCTTGACACAAGAGCTCCTTTTACAGTAGCTTTTCTTTAATTGTAAATGTTTTGGGCATAATTTTGGTCTTCCAATCTTAATGAAATTCCTCTTCCTCATGCTCTCAAGTGTTGACTTGGTATCCTTTGTAAGGACTGTTTTGATAAGATGCTGACAATCAGTCTTTGTGATAAAACCAGCTGTGGAAAATCTCTTTGGTTTGCAGCATCAACAGGTCTGGGAGTGCCTGGATTCACAGCTGAGCGCACTGCCCTAAGCTGGGCACCCGCGCTGCCCGGGTGTGTGGGCAGCAGTGCGGGAAAGCCCTTGATCTCTTGGTTCTCGGACTTGCAGCTCCTACTACATAGAGGCAGCTGGAATGCAAACTTCTTCCCATTTCCTTCACCACTGACCTAATTTTATGGTGCTCCAAATACTGTGAAATGGAAGGGGGAGTTATTTCTGCACTTTTTTTCACATTAGGGAATTTTTAAACCAGCAGCTTTTATTTGTTCAGAAAGTATTCAGACTTTTGTTGGTCAAGTCTACAGCTCTTATGCTACATTGCTTGTAGCAGCAGCATAATTGAAAGAGCTGATCCTGTGGATGCAAGACAGAGGCTGTGATTATCCACAGCTTGGCTTTGCCAGTCAATTTCTTTTTTTTTAAATCCATTAAGCAGTACACTTCAAATTCCTCACACTTTTCAGGTGGTTGGCTTCTCTCTAAAAGCCTTCAAACAACCGAATTGTGCACATTTCCAGTTTAACTGCACATCTCTAAGCATATGATTGCTATATAGCCAGTTTATAGCTTTGAGCTGATTCACTTCATTACATAACTTCTTAATTTTGGGCCTAAAGGGGAAATTGATTAGTTACTTTTGTGTGCATATCTCAATTCACATGAACTTTAGCATCCATGCGTTGTCTGTTCACCATTTGTTACAACATCAGCAAGGAAGGATGAATGCCTGTTCTAATTAGTTCTTTTCCTCGAGGATCACCCAGAGATCTCAGTCAAAATCCTGTAAGCACATTTGCTTTAGAATGCAATTTCCAAACTGAGTTGTCAGTTTTTTGATCAACATCAAGAAAACATTAAGAAACAGTGCATGTGTTAACAGGACGTTTATATATTTATGGAAGTCCCAATGTCAAAGAGACAAGGATCTTCTTCATGCATTTTAGCATTTACTGAAAAGCATAAAAAAAAAAATGAAATCATCTTTCCAATAATATTTAGATTAATATGTATGATACAAAAAATCCATGCCAGCACACCTGGCCATAAGCCAATCTTAACCTTCAGGTCACTGCAGAAAGTTACTATGCTGTTCATCCAGAAATTATTCCAGCGCCATTTTCTGACTGTCTAGATACCTGTTATGGGTGTGGATAGAGTCAACGTGCAGAAACTCTGGGGGCTGCACTGACTTCCTTCCACAATGAGACCACTATCCTGGTCTTTTTAGATACATGTCACGCTAATGTCCCTACCAACAGCCACGTGTTTGTGTCCCATTTGTGTTCTGAGGGGTTTTACAGAGCAAGGCTGAAAGGGTTACACTTGTTCCCTGCTAACAGGCATGTCACAGTGGACAGCTGCTGCATGAGGGAGAGTCAGGAGGAAGTAAAATCTTGTAGAACCCAAGCTCCCCTTACATTTATTTAATCCCCATGAACGAATGGGTAATAATGCTAATAATATGCCACCAACAAATAGGCCTGTCCTTTCCATCAAGCCCGGACAGCATCATCTTGCAGCTGCTGCAGTGCAAGTAGGAAAAAAAGAACTTGAATATGGAGCAGCTGGCACCTTGTGTCTTCTCTGTGGACGTACAAACTCCTGGCTTAGATGGATTAATACCTTAGAGACTATATATGCTTCAGCTGCAGTCCCAACTCCCTGCTTAAACCTGTAGGCATTTGTATATTTTGAGAGAACAGCTAAGGTCTTTCCAATGTTTCAAGATCCTGACAGACATTCGGGTCTGCCATCTGCAGTTATTATACAGCAGCATGTACGTGTGGCTTTCGTAAGTTCAACTTTTGCTTATGTCTGGCCGCAGGAGGTCTCAAAGCAGTGAGCTGCCAATGGAGGCTCAAGGGGTGGATGTACTTCAACCATCTTCCCTTTGCAGAAGAGAAAAGATTATCATTAGGTAACTAGCTCTGTCTTACCGGGCATATGCTGATCTCCTGCCATGATACAGCTGTTTAGATCCACAGCATCCACGTGAGAAAAGGGAATGGATGATATCATAACCATGTGGCCTGTGAAGGTAGTTTGAAAACTCAAGATTTGGTCTCTGTAGCTGCTGAAGTTAGGCTTTACTTTGTTTAGGACTGCTGTTAGTGGCTTCACTGTTTTGATTCCTGCCAAGGTTTTTAAGACTGTCTTTGGTACCTTTCAAACAGCAGACCTTTCTAGTGGCCCTAAAACAGTAGTGCAAGAGCCTGAAATCAGAACCGGACTTGATGGGTCTGATAGCTTTTGTCAGCATTCAGCAACTTCTTCCCTGAATGAAACAGAACCGTGCTGTACTCGAGGAGCAGCGATCACATCGCTGGCTGTAAGAGCTCTCTGGTGGTGTGGCTATCCTACAGCATTAGTACTGAAGCCATAGAGTCTTTACACCAGTGCTTCCAAACTGCTATGGGTTTCCACCTAGGAGTATGTGTATCGTAGGAAAACAGTGTGTGAGTGCTGCCACTCTGTGCAAATGTGTATGGCTGGGAACTGCTACTGATGCTGCAATAGCAGTGGATAAGCAAAATAAGTTTAGAAACCCCTATTCTAAGCTTTGCTGTAGGTCTGAGCATTGATATTACAGGCCAACGGCTAAATCCTATGATTTGTCACTCCTCACCATTTACTTGGTATGTGGTACATGCACACATGTCACCAAAGCAAATGAGAGTATTACGTCCCCACTCTTCCTAAGGGAGCAGAAAAAAACCCAACGTAGATTGGAGTGAACGAGGTAAGTTGTTTGTTTTGACCTATTTGGGGTAACAGGGAGCTTATCCTTGGGAAACAAAGTAAATACACTCTTTTTTCTTAATGGTGAGTAGTAGAACTTTAAGGTGCCTTTATTGAGATATTTCTTAGGGTTTGCAAGTGTTTAACGAGGACTTTTTTACTGCTTTGCTTAACTAAGTTATACTAGTTCACAGCAAACTAGTGTAACTTCTGTGCTGAGAAGCCTTTAGATTTCCCTTGCCTGATAAAGCTACTATTTATTTATTAGGCTTTGAGATAAGTATTGCATTGAGGTTTTGGTGGCAGAGGTAGTATGTGGTTTACATGTTTCCTACTGCTGTTTTCTCATGAGAGGCTTTCTGTAATAAGCTGTACTCTCACTATACCTGAGTTTGTCCTCACTTCAGTATTAACTCAGATGTTGCTCTTCGTCTGATTTCTAACTGCAAATACATAAACCTTGAGCTCAGGTGTGTGTTAGTAATTTACACCCAAGCCCTGTTTGGGACTCATCCCGTTATGCAGGTCTAAGAGCTAAGCCCAAGTGCTGCTTGCTCTCACAATTGGTAACTGTGTGGATGCAAGCTAAACTATCTGAAGGCTTAGTCCTAGTGCCTGCATTCTGCAGTTACTTGGAAAGCGTCTGAAAGGGACAGGCTGCCCTGCTGGGAAGCAAAGTGAGGCCCTCAGAAGTCCCAGGTGAACACAGAGTGCTGCATCTTGCTATGTGCTCTACCAGTATGGCTTTGTAATGGGACAGCTTACTCCAAGTCAAACCAAAGCCACTTCTCTCAGCTTCTCTGCAGGGAAGGCACAGACCCTGTGGGATATAGAGCAGAATATTTTATTAGATCTTAAGGTAAATATTTAGGCATCCTACAGCCAGCAGCAAACAATGATAAAATACTTCTCAACTGCATCTGCAAAATTTGTGTTGATTTCTTGTTATCGGTAAGATTTTTAATCTTTGTATCTCACTCCTAGCAACATCTTACGATGAATAAATCATGAGTGCTGGCTTAGCTGTCTAGGTTTCTCCTGACTAGGAAAGTGGTTGAGTGTAGATCAAGCCTAGGTATCTTAGCTGACATAAGCCTGACCTCAGTGTGATGTATTTCGGAGTGAGAATTCAAAGTTAATGCCTTCACAAATACGAGCTAGTGTGAGGGAATGTACAGAAACAATAGACCTTTCAAATATACCTGAAGTGACATAGTCATGTGAAAATCACTGAAAATCAATGGAACTTATACTCCTAGATCAGCTGGATTGGATTCCTATGAAAACACCAAACAATCTTTCAGTTCTCTTGTATTAGGAGAGGGTCCTGCTCAGTCTGACATAGGTCTGGAGTGGAAAGTTGCTAGATATTTCAGATTTATGTTAGTACAAATGAGCAGAATTTGAGCCACTGCTAAAATTGGTCTTCTGTTTAGTGTCAAGCACAGAATAAAACACGTGAACTCTATGTTGAGGTTTAACCTCCAACCACCTAAGATATGGTTTATTTTTCCCACCACTTTTTTAAGTCCTAGCTTGCATCGATGCAGATTTAAATACAATATGACCTTCAATCAGTTGATTTTGGAGTTCCTGCAGCTTTTGGTATGATTTTAAAATGGATACCCGAACTGCTTGTGATGGGTAACTATGTGGTTGAGGTAACCTCCTTTTTGGTGGACATGAAGGTGCTATGAATTCGGAGGTTGAGTATTGCCATCTGAGGCTTGGTTGTGGAACAAGGGAGGCTTGGCAGGCTGCAGTATGAGAGTTTCCATGTGACTTACTGGGGCTTGTACAAACAGGGCAGAGATGGTGGATCCCAGAGCACACCTGAATGACTGCAAGTTAAGCCATTAGGCAACTGAGGGCAGGCTTTATGCCAGGAAGGGACTGCAAATTTCATTTTTCCAAACTAGGATGCAAAGGATCAGATAGACACCAAAGTGTCAAAGAACTTTTTCAGTGGGCTGAGGGGGATCTTCTCTTTGCATTTGCCCAGAAGAATGCAGAAAGAGGAAATCTGAAACATATCTCCCCTCGTCCACAGGTTAGAGATAAAAATACAAATGGTTTTTTTTTTCCTCTAAGATGCTTTCATTCTACATAAACATTTAGTTTTTAGGCATCCCAGTGATAGCAGTTCGTCATTCTCACTGCCTCACAGGAAACAGAACAGAGTTCTGCTCCTGGTGTTAGTCAGACCTCCTGTGAGGAATCCCAGATGAGATGTAGGAAAGCCTAGGGAGGGCTGGCTTAAGACTGGAAGATTCAGCTTGCAAAGATGGATAATGGCTAAATGCACGGTTCAGGTGAGCTCAGAGAATAAGCAGGCAGTAACAGGAGGTAACAGGAGGTAGCAGTAACAACTTGTATTTTTCGGATTTGTCACCTCTTTCCACTGTTGTTTCCAATGGAAGGGCCAGGGAAAGTGTAGATCTTGCTATTTTAACTCCGCTCAACTCTTCCCTGATCTAAGAAACATGCTGATCTAAACTAGCACTGATGCAGCACTTGATGTTTAACTCCCCATGTAGCAAAGAACTACTCTACCATTGCCTTCAGTGGAATTTTACGTTGAGTATAAATAGGGATTGATTTAAGTATTTGCTTAAGTGATCATGTTAGGTGAGTCATACCGGTAAGCACCTTTGAAATACAAGCATTTCAGAGCAGCATATAGAATTAGCTGGGAAGGATTCCACAGCATTTCGGTAAAAATAAAAGCGTTGATCCCAGAGCTTTGGTTTTGCAGTGTCTCCTAGGCAGGATGTTGTGTACTTCTGTGGGTGGTTGTAGGTCGGAAAGGCACAGGCCTTCCCTAGTTCCATACTTTCAGCATGTTTGCTGTCCCCCACTTCTAGATGGAGGGTGCTGCACTAAAGAAAACAGCACACTTTTAGCTATAACTCTGTATTTTCCTTTGTGGTCTGTTTACCTTTCATGGATCATATTTTACTATGTTCTTTCACAAACTAACAGGCACTATACTTACCACAAATATAAATTAGTAACGAAATCCATTGGAATACCTCCATCTGAGTAACTAAAGAAAAAGGCCAAAATACATCTTACAGTTAAAACAATTAATTAACTATAAATAGCTCATGTAACTAGAATTAACTTAATGGTTGATTTCTTCATAGGTCTGTCATTTCTAAATATTTATAACTGCAGGCAAACACACTGCAATCCTCAAATCTGTTCTGTGGTTTTTTATGCTGTGGTGTATAGTCCAACCATATATGTAAACCTCACATATATGCCTGTATTTCACAGACCATAATACCAATTTCAAAACTTTAAATTGGGTTTATACTATGCTTCTGGATGTAGCTGAACTTTGTGTATAGAATGACATCATTGTTTCTGGAGTAACCAGACTACATGAAAAGAGGAAAATCAGAAGCAGACTTTTAAGAGGAAAATTTCGAACAAAATAAACGGTTTGAACACAATATATGATGCTTTTGGGTGCTATAAACATTTTATTGTTACTTGTTTGGGAAGAACTCCATAACTCACTGGGGCTCCACAACTTGTGAGTAATGCAGCCATCTCAAAATCTAGCAGATTTATCAGTCACGGTGTTTGAATGAAAATCTGGGATCTCATTTCCTCCTAAGCCCTTATAAATTTGACCCAGTGTTTAACAATGGCTCATCTGCATGCGTTCCCTTACACTTGCATAAGACATAACTTGGATTAAAAAGTGTAATCTGATGGGAGTATTTTAGTGCTGGAGCGCTAAAATCTAGTTGTAACTTCTATTTGAAAGAGCACCAGAAACTTAAGAAAACTGTCACCGATAGCAATATTTACAGGAGACACGGTATTTCAGTTAGACATTTTTAGCTAGAAATTAACAGTTGTTCATATTATTAATTCTGCATAGACGGTAACTCATGTCTAGATGAAGTTCAGCAGGACTGCCATTACCCTGCGCCTTGCTGTGCTCTGTGACACGGGGCCATGTTTCATTGTCCATTTACCGGCGGCGGACAGAGGCACCAGACGGTGATTTTCTGGGGTTGCCGGGCCGCCCCGTGGCAGTGAACCCCGCCGGCCTCCCGGCACCGGCGAGGGACCCGCTCCAGGACCCTTCCTGCGCCTGCCGGAGAGGCCTCTGCTCCGGTAAGGCGATTAAGCCTAGCTGTAAGCACACCAGCCGGCCTCTGTAGGTCCTTATTGTACTGTTGCTGTATCTCGACCTGCTAACTACTGCCCTACAGAGGACATCGCTGTAAGCCAGCGACGGACCCGGCAGCTCCTGGGTCTTCCGATGTTTTGCTTTATTCGTCAGACCACTGTATAGCAAATGAATCCTGCAGCAGCACCCTGCCGGGTGGAAGGCTGCTCGGCACATCAGCAGAGCGCATTGCGCTGGCAAAGTTTTCTGTAAATAACACCTCTGTTGATCTTTGCCTCAACTTCACCTATTATTATTTCCAAACTACGTGGCTGCTGGTGGGCACAGGCTTCTCCCTGCTCACAGCCATCCTCCTCCTCAGTGTGACCAGAGCATTCTCCTGTTGCATCCAGTTGCAACACTGCAACTACAGGCTTGTGGTGTCCCATGTGGCGGCCGCAGCGGGAGCAGACACATGTGAGAAGACCTACTCCTATTTCCATGCAAATTTCCTCGTTCCTAATAATTGTTGTTGCAAACAGGGAGTAGAAACCTAGCCCCCGAGGAGCGCCGCGGCTCGCCTTTCGGCACGAATTTTAAGGTGGCATGGAAAGCCTGCCCCTGGAAGCGATGGGAGCCGGGCGGCCGCCTCGCAGCCCACCCGGCTCTGCGGCGCGAGTGATCTGAGCGGCCGCCCCGCGGGGGGC
>JAVJGI010000003.1:3724689-3755160 GCA_035590275.1 Ibycter americanus | reverse complement strand
GTGCTGCGCCCCAGCCTGCCCTGAGCCTTCCCTCAGCCGGTTCACCTGTTCTCCCCTCCCGTCCTCCAGGCTGTGCCCTGCACCGTCCCTCCGCATTCCCAGGCAAATACACCGCTCTGTCCCTCCCACGTACCAGCATACTGCACCCTCAGCCCTGCTCTCCTGCTCCAGCAGCCTCCGTGGACCCTTTAGCAAGCCTATGTATTTGTGCCACTTGCTCTCTTTTGGAAACGTTTGGTCTTTATCTCGGACCTCGCTTGAAGGCTTTTAGTATCCATTACACCATACTTTAGCCTTAAGCTTGCCTTTGTAAATCGGCTTTGCCCTAACCTGTGCACCCCTTTTGCTCCAGCTCAAATTGTTCTCCAGCGCAACTGAGAGGCGCACCAGCCTGCCAGTCTGCGTGCTTACCGCCTTGTTTTACTCCCCTAGTCTGCCTGATAGTTCTTTGCACGTTGCAGAAGACATTCCTTAAACACCCTTTCATATGTTCCTTGCTGTTTACCTTGATGGGAGACCTGAGGTGAAATCTTTTGGGGAAAGGAGCTGTCTTGTTCCTTGCGTCTCCCTTGCCTGTGCACCAGGAGAGAGGGAGAGCCATCCTAAAGCACCTCTCGGTGCATCCCGGTTGAACGCCCTGTGTATTTCTGCCCTCTCATGCCATTATTTCTCTGGCTTTGTCTCTTTATAAATTATAAGCTTCAGAGCAATTTTCTGTTTGAAGTACTCTGGTAAAGGCTTATATTAAGATCTCACAGATCATGTTCTTCTAGCTCAACACAGGGGGTTTTTTGATTAATTGCTATTTTTTAAACACCACACACACCTTCCTGGACATACCAGTGTTCTTATTATGACACTTTGTAATCTGTTCGCCTTAAAAGTTCCATTCTAAAGGTGTCCAAGATCTTACGGTAATGTCTGCTTATGCCATATGCTTTATTTATATGCATATTGTTAACACTATACGTAATCCCATTTGTGAAAGCGGCCTTTTAAGAAAGTATATTTTAGCATTATAACTCTTTTTTTCCTCTGTGTTTTTTAAAAGCGATTTTTAATAATCTTTCTTTCACTAGAGCTGTGTGCAATTGCCAGGGTTCTTTATTGTCTGTCATGATTGCTGCTGTTTTCAGCCTGTTTTAGTGTTAGTCATCCAAGTACTATGCTCAGATTGCTGTCATGCTGCCTGACCCAGGAGCAGCAACCTGAAGTACATATCTAAAGGGCTGAGTATTCAGGCTTTCGTGTGGTCTCTTATTTTATTAATAAGGTGCTTGAAAACACCTATAAGTAAAACATCCTCAGCTCCTGGTTGTTGGTATTTTAGTGAAGTGTTGGTAAGGAAAAATGCATAAAGTTCAAATCTGATTTTAAAAAGAAAAAATTACCCATTTTGTGAACCTTGGCACTTGGCTAGCAAACCATTAACCTTATATAAAGACCTGTGTGGTTTTATGCATTGTCTCGGAGCCTTGTGAGCTTCTGTTGGTAATTTTGCACTAAAATCTGCTATGTGTTCAGTATTTAACTGTCTCATCCTGTTTAGCAGTTGGTTTTTTGTATAGGTACCTGGGAGCAGGGCACTTCAGGCTGAGAAGTAGCAGTGAAATTCCTTACATTTGCAACTCATAGGAAGTTGAGAACCAGAAGCCTATTGCCTCATCTCAGATGCTCATAAATGAGAATTTCTTTGCCATTTGTTTTGAAACATCAGGAACTATATGCTTCTATATGCTACTTCACTATCTTGACTTTTGGATAGGCAGGAAAAATCATCAATCCTGTCCCACTCCCTCATGCCTCTGCATATCCAGAAATAGTTCAGCTTAATGTGGTCTCAGTACTTTCCATTAAATCTAAATCAGAACTTTGTGTTCAGCAGTGTAAGAAAAATGATGTGTAATTTTAGATAATCTAAGGTTTACCACCTTGGTCTGTTTAACAAAAACCAGAATTTACTGTTGATTGTATCCTGGGGATGGTTTTGGTGCAATGAAGATCCGCTGGTTATTTTAGTAATACTGTCCTAGGATCCTGCTCTGTTGTACTGCAGTCCAGTTTAGTAGGCACCGTCTCCAAACTATTATTTCACGGCTAAGAAAATTGGGAATAAGAGACAGACAAAGCTTGTTTAAAATAAAAATATGATGGATTTTCTTTGTTAGAAGGATAGTCTTGTTATGTCCATTACAATAAGAACAATATAACTTTATTTCTCCATTGTGAATGTTGGATCTTTTATGTTGAAACAGAACATGTTTTTACATAAGGCATATGCTAGAGAGGCTACCGTTTTATAATGCAACTGAACTATGAAAACATTTCTCTCTTTTTGAAAAGAAAAAAAAAAAGGAGTGGCAAACAACTATTCCAACAGGGTTAACTCAGTCTGATAGTATCCACTCAGGGTTTTGGAGTGTGGTCTTCAAATTCAGCTTTTAAACCTAATGTACTGGTCTCTGCATTTGCCACTTAATGTGAAGTTTAAATCTTTGTGCTTCCAACTATATGTTTATCCTCCAAAACAAAACAGCTGACTTGTGATCACAAATAAATCTGCCTTCTAGTGAATGTTGGAAAGCATGAAGGTCATTTGGTGTTGCCCACATGTACAAATCATGAGCTTAAAGCTGTTAACTTTGTAAGGAATGCAGTTTTGTCACTGCAGAGTGCCCTATTGCACTACATTCCATAACCTGTGCATGGTACATAAATTTGCAGTGCGATTGCTCTTTTTATTGTTCTGCTGTTCTGTGTTAGACTTAATGATTAGGAGCCCTACATTGCCTAAGACCGCAATTTTTTTTTCTTCTGTCTTTTGCATTGATGTAGAAAGCAGTTAGAGATGGGTGTTTTAGCTCTAATGGGTCAGCACTCTACAAAAAAAAATTCAAAGTACTGGTTCTCACCCCCCTCCTGCCCCCCCACTAGTGACTTTCCCTGTTTTGTATTCAAAAGACTTCTGGACAAGCACTTCTTGAAGCAAATGTTATGTTTTATACACAGCCAGTAAAAGAAAGAGATTGATTTGTTTGGGGCTGTAAAACTTGGGACTCCAAGGAACTCTGAAGCTGGCTATGTTTATCAGTTAAAGCGCTTAGCTGCAGTTCTCTTCATGGCTTTAGTAGAGGGCAGATTCCAAGATTTTGGGATTGGAGGCCTATTTATTCCTTGTACTGTTAGGCATAAATAACCACTGCAAAATACTTTTTAAAAAGCAGTAATACTAGGATGCGTGCTTTGAGTCATCATGATGGTATTTCAGAAAGCAGAGACTAAGCAGTTTCTGTGAACTGCTCCCTTAAATTTGTCTCACCTAAAACTGCAGGAGAACTAATCTCTTCAGTTGCTTCTGAAAAAAAGCCAAACTCAGTTCTTTAATTTGACTTCCAGAATTAGAAAAATCTATGAAGTGATCCACTAGTAACTTGTCTGTCACCTCTGTTAAAGGACTGAATGAAAGCCCTTGGAAGCGCTGGAAAGGTTCCCTTGTTAGCCTCTGGAGGAAATGTGATTCAGTGCCCTTCTGGCTGCATCCTTCTTCCATGCTCCTAACACAGGAGCAGAGCTAGATGTTCTGAAGTTGTCCTTGTAGGACACTTCATGCGTGAGCTTAACTCTAATGTAATGTGCTGCAGAAACAATAAAACAAATAAATCACACTGAAGGAATCAGACCTGTTTCCTCTCCTACTTATCAAAAAAAACCACCGAAAAAAACACAAAAACAAAAAAACCAAACCACCAACAAAACCAACAACTCAAAACCAAACAACCCAGGCTTTGTTGTTATCCTACTGGTTTCTTCTGCCTCATGGAAATAGGAGCATTTAAGACTGCATTTTCCTGAAGATAATGTCATTTACATGCAAAGGATTTTAAGGCTCCTTTAAAACTACATTTCGTGCAAGCTGCCTGTTGCTGTGGAGAACCCATGTACTTGGTAGAGTGTTGGAAGGGCATTGCTGGCTCTGTGCTCCCACAGCTCACATGCATGCTCTGCATTCTGTTACGCGGTTTCAAGCACTGGGTAGGTTTTTTTTACTATTTTTTTTTTAATGCGTCACCTCAAGACACTAGCTTAATCTTGGCTTTGTGCATGTGTTTCGGTGCTAGTCTGTCATAGAAGTTTGGTTTCTGAGTTCATCTATGGACAAAAAAAATTGAAAGAAATATTTCTTGGTGATTGTGAAAGTACATGTATGCTTCCAATTTCAATATTCTTCTCTTTTTTTTTTTTTCCCCTCAAGATTTCATATGCTTTAGAAATAAAAAAATTGTAGTCCACATACTTTTATGTAAGAAATCTATGGCAGGTTAGTAAAACCTGCTGTTAAACAGATCAGCCCAAGTTTTAGAATCTCTCTGGTAAGCTATTTAAAGCTTATGTTTTGGGTTAGGTTTGTTTTTTGGGTTTTCGGTTTTTTTAAGAAACAATTAACAGGGCTCAGCAGTTTGTTAGTTTGATTTTTTTGAAGTGTGAACTTTCACAGCTTCCAACCACATATCTGTCCCTTTGCAGGGATCTGTTCTTGATGAGGATTTTATTATATGTGTGCTTAGGAGCTGCAGAGACACATTGTCAAGAGACCAACTGTTTGAGAATGAAAGGCTTTACCAAATCATTTTTATAATATTAGCACTTTTTAAAAGCTTAGGGTTATCATTCTTCGTGGATCTGTGTGTGTGCTGGGGGTTGTGAAATACCTGTCTGCAGGGAGCAAGGGGCATTTTTTCCACTCACCAGTTCGACTCAGACTAATTTCCCCACTAGTCTTTAAGAGAAACATCAGTATAAGGCTATTTTCAGTAGCCTGAGTCTTCTCTCAAATCCTTAGCATGTGGAGTATTTTAAAGCCTGCTAGTCTGACATGAAACCTTTTGCACCTGGTTGTGCTCACCCATAAAGCCAGGTTGGTCGTTCAGAGCCAAACAATTCTGAAGGGCCAGATGGTTTTGCAGTGACAATCTTCAAATGTGACATAGAAACTAAAAGTCGCTGAAAGTTGGAACTTTTCAAATAGCTGCGTTAAGTTTAAGGTACTGTATTTCTCTGAGCTTAAGAGTTTTGGCTAGCGTACCAGGTTTAATTACTCTTACTATTTTTTACTTTTGTTGGCAAAGCAAAAGGATGTGTCCTTAGATGTGTTCCTGCTTGAGTGTATACTTACACTAACCTGGTTTTGCAAAACGATGCATTTGGCTGTTTTTCATTAATCTTTAAACAAAAGTTGCATCATAACATAGTAATTTTGTTTTTTCTGCTTAGAAGTTTGCAAACACTCTTTACAGAGACCTCAGATTTTGCCTTTTTGCCCTTATTGTATCCCACTCTACAAATAAAAATGTATGCTATTCTGAGTAAAACCTTTGCTATCACTTTTTTTAAAAAAAAAAAAATTCAGATATAATGATTTTAAAAGAGATGGCTTGAATTTTTTTAATAGCCAAACTGGATGCTTTCATATATACTCCCAGTATAAGGACAGTCTTTAAGAAATGGTCCACTGCAGATGCACAGCTGATATATTCCACCACGCTAGTGCATGCAAATTTTTTGAGGTTAATTACCTAGAGATTACAGTTTGTAATATTTTATGTGAAACATCTTGGCCAAAGCAATGCCATGCTCTGTTTTCAGGGCTCTGCTGAATGATCCTATTTTGTCGGTTTGAAATGCCACATAGAGGGCCTATATCACTCACTGAGTAATTTTTGTGTGTGCATCTCTTCCAAACTAATGTGATCCTGAGCAATGTCACTTTGTGAACTTTGTGTTGCATCTTGAAAGAAATCTGTGATTTAAGAAAATTGATGTGATTTAAGAAAACTGGAGTTCGTTAGTACTGTAGGGGCTTTGTGATCTGCAAGTATGTGAATTTGATGTCTGATAGAACAGCTGCAGATTTACCTGGTGTGACTGAGTAGGGCATGCCTGGGTATGTGTGTTGAGGCCTCTTCCCTGCAGAAAACTGAAGGTCTTTAGTTGGATATTAGGATGTGAACTGGAAGAGGTCATATTACCTCTTAAGAAAGCATTGCTAGAGGAGATTATGTTATAACTTGGAGCTTATTACAATACTGCCTTCCCTCTGGGCCATCTGTTTCTTCTAGGAAGGAGGAAGAGATTAGCCTCCTCTTGTGGCCTCTTCCTTCATTGATTTGCGGGGTTAGATTTAATGGGTTTGTTCAGCAGTCAGCAGAAGCTTTTGGCTGCCTGTTGTAGAAATTGGAGGAGCGTAACCTGGGACCCGTTTTCTAGAAAGTAATTCAGGATATGTGGGCCTGGAGTTATTTAAGAAAACTTCTTTGAGTTCATTTCATAGATTAAATTGATGTGCCTTACCTGAGTCATATTTGGACGCAATGCTCATCAGAGTCCTAGATGACTCCTTGCCAACATGTTCCTGACCCAAATGTTAGTCACAACAGTGACAAGTAAAGCCGCAGAAGAATCATGACAGACATTAGTCAAAGGGGTTGTTGTGGTTGTGGCTGTGGTATTCTAGTTACTTCGACCTGGAAGCAGAGAGTGACTGTACAGGGAGAACACACTGATTTTAAATTAATTTAGGAATATCTGGCTTATTGAATGTATCACACGCATTCTGAGTCTCCCTACTATACACTCTGCTGTCTTTTACAGGTTATGTCTTTTTTACATCTCAAAAAGTGGGAAAGCAGCATGGACAGTTGCCTTCAGTCATTCATAGAACGAAGGTCACTGATTTGTGTCTCTTTATTTTAAACTTCCAGTTATTTGGCAGCAACTTTACCAAATTTGTGGTAGTAATGCTTTAAATAGGTAACATTTTGTCAGTGAATACTTGGGCTCATGCATGCTTTAGAAAGGCAAAGTGACATAGTCTTAACTCCACAAAGCTTATCTTTGTTTGTTTGTATTTCCAGAAAGGATTAGAGCAGGGAGAAGTTTTCCATTATTGACTGAAATTGTGCTTTGTCAAGCAAAGCTGAAGCATGGTCTTTAATTCCTAATAATCACAATTGTGATAGCTGCCAAGTCAAGATTTTTTGATTGAGTTGTGCTTGTTGTGGATGGAAGGGGGAAGGATACTTAAACATCAGAAGCAAATGTCTTCCTAAACAAAGATGTTAGTGTGTTTAAAGAGTATATGAAGTACAGGAGGAACACAGAGCTGAAGTCGTCCATTACAAATTCTCTTGTTTCTGAAATAGTGGTTGACCTTAAAAATAATAATAAAAGAAGTTCTACTTTAGAAAAAGTAATTAAAGTAGAATTGATGAGGAAAAAAACACTAGTGTAGATTCAAGGCGACACAGTTTCTGTAATCACTGTTTGATGTATTTTTGTTCACCCTTCTATTTCCGTAACAGAGCACTCTGCTGAAAATCCAGTCTTGAGAATCTCTCTGAAGAGTCCTTTGGAGATTATTGCCACAAAGACACAAAGAGCGTTAAACACCTCTGTACTGTAGCATGTCAAGCTTCAGATCTGAAGAGGATTCTTCAGTCAGTCTTGTGTGTTACTGCCAAAGGAGGAGCTATTTACCAATGCACGGCTATTGAAGCCTGAGATGTCTCATGACTGAAAAAAGTGTTTTCAGGAAAGGTGCATGCAGAGAGGCGTTGTCAAATGAAAAGCAAATTATATGCTTAATGGGAGTTAGTTGTTTCTACTTGTATTAAATAGCATACATCCATTCTCATATCTGTGCTTAGCCTCAGAAGTATGATGTACTATACTGAAATCTGCCTCATCCACAAACTGCTCAGTAGAGCTAAGGATATGAAATATTCTTGGGCACCTCTGTTCCGATGACGCATCCAGAGAGGATTAAGAATCTCCTGTTGTCCCCCTCTTAACTGTAACCGGAATTTCTTAGCAGTACTAATTCTATAGCTTTTTCCCCTGTATCCGTCAAAGCCTCTTACAAAGTATATGGTAAATAGCACCCGGTGTTCCATACATTCACAACCTAAAACAACTCTTACTAATCAGTCTTACAGCTGGCTTTGACCATAAATCTCAGACTTTTATATTAATGTACAGACCTTTCCTGTCCAGTGATTTTGTCTCTTTCAGAAGCAGCTGGTTTCTTAGCATGTTACTACTATTTTGCTCTGTACTTCCTTCCATCTTATTAATGGTAAATTCTACATAGTAGCTCACCTATGTTTTTATAGAGGAAATATTTCACAATTTCCTGCCAATTTAAACAAGAAAACAGTGATTTGCAATTAACTTTTTATGGTCTGACTCTGTGTTTTGCTTCATAACTAATCTCCAGCCTATTAAGCAGAGATTCTTTGATTACACCTCACTGTAGACTGAAATATTATAATTTCTTTTATGGAGCTCTTCTGTGTGAGTGGGGAGACCTTTGAGCTTCCTGAGCTGCCTTTGCATTTTTGTTTTTAAACTATACCAAATTTCCTTTTTGGATAACGTTAGTCTTGAAGTACTAACAAGATGATTTAAGATTTTCTGGCCAAATAGCACTGCTGAGAGTTTCAAAATGCCTGGTGACTTTTCATTGTCTGATTTCAGATACCTTGAAAGGGGCCTGGTTTTTGGACAAGTGCTGGAGAAGTAGAAGCGCTGCCTTCTGAAAACTCCTTCCATTTATTGGAGTTACCCTACATTTTAGCTTTAGTTCTTGTGTTAATTAGTTGTACACATGTATAAGATACCTGATTACAGGGAAATACTTGGTGACTTTTGAAGGAAGAATTTGTGAAGAGCATGCATTGTTCTTTCTTTTTTATCTTAAACAGCTTAAAGAAAAAAGTCTTTTTTGTATTTTGTCATCTCCGGTCTCTCAGAAAGTTTACATGTCCAAACAAATACTGTAAAAATAGAATTGACTTTTTTGTTTAAGCTAACAGCTCTTGCTGCCATGACCCCCTTGCTCTCAGTAAAGATTTTAGTTAGGATACCTGTGACCCTGTATCAAAGCGCTGGGGAAAAAATCAATGCCTCATAGCTAAGACAAACAGCAGCAGCATGCTGACTCACCAGTTTCCTGACAGGTTTTGCTTTCCTAGTGGAGATGGAAAAGAACAAGGAGCACAAGAATTGCAGAGTATAATCATAATCAGCCAACCATACCTTCTGTTAACGTGCCTTAAATCATAAAAGACAGGGTTACCTTCTTCTGTTCTTTGCCTCTTTCTCTTCTCTTTCTTGCCACCTGTACCTTTTTTTAGGTCTTTGAAAGAGAAAAGACACATATGACTTGGGTAGTTTTGCAAGGAGGAAGTTTGAACAGATTTATCCTGGCTTCTGAAGCAAGTACGGTAGGGGTCATTTAGATAAAAACCCCCATTAAGGGAAATACTTCATCCATTGTGTACTGTACATGAAAGCTGGTACATATGCACAGGAACTCCTTAAGATAAGGAAATGCCTTAGCATCTTTTCTAGGGAACAAAACTGGAACTTCTTGTCCCAAGCATCTGAGTGGAGTTTCCATCACTGATTATAGTTGTGGTTGGTGTTATTTGCAACACATCCAAAATTAATAGCCTTGAGCCTTTTTTTGCCTTGAAGTTTTCCTTTGATTAATTTGACCAGATTTCCATATATGTTTAAAATAGCATCTTTCAAGTGTGTACATAGCCTGACTCCAGTAGAGCCTTAGACCTGGGCAAAGACTTCACCACTATTTTCACCATTATTGTGGTGAGGTCATGTATCTTTAACAGCCATATTGTGTTACGTGTATCAGAATTCCTACTGTTGCTACTGGTAGCTTTGATTTTGAAATGTAATATTGCGCTGAAGACTAATGACTCAGTGTTGCCCTTCTTTATTCAAACCATTATTTGGGCGCAGCATTTAATCCTGCTCTTTCTCCTGTACTTTGCAAACAGGCTTTGTCTGAGCAGTGTGTTATTTCTTCATAATATCTCTGAAGAGCCTTTATTTTCCATTCCCTGAACTGACACTTCCCTCCAGGCTGCCATCTTCTTGCGCCTTGATGACTTCAATACTATCTTCCTGAACCTGATAAATGAAATCTTGCTCTTTCACTTTAGAGATTTTTTGCTGCCTAACCCTTCTCACTCTCGTAAGTTACTAAAAGTAGGACTTGAACTCTGAATCAGCCAGTAGTCCCCACTTCTGTCACATCTTGAATTTTCAGGCAGGTAGTCACACTTTCTAATATGCCCAATCTGTTTATCAAGGGAGAGGTTTCCTGTCTTGAAATACAGAGTTCCTTGGTGGTTGTTCGTGACTGAGAGCTCATAGACCTGTGCTATTATACACATGATGAATGCTATTACCAGTTGAAAAGGTTAGCATCAGTATTTTGATTAGACATCCTCAGAAATGTTTGGTGCTGAAGCAGGAGCTGAAATGCTAGGGTTGTTTTCTGTCATACGCTTAGTTTACCTGAAGGCTGTGTCATCTTTGCTTAGATGCCCATGACTTGACTCTTCATTCTGTGTGGTGTACAAGCCATGGTCAAAGTAGTCCTCTATGCCCAGAAAGTCCTACAATGTGCTGCAAACCATCTGATCGCTTTTTGGGTGCTTCTAAAGTAATCACTTAGTAAAGAAGCCAAATCAGCTATATTTTCTTAGAAAGGGAAAATGTGAGTAATAGGATGTATTACTCTCTGAATGCTTTATACTCTTTCAAGACATCACGTGCTTTGTTGAATTAGGATAAGTCAGAAGAGGGTGAAATAATTTACTTAAACCTGTGCTTGTTTTTTGGCTTTTTTTTTTTACCAAAATTTTGTCCCATAACTCTGTGTGATCACCTTCATGCAACTTTCTTAGTCATGATGTGAATGTAGTCCATTTACCATCTGCATGCATTTAAGATTTCTGAAGCTGAGTAGACTAGCAGCTTGAGGCCTAACATGGCAGGAAGTAGCTAAAAAAATGTCCCGTGTTTTCTTTTCTATACTTAATTTGCAGACTTCTTACAACGGAGAAGATGGTTGTACTCCAGCACTGTGAACCCTGCACATTCCAGAATATGAAAAGAAAATCCAAATCCATCCATCTGTTTTCAAATGCTGCTTGTGTCCTGAGCTTTTTGTTTGGGGTTTCTTTTTGTTCCGATTCTTGAATAGCCCCTTTTTTAATAGGTCAGAAAGTTTTAGCCTTACAAAACATAACTATGCCAACATCAGAAACAACTGGTAATCTCAACAGTTAAATTTAATACAGTCAGTACACTTAAATCTTTTGAGTGAGGTATTACCATCTTAGGATGAGCCTCTTAACACTACTCAGAAAGGGTCGTTTTCATGACTTCTACTGAATTGGATGAAGCTGACACTTGTTTATGCAGCCAGTCATACATAGCAAACACATGTATTACAGAAGGTCAAAATTAGCCAATTACTATTTTCAGCAGTTACACTGTAATAGCCAGTTACCAATTTTCCACCCCAAGTGTTGAGAAGTCAGTGAGGCTCCAAGCAGACAAGCGCGCTAAGAGTTTATATCAGAGCATCTTTTTTTTAAGAAAATGCCAGCTCCAAATATTGAAATGATAAAACAAAATTCACTGAATGATACATGAGTTTTGATTTTTAAAAAATAACCCTGTCATTGGCTGTTTCTAATAAGAGAAGGCTAGCTGTAGGTCATCTCTTACTTGTGACGTGGGGGTGCCAAGAATGGACTGAAAACCAACTGCCACGTTTCTTTTAGTATGAACTTGGATTTGGTCAAATGTCATGAGGACTGATGCAACTCCTACCAAAAAGGGAATATCAGGAAGTTGTTTGGTGGTGGGAGGAGTTTACTTAACTTCTGGTTGTAAAAGGAGCATCTGAGGTTCAGGGTGGAAGAAAAATGAGATAACCAGTCCATAACTGTGAGTGAGGAAAAAAGAAGAAACCATAGGCACCTTGTGTTGACTAGGATTTTCAGGTATTAGATGGCTTGTTAGTTACAATAAAGCTTTTTGTTAAATAACCATAAATTCTTTGATCTTAGCGAAGATGTAGTTTGAATTTCTTGCCTTTCTTCCCACCAAATTGCTTTGCCTTGGGAGTTCGGTAGGATTTGACACTGAAACTGTGTGTAATTGTTTAAAGGAATAATACTGGAGTATGACATGCAAGAAAAATACTTGAAAAGTCTAGTCTGAATAAAACCAGTATGTGAGACAACTAGCTTAGTAAATTTTAAAGGCATTTGTTGCTGACTTCTAAAACATATTTAGATCTTTAACTGGCAACTTCTAAGAATATATTTTTATAATTTGAGTAATTCCTTGGAAGAATAAATTGGCAAGTTCTGTGTAACTTTTTAACTTTTTTTCTCAGTGTGTTAGCTGCCTTGAGACAACTGAAAACGTCGTGGATTTGCCTTCAGCTAGTCTGAAGGTTTTCCATGCTGTGACATGCTGCTTATAGCAGCTTCTGTGATGTAGTGATGCAGTGAAGGAGGTGTCTTTCCCTCAAAGCCTAATCAAAGCTCAAGGGAGGTCTCAAAAATCAGGATTAGTGCTTTGAAATGGATAAACTTGTGGTGGCCGTGATACAGAAGTTTTACACAGTCCTTTCAGTTTTCTCGGTTTGGGGGACAGGTTCCTGTGTGATGAGGTAGTGGCATGGTAAATGAGTGGTTTGGTGTGGCCAAACATGGTGTTGCATGAGGGAAAGGTACTGCATGTCCTTGCTGCCTGGAGGTGGCTGACTTTTCGTGTCCTGGAGTATCCTGCTTGCTCAAGCAGGGGCTGAAGCGGTATGGCTTTCATGGGCCTGTCTGTCAGTTGTATCTGTCAGGTCTTCCTTGAACTTTCTCTTGTCAGAAACATTACTGAAGATTTCTCTGGATTCTGCTTATGCCAGCAGTTCTTATCTAGGTGTTAACGTGCCTATGACAGCAGTTCCTGGGAAGAAATATTCCTGTAGTTAGCTGAAATGTTTCCACTGTGCCTGTAACAGTAGCTGTCAGCAGGAGAAATACACTTGTTTTGTCTAAGCCTTTGAAATTGGTTGATGAAAACAGTTTTGTTTACCCTGATAGGATTTCACCAACTGGAAAGCAGTAGGAAATTGTCCATCCCATTTCCATCCCAGCAAAAGGCCCAGCCAGGGGTGTGGAAGTTGTGCATTACAAAAACTGGATTGTTGCCCATATTATTAGGTACTTCAGGGAAGCTAGTAGAAACTGTTCTTATCCTGGCTGGCTGTCCCAGCTTGCTCAGACAAGTTTTCATGTTTGTTTGACAATGCTAAGACTGGGTTATGCACACTATTTGCACAACCAGCTTTCATGTTGCTAAACTGTAAGGTGATACATGCATGTGTGTGTGTGTGTGTACAGGATTTTGTAACTGTTCCACACAGGTTTTATATTCCTCCCAGACAGCTGAGCTCTCAAGCGCAGGGGTTGCTTCTCTCATGACGCCTGGGGGAACCATGCATTGTTCCCCACTCCCTGTCACCAAAGCTGTGAAGAGAGCTTTTGCTTTGGGACTGGCCCAGCACAGCAGCATGTGAAGGAAGCAGCACCAGCAGCAAACTCTCTTGGTGCATAAAAAGGGAAGATTCTTCCTAATACTGGGATGTCAGTTTGTATTTTTGAACAGCCCAAGCATCATCCCTAAAAGGCAGCAGAGAACTTTGCCTCCTTTTCATATCCAGGGCAAGTACTGCTTGCTACCTGACCTGAAGTATTTTAACAGTAGTTATCTTTGATTGTATTATTTGTTGAATCTTTTACCATGGAGCTTTTTTGAAATAGGTTACCTGGACAAAAATGAAGAAATGTTTGTATCTCATTAGTTTCCCAGTCTTGAAACTGCCAATGACGAAGCCATTGTCTAGCAAAGGTATATAAGTGCTGTTGTTCTTGAAGAGCGTGTACACGGGATGTGTATGTGTGCGTATCTTTCTTCAAATTCCTCTGCAGTATAACTGTTAATTCCTATGCCATGCTGAGCTGGGGTATTATGTGTTCTTTTTATAAATGCAGAAACAGAGGTGAAGGTTAAACGACTTGCCATGGGATATAGCAAGGCACCAGATCTAGGATTACAGTACGTGCATGTTGAGTGGTCATCCACGTGCTTACTCTAGTAGGTTATGCCTCACCGTAAGGAAGGTTGTACAATACAGTCTTTCCTGTCTCAGGATCTGTGGAAGCAGTGAGCTTGGACTGGATTGTGTAGCAACATAACTGAGATTTCCTGTCACTCAGTCAGATGCTATAAGTGAAGATCTTCTAAATCAGTTTTCTAAATATCCTGAAACAAATGAAGAGGTAAATCTTCTTGCAGACTGTCCACAGCATGACTGCTTCCATTTGGAAAGAACTTTCCCCTCAGGCTTTCTCTTGAAAGGCCTTCTTGATGATAGCATTTTCTTCCTTGTGCTCTAACTAGTGTTCGAGGGGGAGGACTTGATGCTTGAGGTGTAATTGGACTGTAATGCCAATATAAATTACAATAGGAAGGGTGCAACTGCAATTTCTGAAACTTGCTGGATGATCAATAGCTTCTCTTATGTACTGCATAGATAGTGGTTGGCTATGATAAAGCACTGGTTGTCAGTGTAACACCCAGCTGGAAATCTTGCAGAAATTGAAGGATGGATTCTTTGAACATTTGGAAGATGTGGGATGCTTGATCTGCCAGATACTTCAGGCAGGATGAGTCCACCCCTTTCCTAGCTGCTGTACTTCCTGACTTCTGAAGTTGTTTGGGGATTGTCATGAAAAGTCTGTTTTCTGGATTGAAGCCTGGCCAATCCTAAATCTGGAAATAACTGCTCATGAGAACAAAAAGAACAGTTGTATTTGTCAACTATAGTATTGTGGGTAAGTGAGATTTAGAGACTTTTGCCTGGTGCAGAAAGGATCTGAGAATAGATTTCTCTTACGGCAATCAGTAGAATTACTTACATACAGAGGAATTCATATGGCTCTTTACTTCTTTTCATGGGAATGTACATTTGTGTTGAGATGTTTGTGAAAGTTTAAACCAAGTTAAAATAGATGCATTAAACTCAAGCAGGATGCTATATCTGTATGAACCATGACATCTTGAATTATTCTGAAAATAATTTTGGAATCAGTGCAATAAAACCCCCTAGTATAGATGAGAACCAGAGCTAGTGAATTCCAAAGGTGTCAGCTATTAAGTTCTTGGATACTTCAGGATTTACTGTATAGTGCATACTGCTATAATATCCCGGTCTCAAAAAGAAAAACTGTTTCATGTGAATTGGTGTCGCTGGGGTCAGTGAGGAGAGAATACAAGGGGGAAATGACTGGGCGTTAGCAACTTCCCGCAGGATAAAACACAAACAGTCCTCCCTTCAAACAAATCCAGTTACTGGATTTGTATAGAGCGTGATACAGAGCAGGAACTCTGAATCTTAGTGGATTTCTGCAATTAAGAATACAAGTCTCATGTTCCAGAAGATAATTAAGCAAGTGTTTATAGTGGTGAGGGAACTTGGAGTAGGAGCTGGTTATACCAATTTATTCTGGTTATTGGACTTTCTTCTCCCTTCCTATTTATAACTAATTTAAACGTGACTAATAGCTAAAGCTAGAACTACACTACATGTCACATAATGGGTTTTTTTCCCACCCTGTTTGATGATGCAAGTTGAAATAAAAGCCTAGTTGTTTAAGCTCCCTTTAAACTCTATAAAAGTTTACATGCTTCTAAGCCATGTTTTTAAATCATGCTTCCAAGCATGTACGCGAAACCTACAGGCAGGTTTGGAGAAATTCATTCTTCATTCTCTCAGCACACAGCTGATGGTATCACGGGAGAACAAGGAGTATAAGCATGAGAATGGTGCTTGTAAGTGCTCTACTTGGTCAGAGATGGAGGTGGGACCAGTGCCTTGATGTCATGTAAGGAGATATCTGGAGCTTTTTGCCCCCAGGTCACTAGATCAATGGAGAACATGCTTAATGTGCTAAAAGCTCATATCCATCTGGTGGGTACTTTCAATGCTCTTAGGTAACAGATGTCCTTTCTGCAAATGCAACTATTTATATGGCACTAAATAGACCCCTATTTCATTGAATGGCCAAGTCATTCATGATGTCTAAGGCTTCCTCTGATGATTTCTGATTTCATCAGCTAGCCTTTCATGCCAGAGCACTCTTTTGCTCTTTGTAAATAAAATAGTGATGGTAGAATGGGACACAGGTACAGAGTATGTCAGTGCTGTTGGAGTGCATCTAGAGTAGCATCAGAACTGCAATCCTGACCTCCATGAATCGTCTCTCTTTAGTTCTGTGATACAAGCAGTATCCAAACTTGTATCCAACTGGATGCCAGGACCAAAAATGTTTAACTTCAACTTAGGTTAGAAAAGTTGCCTCAGAGGCACAAAAAATGGTGAGTAAGAGAAACCCAGCCTTTGAAATGAGGCATTTGGACATAGTCACAGAGGGAGTCATTTCAGTAGCTTGGGCAGGTACTGGGTGCTCTGATTTTTCCTTTCCTTTGTAACAGCATCATATTGATCTGAAGAAGTTTTTACAAATGTAGTGAATCGTAAGCTAGCCCAGGAGACAGGAGCAGCTTTCCGATTCCAGTTTGCAGGAAGACAGAAAGAGACACTGCATTAATACCAGAAATAAACACGGATCTGGGCTTTAAATACTGAGTTCAGCCTTCTCAACATTCACATAGTTTTGGTTCCTGTTCATATCTAATTAGAATTCTCCTTGTTTGGGAGAAGGGAGGTGTCTGAAGTACAGGCTGTTAGGGGTATGACTCTGGTAACAAGTCAGTGCAAGGTGAGGGCATGGATTGCTGGCAGGTCATTGTTCTGCTTAACCTGCCTGGTGCTTGCTCTTCTCCCATGGTAAGGCACAGTTTTTCAACGTCAGTGGAAACAGGTAGGCTGCTTCATGCCTGCTGTGCAGCAGAAACATGCCCACAGGTTTCATGGCATAAGTGGCACGCTACAAATTTAGATGATAAAATACCTTCAAATATTATGATGTAAAACTTCCTGTCTTTGGATTGAGAGGAACTATAGTGCTACAGCTGATTACCTGCTTCAGAGGGGAAGGTTAGTGAACATCTCTGACATATTCTTGAGTCAAAAGTATTTGCTGTTTCTTTTGCTTGCTACAACAGTCTTTACCAGAGGTAGGAACTGTGCCATCACAGTGTCAGGAAGGGGGTACAAATGTTGTACAGACCTCCATGCATTAACTCTGGTTTTCACCCACTGGAGCAAACATCCTTTTACAATTTTTCAGATTTTATTTTAACCATTTGGTGCCACCTCCTCTTTCCTCTTCATCTCTATTCCTCTATATCAGCAAAAAAAGAATTGTAAATGCAGACACTCAGCTAACTCAACCTGAGAAAGATGGAATTGGTTTATTTGGCAGGAAGCCACAGAACTAAGTGAATCTGTCATAGGATTCTTAGCCACTTATGAGAAAAGTCTGGGTTTAGTTTCAACAATTTAGTAATGAAATTCAAGCATGGATAACAGTTGTGGTTGATGGCCTCAGGAGAGGTACACTAAAGGACTTCGTTTCCAGCTCTCTCCTCAGAGCTCTTACGGCAGTGGGAGAGCTCAGAGCTGGGCTGTGGCTCATCCAGCTGTCGGGAGATCAGGTGTCACACTGAAGAGTGCTGTAGTATAGATCTAATGTGGAGTGCACAAAAGAGGACTCATGTCCCTGACAGAAAAAAGGTTTGGCTGTTCATGCAAACTTGTAGCTCAGAGCAAGCAGTTGGTTTCACTGGCAAGACAGAGACTCTGGTGCAATTAATCTTTGGCCTTGTCTGGTAACACCACTTGGGTTTAGGTGCTGCATCTGATTGCATCCTGCTAGAAAAGGAAGGCAGCAAGAGGACACTGGAAGGTACCCTAGTTCACTGGCCAAGAATCTCCATTTGCTTTCAGGCTTTCTCTGGCGCACTTTTTTTTTTTTTTTTTTTTGCATGGCTTCAGTGAAGTTGCACTGTTTAAATTTGTAGGGTGCAGTCTCAAACAGGTTGCTTGGTTGTTTCCTGGGTTTGACTAGTCCACATCCAGCTTCCTGTTTCCATGGGCAGAGAGATGTGCGAGGTTTAGATTGTGGGAATCTTTTACAGGCACCATGCATGTGTGAGAGGCCCTGAAAAAGCAGGTTTGAAACAATGGCCTTGAGGAAAAACCTTCTTGTCACTGGTTGATCTTCGTTATGAGAATTGCTGTACATGAGCAGACTGCTGCCTGACTTCTAAGCTTTTTAGCTCCGTTATTTTATGGTATATAGGCATAAAGTTTATCATGATCAGGTTCAGCAGCTCTGATACCTATTTACCTGTGCAATCAATCCTCAGCAAGAAAAAACAAAGATGTCCTTCAGATATTAGGAGTTTGGTTTTCTGTTCATTGGTTTTTTGAGTAAAGGAAGAGATAGTGATGCTCTCAGCAGCAAGAAGGAGTCCTGCTTTTTTCTTTTGAGAAATTTGAAGGGGTTAAGTAAAAGAGCATAGTTTATTCTTTTGTTTCATTTTCCTCTCCTTTAGAGAACAGATGTTGGAGTTATGTTTATGTCATTCCAGTGCTAAACACTTGCCTTGACTTAAGCAGCAGCTTTATTACAAAAAGAGGAATAGAATGAGAAGTTTTATGCCATGCCACAAAGCACATATGAATTACTGCAGAATGTTGACTTGCATTTCTAAGTTTTGGCAGGAAATGAGGCAGGAAATGCTTTATTAGAAGCCTTGTCCAAAGAATCTGTAATGGAACAATTTGATTATCTTGGCAAGGGACTTCTGGAAGGGTGCTCGAGCTTCCATTGAGCGGTGACAGCGTATCTATAAGTTTTGCCAATTGTTGCCTCTTGCCCCACACACTGACATTTCGAGAGAACAGTCAGTGTTTGCTGAATGGGAGCATGGAGGTGGAAACAAAATAGAGCAATGTTTTCAACTCCAGCACGGTCTACTTTGGCATGCGGCACACTGCCTTTTCCACAGAGATTTGTGTGTTCTGTGGAGTGTACTGGACTGGATTGAAATTAAGCATTTGCAACATTAATTGTAGTGTCCACTGTATGAGTCCGTTTATCTGTATAGATATGCGTGTAATGACTCATATTGTTCTGAAGCTTTTCTGCATGCTCTCGCCTATGAACAGTTCAAACTATGCACAGAAAGCGTCACCAGTGCTGTGATAACAGTCCCATTCTTCTGCTGAACTTTCTTCTCGTGTCAGTCATCCTTTCAGAACCCAAGGGCACAAACTGCTTCAAAGGTGCCTCAAATTAAATTGGCAGGAATCATAAATTTGAGTCTGGTCCTGACTACTCCTCAGTTATAAACATTTATGTCTGTTGATGCCAAGCTGTTAACAAGAAATGCAGACGTGGGATTTAGTTTGAGTAAATGCCATTTGAACCTTACATATAAACAGCACAAGTAGACCTACCAGGGTAAACAGAAATCAGACGTGATTCCTTCTGAGGTATCCTGCTGCCTTGATACCTTTTCTGCAGGTAACCTGTCAGTCAAGAGTTAAGAGTTGTTGCTCCCTGTTTCTCTTGAAGGTTGTTTCTCTCCTTAAGCTGTATTACACAATTTCAATTTTCAGTAGCAAAAATGCTGCTCTCCTACTTTCAAATGTTTCTCTTGCTACTGGTTGCAACTCCCCCCTCAAAAAGGGATTATTCTGCATGAGTCTTGAGGGACAGCACTGTAGACCAGACCTGATCTCTGTGTTGCTTTTCCCATTAGACGTGAGTTAAGGTCCTCAGAGCTCACCTAAACCAGTCATGGTCTAGAGATGGAGACTTGGTAAGACTATTAAGGATAAGTATCTAACAGTGAATTACAAGTTTCCAGATCTTTCTTTTGCCCTATAGTAATTTGACACAACCCAGCCCAAGTCTGTAATGTTCAGCTCTTGCCACCCTTCACAACAGAGTGACTGCATGCAAACTGTCTGTTGGCAGAGCTCGCAGGCCCCTGCTCATTCCTGAGCTAAGCCCTAGATTTGTGAGATCATTGACTGGCTTGAACCAAAATCATACCAAGGACCAGCAATTAATGCAATAGAAGAATGTTCTTCAGGTGGCATAATCTAAGTGTGTAGGTTTTTTCACCTCTTCTTCCTCCCTGCTTTATAATGTCTGTCATCTGCGGTGCGTAAATCTAAGGGATTTGGAAGGGAAGTGCTCTATTATCTTCTCTGTATCCCACGCTGCTGTGTGGCTGTCCTATACCTAACTGAGAATCTGCAGAGATGCTAGTCAGTGAAGGAAGCAACCATCTGTTGGAAATCGGAGACAAGTAACTGAAGTGGAAGCTGGGATTGTATTGCCTCTTTTTCTGGCTCTGTCTTTCCTCAGAAGGAAAAATAAAAATTGTAGCCGTTCTAGAAACCTCTGATAGTGGGGTTTGGGGTTTGATTGTAGAGGAAGTAAATGCTGCACAAAGGGACAAAGTTAGTGTTAGCTCTTGCAGTCCAACACCATTTCTCAGGTTTGGGAATGAATTTCTTTTCTCTGACTTTGAATGACTCCTTGCTACCCTTTCTTATCCAGGTAAAGGAGAGGCAGACTGAGCCTTCTCCATGTCCAAAGCATAAGCAGTCTTGATGTTTTTTTTTTTTTGGAAAACAGCGCAGTGATACAGTCTCCAAGTAAAATGATGATAGGGTATGAGAACTCAGGAACTCAGGATGATGACAGAGTTGCTTGATCACTTCTTCCCTCTTAACTTTCCAGCAGGCATGCCCACTTCCTTTTCTGAAATGTCTCTGATTTTGGAACAAGGGAAGAGGAACTGGAAGTCGTTCGCAAGACTCAAGAAAAGGAAACCACAGGCCAGCTTCCTAGGTTTTTGTTTATTTTCTCATCTCAAGGAGGAACACTTTATGTCCCAGTCTATGTGGTGGGTACACAAGAGTCTGCAACGGAGATCAGACCCTGAAGGCACCTCGCAAGCACCAAGGAACCCTGTACCACCTGCAGGGCAGTAGCCTGCCCCTTTCTGCTCCACCCTTTGGCCTCTTGGAAGGCACAAACAAATATCACGTTGTCATCCCAGAATGGGAGCTCTAGCACCAGGAAGGATAATGTTACCCCTACCTTTTGCTCACTATTTTAATACATTGATATTTTGGGGGGAAATAACTTATTTTATGCAGGCCTGCCCAAGCAGCATTGATGCATTGATAACTGAAGAGCTGCTTCTCTCACAAGCGTTTTCATGAGATACAACACAGCACATTTGTGAGGATTGCAAACCGTTTGGCATGAGTTCTGTGTCTGCTTGGACTTCTTTGGGACACTAATATTTAGAGTGGGTTTGATTCAACCTCACCTTTAACTGGCCCAAACTGGGTATGTTTTAGCTGAAGCCAGTGACGTAACTTTGCTGCAAATAAGGAAAGAATATAAAAGGAGTTAATTTTTCTGGGACACTTGATCATACTAAATTCTAGCATGATCTAGTTCCAGTGTGTGTTTCATGGAGTTCAATTCTGCAGCCATCCTATTTTGCTCCTCTAGTTTAGGAGGCAATAAGGAGCATGACTGCCTGGCACCACAGAGCTACACAGCTGGCATCTGCCTAGTTATGATTTTCCCAAAGTGTGCCTAAAAAAATATTTTATGACATCCAATGATCAGTGCAAGTACACAGTAAAAATCCACTACATTTATTTTTATTTCTAAGTCATAAAACGAAAAATAGTGCATTATTTTCTATGCATATATAAAATATATATATCAAATTTTGTTTAAATGGGAAACGAGCAGCTTCCTCTTCTTCTGTAGTGTGTTATGGTTGTTCACTGTTCACTTGCAAAAGACTGAAGGTCCTGAAACAGGCAAGGAGGGGACAGGAGGAAAAGCTTTCCTAATAGAAGCAGCAGCATTTGGTGCCTTGCAGCCATGTCTGTTTTACAATACAATCTACTCATTTGTTGTCAGTGGAACAAAATTATCATATCACCCTTGGCTAATACTTCAATAACCAAATGAGTGAATATATGCAGGCAATGAAATGAGCTAAAACATCTACAAGTTGCCTCCTGGAGAGAATAGAAGCAAGAAGCCTAACTCAAAGTCTTGAACAGACTACGCAGGAGCTGATCCAAACCTTGAGTACTTTGATGGGATTTACCTGAGTGGTAAGCTGCATCTGTAAGGCAGAACTAAATCTTCTCGTGTGGATGTTGTCACCTTCTGTATGGTCTAGTGGGGAGTTTTTCATAGTATTTGTAGGCAGAAGCTGCTGTCTGACTGGGGGCGAGTATTTTCCAAGCCTGTGTCAATTTTAAACAGTTAGTGGCTCCATTTTAAACAGTGTCTTTGGTTCAGTTTATTAAAAATTCTGTGCTTCCTTTCTCCATCTATCAAAACAAGGTGATGGTGATCAAAATGAAAGTAATTGTGTATTTCCTACCTAATTTTGAAAGTCTGAGTCAAGAATTGTTGCTTTCAAAGTGGTCCGAGACTACATGCTGCGTCCTAGTCTGTAGCTCCGTACTGCAGAGCTCCATTTGTCTGCTCTCAGAAGTGGCAAAGCAAGGCTGCTGGAGGCTTGGGTATTCATTTTGTGGTACTGCAAGCAATGGTATTTTGTTCCTGAAGATTCATAAAAAGCATTCTGCCTCTCAGAAATGGAACTGATGTCTCAAAGAGTTTATGACAATATCTAGGTTGTTAAATGAGGTCAAAATAAGCTTTCTGTTGTGTGATACAACAAACAGGGTATCACAGAGAATAGTACTGACACAGGCTCAGGCAGATCTTTAATCTTAAAGAGTTTAAGTTTGGGCCTATTTCACTTTTTTTAAGCTTTGCATACAATATTAAAAATTAATGTGTTTCATCTTGGTTTCTTAAAAAGTACACAAGCCTAATGTAGAAAAATAAATTGGTAGAGCCAAGAAGTACCATTTTGTAATGGCAATGAAGTGACAATTTCTTGAAAAGAGGCATAAGAGGGATGATTGCTTAGTGGGAATTTTTTCAAGTTAATAACTGGGCACAGTGGGTTAAAATCCTCCTACACTTCTATCCTTATTGTTCTGTGGCATTCTGGAGGATTTTCAGTTTGGAAACATACATTTGCAGTGAATTGCAAGAAATAATTTAATTTGTTTCTTTACTACATTTTTCCTTCCTATTCATAGAATATCATAAAACATGCAGTTTAACTTGGTGATATGTATTTAGGCAGAATTATTACTGAGAACAGGCTTGGACTTATGCCACTGAAATCACAGTAAGCTTATGTTTTTTCTTTTCTTGGAAGACTGCTGAATGTCTCACAGGGCCAAGCCCTTAATAATTGAAAATCCTGGATGCATAGGTCAATTTTTTTTTTCCTTGCTTTAATTTCCTTTTCCTTTTTGCTATCTGAAGTTGCCACTTCTTATTGCCTGTTATATCTTTTGTCAATCAATTTTACATATGATGGTGTAAAATGGCACTTATTTTTATGTAGAATACTCAGAAGGGAACAGGACCAATGTCTTCCCTATTCCAATAAAGCCCTGGGTTAACCCTGGAGGTTTTTCACAGGTGCGCTCTAAGTAGTGGGAAATGCTAACAGGAAAGATTGGGAGCTCTTGTATGAAAGGACAGGATAGATAACTCACAGGTGATTCTTATTTGCCTGCTGCATCTTCCCTACAGGCCTTTGTTCTTAAGACATTTGATTTTCCATAGCTAAAAGATCAAGGAGAAAGGTGCTTTCTAGCTTTTTCATTTGAGTTCCCAGGCTGCTGTGGGGAAGATGGGGGGAGAAGATTTAGGCATTATTTCCTCTTTTTAATTAGGTCACTGATTCCACTATCTTTGTACAAAAAGTGTTTGTACTGTAGCTGAGTCACTCAGGGATTTTTAAAGGCAACTTTGTTTTGTTTTGCTTAAGTTTGCTGGCTGGACAGGTGCATTAGCTGCTAGGAGACAGAAAAATTAAAGTTCTTTAAAGTGAAGTTTAATTTCTGTGCAGTTTGGTGATCTTGGCCCTGTATGTCCTAAGAAAACCTTTGTGCTTGGTAGTGTTGAATGGTCCTGTGAAGATCTGTTTTATGGGTTGATACTTACAATTTAGCAATGGGCACTGTAAGGCAGTTGAGTACAGACTGTCAACGGTGAATGTGGTCCTTTTGAAATAAGAGTTTCCAGAATTAAATATGGAATGGATTGAGGTAAGAAATCAGAGGAGGTAAAGAGAAAAAGGCAGGCAGAGAAAGCAGAATAATTGAAAGTGGATACCTTGCAGTTCATAACCAAAAGCTGCCTATCTTCATCTGTTATGGCAGCTTCTTCTGTCTGATTTCCCCTCTGTACCAGTAGTTACTGGGGATCTCTTTGTATTGAGGAGAAGTCACCCAGTAACTCTGAAGCAAATTGTTTTGAAGAAATGGATGACGTGTATGTGTGTGTGTGTGTGTGTGTGTACATGGAGTCAAAACACTTTTGATTTCTGATTATTTCTGAGGGAGTTGGGGAGGAACAGTGAAGTGAGAGAGGAAAAGAAAGCATTTATGAGAGATGTTCTTTATTCCCCGCTGATTCACTACCTAAAAAAACCTGTGAAATGTGAGTGTGCCATGCAGCTGCATTAAGAAAGAAAGCCTCAGTGATTCATTTTGTTTGTTTTAATTGAACAGTAATAGGGGAAACAACTTATTATCTTAATAAGCTAGTTCAATGTTGTATAGTAAACCCTTTACAACTGCCATTGTTTCCTCACCCAGAGTTACAAAACCTGATTTTTACTTTGGTGGAACATTGGCAGGCACTGGTTTGAAGATTTTCAGGTTGGTATATGAAAAATCAGAAGCAGTTAACAATTCTTGTAAGTATGTTTTTAATAATACATTGGAAATGTCATATCTGAAGTTTTGTTTGGGTTGCATTAGCAATTGTGTGTCCAACAGCCACACTCTGACATGACTGGTGTCACCTCTCAGATGTCCAGGGAGAAGGCATAGAAGCAGGACATGATGAGGTCTTCAGAGGTCTGTTTTATTTCATCAGGGCTTGTTTCACAAGCAGAAGGTAGCCAGAGCATGTTATTTTGTTGACCGGGTCCTTTTCTAGGCTGAAACCATGTGCAAAGGAAGTGGAAATTTCATGTTTGGTTTTTCTCACTTTTCAGTACTTGGCTGTTGTGTCAGCTTCCTTTGAAAGCTGTTGTTTGTATGGGAAACTGTGTGATATAGCCACCAGTTTGTGTGGTTGTTTTAAAGGGATTCTACTGCAGGTTGTGCTCCACTGTTGTGTGTTTCATGTGGTTAAATATGTTATACTTTTAAAGTGATTTTTTTTTTTTTTTTTTTTTTAAATAATGGACTTCTAAGTCATTGCTTGTAAGGTCTATGAGCAGAAGTAGGTGACCAGATGTTTGGGGTTGGAAATAAGGGACAGAGCCTTGTTTTCCTCTGTATTAGGTGTGATTGCTCTATTGAGAAATGAGGTCTAAAATCACCTAACAAAAAATACATAGTTAAAATGATTTACTGATAGTTGAAAAAGACACCATAACCTTATCTTTCTGGCCATTATTCTGAAATGAAATGTAAGACATGGCATGATTTAGTGGCAGGTCAATATAGAAAATAGTGTTATTGCAATTATCAGTACCTTTTCAAAGGTGTTGGTGTTTGTCAAAAATCCTGCCTGTAAAGGGTTCAGTTTTCAGTAGTGGTATTAGACTGTTGTGAGGTCTGTTACAACAGCATATTCACAGTAACCTTCAGTTACTCTTGCATTCACAGACATTATATATGAAGGTTTCAGATTAAAAGTAGTGGGGAAAAAATAGAAATATAGCTGTAGAAATATACTCTGCTTCTGTTCCTACAGAAAAAATAACTATAGTGGAGACTCATAAATCAAAAGAAAATGAAGTATGCCTTGTGTATGTTAAATCAGTTATATGGCCTGAGCTTGTCTGTCAAACATAATGAAATATGTATTTCTGCTGAGACTACTGTATTTTGCTTCAGGAAGGAACACAGAAGATTTCACAAGTTCATGAAATACCATGAACTGTAAATACATGGGAATTCTGTGACTGCAAAAAAAAAATTACTAAGCAGTACAAGCTAAAGTTCATCATATTATTTTAATTCAAGGGGAATAGAATCATGGAACTTGTCAGATGCTCATTAACTGTGGCATTTTCCTAACATTTGATGTGCCGCCAATGATAATCCAGTTGTAGGGGAGAAAAACAATGGTCAGGGGAAGAGGTAGCATGTCATGATGATAGTAAAGGATTGTTGTTGATTTTGGTTTTGAACAAAAAACATGTGAAAGAAAGGGAAAATTCTTTG
The DNA here is from genome assembly GCA_035590275.1 of Ibycter americanus. Lineage (NCBI taxonomy): Eukaryota > Metazoa > Chordata > Aves > Falconiformes > Falconidae > Ibycter > Ibycter americanus. The sequence goes on along the minus strand of JAVJGI010000003.1, from coordinate 3,728,915 downwards.
TGGTGTCATTGTCATCTTGGGGGAGGGGGGAATGAAAATCAAAACTGGGTGGGATGATAGGTTGATGAAGCACAGTAGAAATGGCTGAGACTTCTTACTAAGAAAACACCTCTTTCCAAAGTTATTAATACTGACAGCCCCTTTATAAAGAAAGGAAGACTTCTGTGATTCGGGAGATTATGCAAGAAAAGATAACTTTGTTTTAGCCAAACTATTAACAAAACCCCATCAATGTGTTGGGTTTTTTGTTACCTGCAGTAGATGGTATTAAGCCAGTTCTTAGACATGAGCTGGTAGACATGTCTGAACAAGAAAGTATGCATTGTTACTGTATTATTCAGCATTACTGAAGTTTCCCAAGACTCAGCTGGATATATATTAATTTTTCATGCATGGTAATTTCTTTTTGACTGTTCAAAAATGGGTGCACTTTGTATACAGAAGTGTCTATAGCTTTGCAAATACTTATAACAACTGTTGGCACTAAACATGCAAGAGCTAATGTACTTATTCTGGACCCACAAGTTACCTGTCTGGAAATTGCACTTTGCTTTGGGGGAGCTGCATCAGTTAACTTCCTGTGTGGAAACGCTGGCATTTTCCAATGGTGCAATAACAGGTTTACACTCAGGGAGCTTGGAAATAGCAACCAGCCAGCAGCAAGTTTACCATGTTCTTTTAGCCTCCCAGGAAGTATGGTTCATCTTTAAAAAACACATAGCTGCAGAAGATTTGAGGGAGTGGGCAGAAAAGACAGGAATCTAAGCACCCATTTGGCCTAATGTTTTCTGCACAGTATTTCCTGAATGCAAGAAAAACTTCAAGCAGCTGCTGAAGAAACTGAAATCTCCACTGGCCAACCTGTTCTTTTGCTCTGTTCCTGTATGTGTGACAGAGCAAACTGAAATGAGTCCTGATGAAGTTTTGGGTTGCATTAGAATGTTGCAATGAAACTGAATAGGATGTGCCCAAATTTATAGTTGGTTTGGTTTTTTTTTTTTAATAACCAGTTTCATTAACAAAGAAATGTCTTATTTCAGAGACTTTCTTGCAAAATGCTTCAGTTTTGAAGTTCAGCAGGTTTGCCAGTAAAAGCCTATAGAAAGTGTGTGTGCGTAACTGTGGAGACAACTGTCTTTTGACTTGAATTCTTCAGCTGCTGTAACCTAATACAGCTTTAACCTGCTCCTGTGACTGTTTTTTGCTTGTTTATGAGGACTGGAAGATAAGCAAGAGACAAGAATGTTGTAGTCACGGATTTGCAGAACATAGCACTGACCATTTGCAAAACTGCTTTAAATATGAGGCTGGAGTCTATTGATGCATTCAGAGCTGAGGCTTGTTTACAGAGTTAAAAATTGTAAGTTCCACAGCTGAAGTGTCCCTTTCAACAAAAGGTCTCAACAGCTCTGCTTGACCCAATTAACCCCAGGAGGGAACAGATGCTGGCTGAGCAGTGGGCTGATTTTTCCAGAGGAAAAGTCGGGCTCCTGCCTAGGTCAAAAAAGAAATGAGGGGAGAAATGCATGCCATAGAGAACTGAGGTGCTGGTCCTGATCATGACATCTAGGCTGTCTGTTACATAATATGAATATTATTTTTCATGCTGAACCTGCCTGTTGTTACTGGGCTCTTCTCCTTTGCAAATGTCAAGGGACCTCATTTCCATTAAACTGGAATTTCTCTTCTTCTACCACTGTGGTATTAAGTAACTGTGTGTGACCAGCGAGTTACTTCTCTGTCCGGCATGAGTTGCCAGTGTGACCAAGAGGCAGTCTTTTCAAAAGTACCTAGCAGCTACTTTGTCAGTCAGGCAAAATCCATGATTGTTTTCAGGTTGGTTGAAGCTCTCAGGCAGTTTCAGAGTGCTTATTCTCTCAGCTCTGTCATATGGTGGAAATGAAGGGAGTGGATGAGCAGGAGACCTCTTAGGGTAGGGCAGCTTCCTGTTCATGGTACGTACCTTTTTGAAATGAGTGTTGGACCTGTAGACCTGTCATTTGCAGGGTTTTGTCTGAAGTTGAAGGAAGGGCAAAAAATAATCAGCCTAAGTAGGAATGCAAACAAACCGTCATACTTTAATCTCAGAGGCACTGTGGGAATCATAAATCAGGGAGACAACTAACAGAGCGGTTACAGGAAGCACGGATGAGTAGGAAAGGTTAGACTTTTCTTTAAAGATACTCTAGCTGCTCACTGACTCTGCATCTGCTAATTCTTTGTGTAGTGAGTATGACAAATAGAAAACAAGATTAATCAGAAAGAAATCAGCATTATGTAGATTTTTCTCATGCACCCTTTTAACTGCATTTTCTATACTCTGAAATATGTATGCAGCTGTTAACCACATACAGTAGCAAAACACTACACCGTTCTGATTGCATGTACGATATACATGCACACAGGGTGCTCCTCTGTTCCTGTTTCTTTCCTCATGTGTTTCTTTCCCTTGCCGCCTCTCAGGATTGAAAAAAGGTTGTAATATGATGGAGTTCTTTTTCCAGAAAAGAAACCAATGAAGTTTGAAGACAGAAGAACATCATAAAGTAGATTTTTTGTTCATGTAGATACAGTTGAGATACCCCTTCATTTCTTACTTGGGCAAGCAAGGACAAAATTGGAAAGCTCATTGTTGTATTTCTAGATGTACTGCCTTAGGCACAGCTTTGAGCTTGGAACCACAGCAATGAGAATTTAATAGTCAGGAAACGTATCGCAAAAATGTTTGTGTTTCAGAGAACTTACATGCTCACAAACTTATATTTTTCTATGCTCTATCAGCTATTTTAATCATAGATATTTAATTTCCTTAAAAATCTTTCCTACTTTTGCTTTGATGATGCTTTCTTAAGACTTACAATAATCTTTACCTTTCCTTATTGTAGAGTAATCCAGAATTGACCTGCTACTATAATAGCACCTCAGGATTAAGAATTTCTAGGACCTATTTTCTGATCTATTTTAGTTTTGTGAAGCCTTGGCCTTCTGACACAAGCCTTATATCTTCAAAAGCATCCTTATTTTTAATATAGCTATAAAATAGTGCCCAGCCTGAGACACCTTTGGCCTCATTTTGAGAAGTTCCCAAGCTTCCAGCAGATGCATTGCAAGCAATGCATGTCCAGAGATTTCAGGTTTTGAGTTTCATCATATCAAACTTGCTGAATGTTTTCCTAAAAAGTTTCTCTGTCTCACTTTCCAGTTTTGCAAATGGTGTCAGTAATACCACTGCTGTCCTGCATGTCAAGGTTCTCAGCATAAGCTTTGTGAGCTTTTTTATAACTACACAATGGTAGCACTGTATTTGTTATGCTTTTGACATGCAAGAATATTCTACTTGTATATCTGTTTGTAATTTTCTCCAGATCAGGCAGTCTCATTTCTCAGCTTCTAGTCTTATAACACCCCAAAGTTCGAGGGATTTTCCAGTTAGAGAGAGAATGCAAAGCTCCTTCAGCTCTGCATGATGTGCCTTGGGGAACCAGAGATTCTGGACAGTGCAAGCTGCAGGCCCTCACCCCGTGTACCAAATTTGTGTGTCTCCTCCTTGATCCAGCACAGCTGAAAAGTTGGGGGAGGGAAGCACGCAGGAGAGATCTGTTGCAGTCATGTATGCAGAAACAGTGTAAGAAAGGACTTTGATAGGTTTAAGTAAGCATTATGGGCTTGAATCAGCACTGTAAGGCAAGAGTGAGCAATAGGATCTGTGCAAGGTAATGACAGTATCAGAGAATGAGATTTCAGTCCTGAAAACCTTAATGCATCTTCTTTGTTTTAATGATCTGAGTTGTCCTGTGATACACAGTTGCCTGCCTGCACACTCAGGATTTAACTTTTGGGGGGCAAACAAATACTGTGGAAGTTTGTTAATTAGCAGTTGCAGCAGGAGGATTATACTCTGGTGAGAGTGCAGTTGCCGTTGCAAAGTTCCTTCAGTCTTCTTACTGTGTTTGCTGGGTTAACAGTCCGTAAGTGATACTTGGGTGAAGGGTTTGTTCTCTTATTTTCTTTAAAACTCTTTGATTTGCTATATTTCTAGTTACAGGGCTCTACCTTATTGCTGGTGGGTGACCTGTTAATATTCTGGAAACTGGAGTTTTTTTGAAAAAGGATTGATGCCTTCAACATTTAAAAAAAAAAAAAAAAAAAAAAAAAGAATTCCTTTGCATTAGTCCATTTTAATAGACAAGGCAATTTTCCGCATGGTGGCTTTATGGAAATGGGTT
>JAVJGI010000003.1:3699179-3719893 GCA_035590275.1 Ibycter americanus | reverse complement strand
GTGCTCTCGCCTTCTGGACAAGCTCCAAGCCAGGGCAGGACACAGACGGCTCCCACGACGAGGTCACTGCCTGGCTGAGCCGGCAGGCAAGAAGGAAGAAGTCACATCGAGGAACTCTCTATGGATAAAAAAAATGAAGTGGTTCAGAACTCCTGTCCTGCCAGTAATGGGAAACAGGAAGAAGAAACAACCTTGTGATAACGATGACCTCTCTCAGAGCAAGATGATCTGCATTCCCAGGGTGCAGAGGCAATGTTCCAGCAGCCAGCAAAGTCAGCCCAAATCCGGGCATTCCCAGATACCACTGAAGAGCCAGTCTAACACCGCGCCGTGCCTTCCCCGAGCCGGGCAACACTGCACCGCTCCTCTGCGCTGTCTCGGGGGGAGGCTGAGAGACTCTCCCTCGTGCCAAAGGGCATCTCCTCCTCCTGTGGTGTCTGAAAGGGTAACAATGACTTTGGGAGGGCATTCACATGGGGATGCATGGCTTCCAGCTTTTGGGAAACACCCTCTCCCTGTTCCCACCTCCACCTCTCCAACAACACTCGTGAGCCCTTCACCCTCTCAGGCAGTTGCACTGGAGGGGATAACCCACTCGCTCCATTGCTAACTTACACACTGCAGGAAGGACGGCAGAAGTGGGCAGCCACCAGCGCAGCACTGGAGCTTCCATGAGGAGGGAGAAGAGAGAGCATGAGCCTGTCACCCCACGGCCATAGGCCTGGCAGAGGCTGGGTCTCTGATCTGATGGCAGAAGAACTGAGCAGGAGGCAACAGCTGATGAGCGTGGCGTATGCAGGCACAGACCCCCAGTGAGATCCCCCATTGCATACGTAAGTGCTGGTTACAGATGATTGCTTATCTACCCTGGTTCTGCCCTGGAACATGCCTACATACAGCCAGGCAACACTCCACTGAGCTGTTTGCTCCCTCCATGTTCATCTGAGAAGCTCTCTTCTTCCCTGATACTTAAACTGTGGGGACTGTGGGCACACCCCTCGTTGGGAGGCTTTGGGCAGCCCCTCATTGCAGACAGGTGTGCACAGAATTAATTTGCAGGTGCATTCAGAGAGCCAGATTTAGTGCTAGTTGATTCCTCACTAGATTTTAAGGCAGAATCACTGTGCAGCCTGGCACCCAGACGATGAACAAAGCCCTTCCTCAGACAAGGCCCTTGCAGACGAGAAGCTCCTCGGTACGTGCGGTATTGGAGAAATAGCGAGCTCAAGTGTTTTGCAGCTTGAAGGTGGGTTTTACAAAATGACATCCAAGACTAACCTTGGAGTGAGTATCCTTGCTGGAGACCGCAGCAGCCGAAGTGCAGGGCTGTGCTCGGCGTGGTTCTGCGCCGGTACTGGCCCCTCGGTCTGCAGCATGCACTGTGAGCAACTGGGGCAGAGAAGGAAGGAGCCGGGTCTGCAGGCTCCGTGCCTCCCCCCCGGCTGCTCCTGAGACACAGCTGTGGCACTGCACAAGCCCGTTGTCAACGGTTCCAGCTTTGTCCAGGCATAAATAGCGAATGTTCACGGGGCAGAAGCCGTCTCACCCGCGCAGGGCCGTGCCTCCCGGCTCAAGGTGCAGGCTCGTACCTTCCACAGGTGCCATCTCCGCTCCGTGGGAGCGCTGTTAGTGCAAAGCCATTACGCGAGGAAGTCATTCCGAGAGCGTTCACATGCCAGGAAATTCTGTTTCAGTAGACATTTAATGCAAATTTCAGTCGGTATCCACACTGAAGCCTTTGCTTGTTGAGAGTTGATAAATTTAAATGGCGCTTGCCTCAAGTGAAAAGATCTGAGTTTTATACTGTAGTATTCGCTGCAGATCTAAAAAACAATGCATGCAAAACTTACATTTAATGTATGAATTCATTTTTTAATTTCAAAAACACAGTCACTTTTTAAAGTGATGTGCAGCCATGAATTTGGCAGACTGCTTAATTCCATCTACAGCGAGATGTAGCAGGGAGCCTTTTCCATTTTGAATCAAATGGAATTTGTGATTTGCATGCACCTTTTGAGTCAAAATCAAACATTTGCCCTGGATTGGCCCTAGTTTAATTAAAATGATGAGAATGTGTGATATGCTTTTGGTCTAAGGCAAAAAGGATGCACAGCACTGAAATTTGGAACAAACATAAAAAAAATTGAGAAATGCATGGTTGGAAGTGATAAGAAATGCCAAGACTATGTATTACATGGGATCACGGGATGAAAATAGAAAATATCCTAAAAAAATTCTGGCGTACTGTGAAACTGTTGTCGGAAGGTTTGGATAGGATTACATGCTTTATGGATAATGTCCCTGTAACTAGCACTGTCGAGGTTTGTAATCTTTTCTGTGGTCTTTCTGTAGAGCTGATGGGGATGTTCATCGGTGTGAGCAGATTTTCCCCTCGGTGTGGTGGAAGGGAAGGGGATGGGGATTTTATCTTGGACCTGAGCTGGAAGAACTGGTGGGTATCTTCACATTTGCATAGATATATTTGTGTATACATTTCCATTTCTTTATGTGGCAGGAGGCATGTCCCTTACAAATTTAAGTTCTAGAAAACAATTGTTCATTTCTAGTATCGATGTAGGCAACCAAGGGTTCTTACTCTGTTATTTCTGCCACTTGTGCCTTCGAGCAGCGCAGGATTCAAGAATTTGGGGTATCGCTGTTTCAAGACGTTGGTAAACTGGCTTTTGAAAACCTCCTAAACATGAACTTCCCTTTTGCCTTTCAAACTACAATGTCCAGAAACGAGAAACACGGGCACGTCACCCCACCCCAGGCTGCAGCGGCTCGCCAGCACAGAGGAGGTGCGGGCTGCAAATTGCTGGGAAGAGCTCCATTCCAATGCGAGCATTAGTGGATGAAAGACTTAATCCCACCTCCCGATCACTGCTTTCATACAGCTATGTCTGCTCCATCCAGCCCATCCAGACTTGTTTTCCACTGTCACATCATCCTCCTGAGTCATTGCTTTGCTCAGGTTGAAGGTAACCAAAGGCAGGGAAGGGCGGTATATGTTTTAAGAACTTATTTTCCCCAACAAAGTTTATTCATTTCAAAAAAATGTAATTTCAAAAGGCTGTTAAAAAGAGAAGATGATAGAAATAGATTTTGTTTTCACAAAAAAAAACCTGCCACTTGAACAGCTGAGTTATTAATAGTCTAAAAGCTTTTTCACTTTTAAGTTGCTTGTTTGATACCAGTAAAGAAAAGAACAAAGGGGGATTTCATCTGACCTAATTCCAGCCATCCAAAAGCTGGTCTCTGGGCTGCTTTTGTAGCCATCGCGAAAAGCCGGGTTCCTTCACAGGGCGCTTCATCCCCCCTGCCCTGGGCACGTACCGTGGTCCAGCGCACCGGCGGTGCTTCCAGCCATGGTGGGGATGGGGCAGTGCTCCCACGGGCCCGACGCTGCTGCAGTAGCTCCTCGGCTGCTCACACGCACATGGAAGAAAGCACAGTGAAGATACTGTAATGCTGATGTTGGTTTAAAGGGTCATTTTTAAAACCACCGTTGAGATTTAGTGTCAGCTGCATACAGCAGTTTCATATGATAAAATTTCTTCCCATATTAATTTTCCTCTTTTATGAAGAAACCCACATTGGGTCTCCATCAGCGCATCCCATTTCCTACAGCACCGTGAGAGCTGACTTTATTTTAATTTGTAAATACTTTGATGTCTGTGGACTTGGCTCTTGTACAGTCCTAAACTACCAGCAGGAGGTAATAGTTTCCAGGACTTAAATTTACTTGATTTCCCACCATTCTTCAGACTCCCTGATTTGCATACATCTTAAGGGGGAACTATTAATTTTCAAGCTGAATTTTCTTCTGCTATTGGGCTTGCTGCTATTGCAGGAGTCACGCGAGGCTCCGTTCTTGCAAACCAACCCATACATGTGGTTTGAGAAGAATGGGTGGATATGTGAATAGAAGGGGCCAAGCAGCAAAACTCCAGATGATTTGGGAAGGGGAGAGAAGGAAGGAGAGAGATGCAAAGCATAAGAGCTGGGGTGGGAACGTCTTGGAGAAACTGGTGAGGATTCATCCCACTGTTGCTGCCCTGCCCTTTGTGTAGGATCTGAAGGGAGAGGAAAGTGTATGAAAACTTCCTTCCCCCCCTCCCCCCGCTGTATACAGTGATGCTTCCAGGGGACCAGTTTTCTCACCTCCCCCTACAATATCCCAGGCCTCGCACTAAGACAGCCCACCAGGACAGTTGCTCTCCCCCCATTTCGGTCTCCAGGAGCCACCAGGCTGTGCTCCCCAAAAGCCACATAACATACTAAGGGTAAATCTGAGCAGTCAGCTAATGAGGTTAAACCCCATCTGAGGATAAAGCCCAGCTCAGCCCTGGCTCCTGTGCCACACAGCAAAGTGCCCAGGAACTAGAGGAGCAAGAGGAATTGGTGACTGAGAGGAGATGGTCCTGCCCCAAGGGCATCTTCAGCCAGGACAGGAGAGAAACTGGGCCACCCAGCTCACCTCGGAGCCCCAGCAGTGAGTCCAGTGCCCCCCACCAGTATCAAGCACCCTTTCAAAGCCCTTAGCAAGCGCATCCATAAAAGCATCAGCCAGTATTGCTGTCATCCTGCCATGCACGGCTTTCGCAGGTTGTAGGGCTGTCATGAGCGTCCCTGTCCCTTAAGGAAAGGTCAACCATGCATCCAAGGATGCCCAGTGCAAAAGCAGACTTAGTGTAGGTACAGCTTATTGCCACGGGTCAGATGGAAAGAGAGATGCATAAACATCCCATCTTTGAGAAAGATGCCTTCTGCAGCCTCCAGGCTACTCAGCGTACCCTGAAGGACCGAGCTCTTTGCACAGAGAAAAGACAACCCCAGACCTTAATGCGATTTTAGAAGAGACATCTTACTCCCCCTCCCTCAGACTGTTTTGGTTTGGTGCCCAGAACATCTGGTCACCCTATAGCCTTTTTTTTAATCCAATAGATACGTTTTCTCAGCACATTGCCGACTGCCAACAGATGAGCTGCAACTGCTGGCACCAGGGAGCCAGCGAGACATTAACATGCACGGCATCTCCGCAGGCAGCCCCCTCCCACGCCGGCGCTCGGGGGTGCTGCCGTGGGGCCGCGCTGGCTTCGCCGCTGCCGGCATCGCCGCGTGCCCGACCCAGCACCCCCGCCCACGCGGGGCACGTTTGTTTCCACTTACAACTCGAGATTTAGCCCCCGCTGAAGGGACAGGGGTTTGTTCTGTTAATGGACAACTGCGTGCCATGATGTGAATCCCTTCTGTTAATTTAAATTGGTTTGCACTTTCCACTATTGCTTGTTCCATGCTGAAAGAAATAGTCACTGATATGCCATTTCCCTCTGTAAGGACTGAAGTGTGTTGGCGTAGCATGACACCTTATGTTGAAATGGGGTGAACAACAAACGCATTTAGGTGTCAGACTGAGATAATTTAAGCAGTACAAACAATTGGAATATTTCTGTGGAGTGGCTTGGTCAGAACCAGAACTAATATAAATTGGCTTTGCAGCATCAGTGCTTATAGGTGGTAGTCTCTTACATGATTTACAGTAGTACCGAATGAGATTTTACATCTGCAGATATTAGTGCACAAGCATGACTTTAAGCATGTGAATAGTCTCTTTAACTTAAAAACTTCACCGTGAAAGTCTGAAGGTTTGGGTGGGTTTTGGTGCACTGTGTATTTTATTATTTTTTTACATAGCTGCTACAGCTGAAAGTGTGATATTTTCCAAGTAGAAGCAGGAATGATATGTGGCCTTATTTATACGCAAAAATGTTATCTATCCTGGGAATATATGATTGCTTGCAGGAAAAAGCACTGCATGACTGATTCCGCTATGGTAAATATTTGAATTCCAGTAGGTCAATTATCAGTTCCATATGAGCTATTTTCCAGTTCTTACTGCATACATAGGAGATGAGAACAAAAGAGAAACAGAAAAGAACAGAGGATGAGCAGAGAGCGTAGATACTATCCCCTAAGCTAAACTCCTTGTTCTGTCAAAGTAGATTGGAGCTGCAGGACAGGGATACCTCTTAAATACTCCTGTGGGGTCTTACTGGCCAATGTTTTCATATAGTCTTTCTGCAGCTTGATTTCAGTCTTCTCTTGTAAGGAGTTTAAAGTTGAGCTCTATAAGTTTGTATTGACCCTGACACTGGATAGGCAACTCAGTTGAAACAGAGTTTAATAGATATTTTACTTGAAATTGGCAAACATCATTCTAAAAAAAAAGTATGAGGTAGGATTTTCTTTGTAAGAGTAGAGTTACGCCAAACTGGGGTGGGGGTGGTAAGCCCATCCAGATGGTAGAAATACTGTTTGTAAAAATAGTTTTGGAGGGATTGAGGTTTTCATAGTGATGTATGGAATTTTCAATGGTTGTGTTGGTTTTGCTTTGAATTTACTCTAGAAGAAAGTTTTAATATCTACTGTGTAATGTTTGTAATTACATGAATAGGGAAAGAGGAAATGGTGAAGTAAGACTAATTTGATAAAATTACCCTGAACATACAATAGATGTATTATTTCTTGACAAGTTGCCAATCTGTGTGTTAGAAAAAAAATTCATTGTTAGTCCTTTAATTTCCCATTCCCAACAAGGACGAATTGTTTAGCTATGTTTGCTTGCTGAGCAGAAAAAATTTGAATGATCAATTGAAGCTCACCCTTTTGAAGAGGCACCATTTTATAGTAAGAGCATGTATTGGATGAATATAGTTGATACAGTTTGTGGCATATGATATATTTAAAGTCTGTTTTTAATTTTGATCTTGTCAGCGCATTATAATAATGTTGCACAGTTTGTTCTGCTATACCTGTCATGTTTTCACATCAAGTGTGTGTTACACAGAGAAATACCGCAGTAAGCTGGAAGAAGTTGGGAAGAGGGAGCACGGTGGAGAGGCAGGGGCCTTGGAAGAGATGACACTATCTTGCTTCCTCTTTGTGACTACGCTGAGGAAGTACAAGGTATAGTGCGTATTTCTTTGTAAAGCTTGGTGACAGTGGTGAGAGAATACAAAGGGTGGATAGTTTCCAAAGATTTCTGTAGTACCTTGAATGTAAGACTTTGAAAAACATGCATAAAACTCTTGACACTGGAAAAGTAATTTAATTCAGAGGTGAGGTTGGGGAATCAGTCATGCAGTGCCTTATCCTGCAAGGGGACAAGGCAACCTTTCTGTACTGGCCTTATTTACTGCTTATCTTCTGGACAAAGGTACATGCAATGAACAGCCTTCACTAGATGTGGTACTTTGAAACAGTGAGGAAGGGAAATGAGGAGAGGGAGGAGAGTAAAAATAAAGCTTTAAGTCCTGTCTGTACAGTTAAATACAAACAGGGAGCAAAGCCTATGCATGCACTGTATGATCCATGCTTTTTCTTGGCCTTTTCTTTTATTGATTGGTAGCCATTCTTCTTAGTGTAGATAATTGAAGTCCGGGCTACTTGGTGGAAGACCTGGAGTTCAATAAAGCAGTCAAATGAGGCACAGTGAAATAGTGCAGTCGTTTTGCAAATCCACACTCCCATCAATGCCTGTTTCCACCTGACTGAAGTGGCTTCTGTGGTAGATTGAATATGACATGCCATCTCGTATCCCAAAGACAGAGTTATTAAACCAACGTACCATGCGTGACTTCTGAATGTAGGATCACCAAAGGACTGTTAAACATTCACTAGGACAGGAAGAAATGCAGGCTTTATGAAGAAAATCAAGCTTTTCTGTACCAACTGACTATTAAAAACTTGATGAAAAATTACAGTTCAGAACGATTGTGCTACACTGTGCACTTGGAGAGCTATATATAGTATGTTTCCTTCCTGAGTCCTGTTAGCAAGGCAGCTTCTGAAAGGGAAAACGACGCAGCGTAACTGGATGAAACAATGGATTTTTTTGCCTATTGGTAGATGGATATGGTGCTTGGAAAAAAGTAGCTTTAATCGTTCGTGTGATCAGTGCTCAGCCTTGAATAACTCTGAGATAAATGAGCCACATGCACCTGGTGCTTGGTGCAGAGCAGTAGAAACAATATGCTTGCAGTCAGTCAACAGGTTATTTAGTTGATGGATGTTAGTAGATACATGTTGGCATGGATGAATATAGTAATGCTTTTGGGGGAAGAAATAGTGTATTTACAATGCCTGTCTCAGGAATAAACATTAGATGCTTGAACTAGAAGTGACATTAAAAGCTTGATGTCAACTCATAAAAGTTGAGAAATGCAGAATTAAAGCTTAAGAGTCCTTAAGGTCTTGTTTGCCTTGGCCATTACAGCATCTAAAAAGACAGTATTTTAATTCTGTGTCTCTTACCTATCTGTAAGAGATAGATATGTCTCTGATATCTGAGAAGCCATACAAGTTGGAGTAAATGACAGAGGGTCCATCTTTGATTTCTTTATTTATTGCAGTACTTCAAAGGATGGAGCAGTCTGTCAGTTTGCTTATGCAGGAAGTTTTCTCTTCAGCATCTGATTATCCTACTGACCTTTTTGTTTGGAATTGGTTTTTTTTTTTTCCCCTTTTCTTTTTGGTCATGATAAAGAATTGTGATGAACTCTGTGTCTTCAAATTTTCTGTGTGTTGTTTTTTGCCCTGGTTGAGTATCTGGCTCCAAGCACTGAATTAACATATTTTGGTAATCCACTTGCTGCTGTAGTTCTGCAGTGAATCTTCCTCACTGGACTGGGCATGGCTTTCTCTAGGAAGTGAAAAAATAATAGGCTGAAGGCAAAGTTTTAGAAAGTTTTTTATCAGTGCTTTACAAATAGACTCAAGTTTATAAGAGACCTACAGTGATTCAGAAAAATCCCAGCTGGCTCCTTGCCACACAAATTATAAGAAATAGTTCAACAAGCAGATGTTTTAGTTATGAAACAGCCAGCCGTTATGATCATAACTGTGCTGAAAGGAATCATAACCTCAAACACACCTGAAGTGGCTGCAAGAAGGAGCAATGGTACTTGTGACTTGAACACAGAGTCTGCATGTCATTATTAACAGATGTGGCTGGTTTATTTTGAGCATATCCTTTTGGTCTTGTTATGCAATTCCATTTGTTGGTAAGGTGTCTTGCTAAGCACCCAGGGAAGGGTGTCTCAAGACGAGAAAATCTGTGATGGTGATCTTTGAAATCATGATCCACAAAAGCCTGTCGTTTGTATTACTGCTGTTCATTCTTTTTGCAGGTTACAGAATATCTGAAAAGAAGCAAAGTTGATTATTTTCTTGCAGTCTAAACCAAATCCTTCACCTCTTTTGGATATAGAGAAAGGTCCTCTGCTGCTAGGGGACACTGTGGAAATGCATAGTCAGCCTCATCAGAAAATAAATAGAACTGAAGACACAGAAGAATTTATACTGTTCATTCCTATCTGATTAATTGCTTTATCACAGATTGTCCTATCTGTTGTTAATGTAAAGAGAGAAGTCGGCTTTTCTGAAACAGCTGAGTGTCTTTGGAAGTTGGGTTTAACCAGCTATTTTACAGGTCCGTTGGTTTTCTGCTTTCTTTTAAACACTTTGTTTGTTGGGTGTTTGTATTTGCAGCTGAATAGCTGATACTTCAAAAGAGAAAAGGATAAGAAAAGAAAAATAGCTATTTTCTCGGTTGCTATAAATTGATGTAGGTATCCCATCATTAACCAAAGTTACTCTGTCTTACTGCTGAGCTGTGGACTTGCAGCTGAAGACTCTGAGCTTTCCTGTAGCAAAGGTCGAGTGCTCCTCTGCCACATGCCCAGTGCCTGCATGCTGTTGTGTTGCATGGAAGTGGATTTGGCATAGTTTAGCTGGCAGTGGTGATAATTTGTTTGCGTAGTACTGTTAAAATACTGTTTTCACTCACTGTGAAAGGGTGAGCAGTGAGGCTCCCTAAGTCTTGTATCCTGTAAGTTAGTAGGAAGTAGTAACGCTGCAGTGCATGGGATGTGAGGCTGTCTCCTGTCTTTTTTCTTTTTCTTTTTTTTTAAAGAAAGAAGAAGAAAGAAGCTTTTATCATTATCTAACAAAATATTGTGTAACTTTACTGCTTTTTGACTGCTGTGTGCTAATAAAAGTAAAATGGTGAGAGAGTGTTTCTTGCAGCTGCATTTCTTGTTTGAAGCAAGCACGTATTAGAAGTTAGTGAAGCAGTGTTGGTACTTGATATCCTGGAGCCAGGGTCTTACCTGAGTGGGGGGAAAAAAAAAAATCCCAGCTTCTCTTTCAGTACATAATTAGTGCATTTAGCCTCCAGCAACTAGAAAGACAGAGGTGTGGTGGAAAGAAGAGCTGTGGAGGTCCTGAAGAAGGGAAAGACAGGTTGACCATATTAAGCTATTTCCTTTGCCCTTAACATCACTGTTAAGCTCTGGATTTCTGATCAAAGATACCTCTTCTACCCAGGACAATGCTGGGTAGCAATAAGACCGTTAAAATCAAAACGTGACAGTAAGATTTGGTATTTAGGGTTATAAACTAACTCCATTGAAAAATGCTTTCAATACCACTGGAACAAGGCAGTATGCAGCCTGGAAAGTGTGGAGGAGGCTTCTGTGTTACATGGGTAAGATCTAGGGCAATAATGTCTGCAATAAATAGAGGAATTTCATGGATGTTCTACCAGAGCTGGGCACCTTTCCTAAATGGAGTAGGAAGACGCAAATGGATCATTCATCCTTTCTGCAAACAGCAAATGAAATAAAAAGCTTCATTGGGTTTTGTTTTCCTTCCTTCAGGCAGCAGCTGAATTGCAATTATACTTTGATATTTTTTTCCCACATTATTAGAAGGAGAAAAAAAGCTATTTCTTATTCCAGCATTACCAATTCAGAGATGAAAGTGAAAATGTTTATTTACTTCTGTTACAGAGGTTCCGTGCGTCATCCCACTTGTATTGCCATCAGTGGCAAAGCTTTTACTGTTTTCAACGAGAACTGGGTTGTCCTCTTGCAAGGAACAGGAGATGCTGTGATCAGCTTGATTTGTAACAATGAAGAGAGTGTTCAGAGCAAAGGGATTGAAAAACAACCCACAAAAATGTGGAAAAAACGTATTACAAAAGCATCCAGCTATCATATCTGTGGGCCTCGTAATAATTTTAGGGAAATTAAACAATGCCAATGGACTCTGAAGACATGCAGTGATCAGTAAAAAAGACCCGATTGTTGGAAGATTCTTCCCTGAGGGAAGAAGTCTCTCTTTTGAAAATAATTCTTTCAAAACAAATATAGCAAAGATGTTAAAATTAACATTTCCAAAGCATAAAATGAGAGGTGTGTGGATTTGGTATGGTGCGGTTTAATTTGTCTCTAGGTAACCTCTGTGGGTGTCCCAGCCTGGCAAGGCTAGTTACCTGTACATGTTCCCAGGCTTGCGGCACGATGGGGGGGAGAAGGGCGTTACTGCAGCTCTCTCCAGATATGGAGGAGGCCCAGGTACTGGGTCCTCAATCTAAGCAACCTACCTATGCTGCTTTGTGCTCAAAGCTCACTGATTTTAAATGGGGTTAATTATCTGAAGACTTGCCTGTGCAGAGCAGGAAACCGAGAGTAGCCAGTGTATTTTAAATTTGTGCTTCTCATGCTGGCAGGCATGGAACAGAGCTAATTCCGTTCGAGTTTTACAGTGTCTGAGCCAAAGTTTATGTAGTCCATGCCTCTTCTGTTTGGTGAATAATCCCCAAACCAAAAGTAATCAGTCTGTGTCTTTTTTGTTAAAGACCAACAAAAAGCACCCTTGAAATAGAAGACATGAGAATATGTGTTGAGAAAGGAACACAAATGACTTTTTAAAATTGTTAATGCCTTGCTCTAAGTAGAAAGGTTTTAAATTTAAACAACAGTTTTAAAGTGATGAAAAATGACTTAAATATGTCCTTTGTTCTAAAGCTTTTGATGCATTTGCTTTCTCTTGAGGATAAACTTGAGCAGAGCAGTGATAATTCTCTAATGGTGCTAACTTTTAATTCTTGTCTGGCATTTATGTTTAGAAACCCAAACCTTCAGTACTTATGCAAGATTGGGTTAATGCAACCCTGGTTTTGTTTCATGACTACATGAGCACACCGAGGGAGGAAACGGGAAGGGGTTTTGGCAAGGCTTTGCACAGGCACATACCTGACAGCACAAGCTGCAATGGTTGTTGGGAGAGCTCATCGCACCCAGGAGGAGCTTAATGGTCCCACAGGCCAATTACCGTTTCAGTGGGCTGGAGCTACCCTGGGACTTTGTTTGCCTTAGATCTGAAAACTTTCCACTCTTCCAAGAAGAATAGAGAGAGGGAAACAGCTCTGTTAGCCACACACGAGTACTGGGCTGTGAAGTGGGAGTTGGTGGTTCTTGGAGAGCTGAGAGGAAACTAATTAAGTCCCAGCTCCACACCCTTGTTTTACTGCAAGAGTCAGTATCCCCTGGCTTCAGCAGCTGCTCTTCCTTTTCCTTGGGTGCAGCCAGGATTCATGTTACTCATCATTATAAGCAGCTTGATACTTAGTAGTTCAGTCTGTCTTCTCCACGCTCATCCTATGCAGGTGGGAATGCAGTTACTCCCTGCCTCTTGCGTGTTTGGAGGTGATGGAAAAAAGCATGAAGCGGATGTTGGCAAAAATGGGCAAATTAATTGGTTTGGGTTGGATTGGTGGGGTTTTTTTTAGTTTTGGTGGGTGTTTTTTGTTTTGTTGGGTTTGGGTGTTTTTTTTCCAACACTGCATTTTCTGAAGAAATAGTATTTCATAGAGGGGATGTGTCATTATTGCAGATTTCAGACTGGGTAGCTTAATTGATCACTACCCAAATGGCACATCCTGTCTTTCAAGTAATAATTATTTATCCAGCTAGATTAAACACCATGTAATTTAACTAGTTTCTGGGGAGAGGGGAGAGAGAGGGGGAATTGTCAGCAAACACTGAAATGACTCTATTCCTGATCCTCCTTATCTCCAGTTGCTGCAGGAATTCTAATAATGCAATTTCAGATTCTTTCTCAGCTTCTTGGTCTTGGAAGTTTAAATAGGTGTGTACAGTGGTAGACAGCCTACAGGATTGGGCTTTTTGGGTCTTAAAGACAAAGATTTGCTGCTTGTACTGTTTCCTGTTTTCAAATCAATTAATGAACTTCTGGTGACTGAACTTCCCTTTCAGTGTTTGTGAGGGTGATCCCAGACTCAAGAGCTTTCTCCCTCTATTTTATCAACTCTTTTTTTAAATTCAGTTTTGGTTACAGCTCTGTCTATCTCACTATGAAGTGCTGTTGTTGGCAAGTTTTGATTCTTTTCATGGCCACTTTTCCCCTCTACAGAGGAAGGTGTGTCTGTAGGGCAGGAATGTGTATCATCCTATGTAACCTCTGTCTCAATGGAGAAGAGTGGTGCCAGAAGATGAGGCAATGAAATTCTGATCAGCTGGAAAACTTTGCATCTCTGTAATGCATCACCATGGGCTTTCCCCACCCTTGGCCAGATTCAGCAGGCCTTGCCCTAGACAAGGGATGACCGTGGCTATGAAGGCTACAGAGTTCTCAGACTGAGAAGTCGTTCAGAGTAAAACATACCAGTTTCCACAGTACCAAACCTGGGCTGATTTTTTTTTATTATTATTTCCTTTGCCCATTATCAGCTTGTAAATTTGACGTGTGGTTCTGGAAATCTGTTTCTGTTCTGAAGAAAATCTGATTTGGGGAATTTGGAAGCAAACCCTGTTTGGCAGGGAGTTTCTTTCGGATGGCTTTTGTCTTGCAGCCCTGTTGTTTCCCAATTGATTGAAATCTTTTAGAGGGGAGGAGAAGCATGAGCACTGTGGTTGTTACTTTCAGCTTAGAAAACAAGTATTTGCATTACTTTAATTTGCTTTTCACTGGATTTTTTTCTCAGAAAAGCTCAGATCTGTAAAGATCTCTCAATGTTTCTGTGACATCAGAAAAAAGTTATCCAGGCATGACATCTTTAATTGAGTTTACAAAGCTAGGGAGATTTCAGGCCCCATGCCCCTCTATTTAGCACTGGGGTAATTTTAAAAAAATGTGCATTGCTCACTTTAGCCTGCTGAATCTATGGCACTACCTGGCATGAATATTGGATTCTTTTCTTCATTCACTTTCTCTTTCTGATTATGTGTTTTCACATTGCCTTCAGTTAGAGTAAGTTAGTATCAGGGTGTGTTAGTCTTTAGCATGTGAATGATAAGCAATTTCTACTGTGTCAAAGGTGAGGCAGTAAAAGCTGCAAAACGTGCAAGTTCTGGACTAGCATTCAGTATTCTTCCTCCTTTTCTGTACTCTTTCCACTGACAGCCCTTCAGGTGGCTGGGGTGAGATGAAATGCTATGGTCAAAGACACAGGCTGTGGGTACCTCAGTGCTGCAGCCACCATGACCACAGCTGCTCAGTCCAGAGCTGTGCTGCCTCTATGTAATACCTTATTTTTGGTGTTGGTAGTACCTCATGTTGCCTGGTACAAAGTACCTGCATCTTATCTAGTAGTATGGATAGGTTTTACAGCTCACACTGAGGTCTCTGCAGTCAGAATTATACTCTTACCCATAACCTCTACTTTACAGTTTACAGTTTGCTTTAACTGCAGACCAAGTGATGTTACATATATTCTTTGATTGACTTGTAGTTTCTTCTTGATTGTACTTGTGCAAGTGTTTTGGGGCCAGACTTCAAAACAATATTCCTGAAAGGAGCTGATTTAAATAGATTTTTCTCTAATCCACATCACTTTGACTTAACACAAGGTTCCAGAAATGTCTGCCTCAACACAGCTGAGAGAAAGACCAAAGCATGATGTTGAAGCATGGATGAAATCTTGATTTAGTTTTTCCTCATCCTATATTCAGTGTTTTCAGTTACTGTAGAGTTATATCCCAAGACCACTAACACAGCTGCTACTCAAAAACAGTGTACCAGGAGTTAGTGCAATGCGGCAGGAACATTTGGCTCTGCAACAGTGCTACAGTGTGCACAAGCCAAACACAAGCTGTGGGGCTCCCTGGATGTGCTCTTTGCTACTGTTACCAGTCTTCACAGAAAATTTAACGTTTCCTTTGCTTATTTCACCTGCACACAGCCACTTACCATAGCGAAACAAGACCAGTGATCCCCGTAAGGCTCTTGGCTTTGTCAACCTGTATTTTTGTTACTTTTCCTGCCTCTGTTTAATCTACCTTTATGATGGTAAGCAGTGCTGTGATAGATGGCTGTCATTCCTGGAAGTGCTGCCCTTTTTTGCCTTATTCATTTGCCCATGCAATTTAAAATGTATACACCTCCTGGCCATTCTGTTGTTCACCTCATCTGCAATGTATCCACAGCCTCCCAAGCTGGGCCTGCTGCTGCATGCAGTATTATCATTAGTGCAGCCGGTAAAACTGGAGGGTTATTTCTAGGAGTGTGTTAATGTAAAGGAGATGATGAACGTCATCACAAACCTGTGGTGTACCTTAAGGAGTTCTAACCTTCAGGATTGCTGAAGGATGCTTGTTCACAGTGTAGGCAGATTTTTATCTACAGTTCTGATTTCTGGTCTAGACCCCTGTGAATGCTTTCTTATTTCTTACTGTTGCATTTGAAAAATTTCTTCTCAGACAGTCGTAGTTGTTGAATTCTTACTTTCTTGTGTGTGGATAGTTTTTATATAGTTGGTTTTATTTTATATAGAAAGCAATGAAATAATAGTGATCATTGTATTCCACAGCTGATATTCTGCAGTTTTAAGGGGATAAATTGTCTAAAAAAGTTTTTTGAAAAAAGGAGTTTTTTTCTGCTGACGTTGTAATCTTTCTGGTCTTCCACAGAGATTCTGTAGCATGAGAGCCATTTGTTTGTAGTTTAATATTTAAAATCCTGCAGATTTTGGCGTGTGGAATTGTTCTTTAGGTGCTTTAATTATATTTTTATTATTATTATTTCCCAGATTAACTTTGTTGGTAATCTATATATAAATAGTCTATTATAATGCCTAATCCTTTGTTAAAGGACCTGGAAGGATCAATGGTGCTGTGAAAGAATAATTAGCTATTTTTTTCCCCGTTACACTGAATTGAATTTTCACTCTGCATTGTATTGACTTTTAACAGTTTATTGAAAATGAGATTTGAGAAAGTCTGACTCTCACCCGACAGGCTAATCAGTCAATTGCTAATAGACCTGTGATGCTCCACAGCCACCAGCTAATAGATTTTCTATTGTTGTTCCATCCCTGTTGATCAGATAATCTGTTTCAGTAGTTGAGCTAAGGTATGCACAAATGGCACTTCTCAGAGCATGAAGACCCTAAAATTTCCTTATACAAAGTTTCCAATCTTTCCACTTTGTAATTGGCACACTTCTTACCTGCTTTTCTCCCTTTCTTCTTCCAACTCTGTTTAAAACTGCTGTTTATTCAATCTAGAGATCCTGAAAGGTAGGAGACTCATGGTTCTGTAAACTTTATTCTCTTAACATCCATGCAACAGCTAGCACATAGAAAGCAGGAGCACACTCTCTTACCCTTGGCGTAACTGTGGTGAGTGTCAGCTTCTCTGTCAGCACTACCCTGCCATGGCTGGGGCTGCATTCACAAGGCTTCTGGGTGTCACGGCTGCTCCTTTCTGCTTGGGGCACACAGATGCAGAATAGTGTCACGTGCTGCAGCTTCACTTGTTGTCAGAATGGAAGCAACGTCAGAGTGTGAGTAAAACTTTTCTCTGTAAGGAAGCTGAAGTTTAGAGCTCCTAAAAGCCTGTAATCTGCCGTGAAATTTATGAGGATAAAAATGGACCATCACAGATGGACATTATTAACAAATGAGTTAATGCCAACGAAGCATGAAAGGAAAGTAAAAACGTAGTGGATGATACTGTTTCTCTGTAAGAATTAGACTCTAAAAATAAGCCTTTGAGTTCATCTTGCATCCTGCTGCACAGTGTGGATCCATCCAGGAAAGCATGTCTCCTTGCCTCTGCTAGGACTCTCTTGAAATTAAACCAGTGTGAAAGATACTGCCAAAATACTGCATGGAAAAAAGAAGTCTGACTGTAAGGAGCATGTCTGGGGTCTGTAGGTCTAATATGAGCAAGCGAAGGTGCTTGGAGTTCTGTCAGTAACTCTGCAACGAGCACTCAGCTCTGTTTCTGCACAGAAACAGAAAACTGGTTTTAACCAGGATCAGAAGTTAGCAGCTCCTCCTTTTTTATCTATAAGCTTAGTAGGACAATAGATTAAATTATTTATCTTCAGGGGAGGGGAAGAACAGTAAATAGGCAAAAAAAAATATTTGCGTCTCTGCATTGTTTTGTGTACTGCACATCTCCACCCATCTCCTGGTCCTGACAATTTTCATTTTCAGAAATTTTAGCTTACTGAATGGTAAGTTGCCAGGATGTGGACACACACACACGCCCCAGGGAATGAATTTTCATAATAATTGATTGATGTGTGGACAAATCACTTATTCCTAAAAATAACGAGAAATGTTTTTAAGGATAATTCCCAAGGATTGTATTTAAAAGAAGAAAAGTACCACCTTTATGATCAATTTCCACTTCTTTACTAGAACTGCAAAAATCATCTTCAAAGAAAGTATTCCATGTGTTAGACATGGAAGTTTTGATGCAGCGATACATACAGCTTTGAATGCAGAAATTATTTGTTGAAAGATGGTTGTGCCATGAACCTGAGTTTTAGAAACTCAGAATGTTTTAGAGACTCCAAAAGTAGTTTCATGTTGTTGCCATGTTTATGTGACTTTGAGCCCTGAAAGACAGGGCTTGTTAGACCTCTTAGGCTTTGGTCTAGTTTTGCAGTCTTGGCTGTGTAGTCTGCATTGCAGAAATGGTAACTTTTTTACACTGCCCTTGATTTGAGTGGTGAGCTTTTAAAGTGAAATGAAAATGGTACTGATTTGGTTAAACTCTCTATTTCTATTTAGTATCAGTGCATGAAGCACAATGGCTCATTCGCAGTTCTGAGTTTCAACCACATGGTGCTGTCAGGTATGAGGTGAGAGCTACTCCACAGCCAGTGTCTTGAATCGAAAGGGAGAGAAAATAAACTGATCCCAGTAGGTTTGCCTGGAGGATGGTTGATAAATGAAAAATAAGTAGCAAAAGCTTCTAGGGGTATTGGGGCGGGGGGGGGGAGGAATAATTTTCTGGTTAAGTGATACTTTAAATAAGCTCACAAATCCATTTTCTTTCTTGAAGTTTGCCATTGCTGCTGGCTTAAGCCATAAGTGCATAATGAGACAGAGATCTTTAGCTGATAATGTTGCTCATCAGACTCTGTGAAGCAGCCAGCCAAAACATTTAAATTGTATTGAAAGATGAAGGACTGGACAACAGAAACCAGAAACTGCCCTGAAGGAATGACCCTGATTTCACAATTCCTTTTTTAACTCATTATCCTGTTTTAAAGTCACAGTTTTAATGATACACACTTTCAGAAGAGCTCTTGGGCCTAACCTTTTCTTGAGTTTTGGTCATTATTTTGGTACTTTGCTGGGAGATTTAACCCCTTGAGACCCTGCCCAGATATATTCCATGGGTGTAAGGTATGGTCCTTAACTTCTTTAGATGGCAGTGTTCCTTGAGTAATGCTTAAAGCTGTTACAGACCTTTTGGGAAAATAAGTTTCATTTTTTTGTTCAAATATTGTCAACATCTTTCTTGAGAATAGACACTGTAAGTACTTTATGTGAATGGGGAAGTGATCTAATTCTGCTCATGCTGGCAATGATTTTTCCCGTGTAAACAACTCAAGTGCTGTCCCTGTGTTCCCTGCTGTGCACTGTGAGTGCAGTGGCTGCCCTTCTAATTGCTGACAGTTAGCTATTGTTCCAAGTAGAGACTCCAAGGAACTGGCACAATCCATGATCTTTCGAGTCATTGTATCTAAGGATCCTGGTGCTAACACAGGCTGTGCTGTGTAGTTTTTATGTCCTAGCTGTGTAGATCCATTTGCAAGTTTAGAGCCAAAGTAATTCCAAGACAGAAGCGCCGTGAGAACCTGAAAGCCTCTGATGTATTAGCTTGCAGTATCTCTGTCCCTGCACAAGCCAGCTAGCTTGCTGTGCTCCATATTATATTCCAAAATGTCACATTATTGGACAAATACAGATATACACCTTTGTATATGTGCATAAATGAAAGAAATGGGTGTGGAGAGAGAAATTCAAATCAAATACAGTGGAAAAGATTCCAAAAGCTAGAAAGCAGTGCAATTCATTACCATTTCTTTTCACAGATCTTGTGTTTTACATCATCCATCATAATTTTCTTGAGAATTTTCTGCCAGAAAATTTATTGGATAAGTCTGAGTTTAGATCTAGCGTTAAGTGCTATTTCAGTCTGTAGAAGAGCTCAGACAGCAATGAAGATGCCTTCTAAGAACTTGGGCAGGAATGAGTTTGGATTCTTGATACTATGGTGTCAGCTGCTAAAGGCAGGAGATTTCATCATTCTTTACCGCAGCCAGGAATTACTTGATGTTGAGATTTATATTTTTTTTTAAATGTCTAAGATTCCATTTAAAGTTAAGAAAAAAGAAAAAAAGAAGGAGGGGGAGCAGGAAGGAGGGGGAAAAAGGAAAAAAAAAGAAAAAGTATTGGAACAGGAACACTGGCGCATCACATTGCCTGTGAAAGGCCCTGAAAGATAGTTTTGTCTTGAGGAGCACACTCTAGCATCCCTGGACATGGGAAACAGCACACCAGCTTTTTCAGCCCTTTCAGTGATTCTTCATCCACTTCCCTTCCAGAGGTCAGCCAGCCTCATTGGTTTGCTTACTTGCAGGATAACGAAGTAGGAATAAGCATGCCCGGTTTCAAAGAGCGAAAAAGGCAGTGGTGGAGGTAGGAGTTTGGTGAGTGCATCTAAGCCTCCAGTTGAGGATTTTGGCCAGAGATGTCTCATGAGAGGGAGCAGTTAACCACCAGGGCCCTTCAGCACACCCCTCTTGGTGGCCACGATGAGCTGAGCCCTTCCCTCTGCCTCTCTGAGGACCTCCAGCACTTGTACTTGGTAGTGATTTAAAGAAAAATCAAAACCCTGATTGGATAGCAATTATCTGAACTGTGTCCTGGTAGGAAAGTGTATGTATGTGTGGAATAAAAAGGATTAGTGGTAACACTCTGCAGAAAGAGATCATGGAGCTAAAACCACCCAAGCTGTATGTGACCTGCTCGAAGGCAGGAAGAAAAGCTCCCTTTCCCCTTTGAGGGGGCCAGGTGCAGTCTGCCCTTCTGTGGTTTGAGTTGGTAACAGTTGGCAATTTGTAATAGTCATTTTTTTGAGAGGATAATCCCAGGTTAAAAACAAACAAAAGCTGGAAGGAGGCCTGTATTTTGTGACAGCTTTCCCAGCAGAGAGCAACTTTGTAAAAGAGGAACTGCATATACTATACTCTTGTATTTTAAATGGGTTTTTTTCAGGCACTTGTCTTACCTTTATCTGATTTGGTGATTTCTGAGCACCTTTGAATGCTGGAATGGTTTAATTCTTAGTTCATTTTGAAAACTGAAGCAAATTGTGTTTTATAGAACACCACAGTATGGATTCTGGCAACACTGAGTGCCCTTTCTAATTAAAGAATATTGAAACTTAGTAAAAGTTTCTCAAAAGATAGTGTATGTTTTCAGTCTGGGACTCACCCCGATGACAAGCCAAGTGATGGGATGTTGTGGTTTCAGCTGGGATGGAGTTAATTTTTTTCTTAGTAGTTGGTGCTGTGCTGTGTTTTGGCTGTGATGTGAGAGC
>JAVJGI010000003.1:3670452-3699146 GCA_035590275.1 Ibycter americanus | reverse complement strand
CACCATCCCTGGAGGTATTTAAAAGATGTGTAGATGTGGCACTTAGGGACATGGTTTAGTGGTGGACTTGGCAGTGCTGGCTTAAGATGGACTTGATCTTAAAGGTCTTTTCCATCCTAAATGATTCTATGTCATATGAATACTTCCAAAAATGCCCAGTTGCCCATTTTTCTTTCATTTTTCATAGTCAGCATCTTAGCACCCACCTGATTGTTTCTCTATACAAAAAGCTAGATATTGCAAGGCTGACTGAAATTCCTGGCTTACTCTTTGGGAGCTTGATATTTCAGAAACCATGATGAACTTCTAAGGAATTCTTTGTCAAAATCTGTCCATGGTAAGCTTCCACAAGAAACAGTACCATCGAGGTAAACTGCAGAGGAAATATTCTCTGGATCTTTTTGGAGGTCTCCAAATATAAGAGCGAAATGGGAAAGATTTATGTTCTCTAGACCACACATAAGCAGCTTCTGATGAAATCATCAGTCTGCCTAACAAGCATTTAAAAGAAGAGGTCAGTCAAGCTGCTGTGCGGTGCTCAGAAGAGCGGAGCTCTGTGGGCTGGGCAGGGAGGGGCTGGGTGCTCTTCTAGTCCAGCTCCTCCTCTGGGGAGCTGAGAAAGGGTTAGCTCCTGGGAGCCTTTGTTTTAGGTTTCATCTCTCAGGCTGGGAAACCAGGAAACTATTATGTCATTAATCATCTATCCAAATATGCCTGCGTATTATATGGACTCCATTGTTTATAAAAGGAAATTATCCATTTAATGAGTAATAGCAAAAGAAGGGGAGAGGGGAGAGAAACCCACTCCTGTATCCATTAAGACAAATTTCCTTGCAGAGAAAAGCCTTCTGTTTCCCATAATGAATTCCTCTGCAAATAGAAACATATACTAAGTGCTCCTGCTATGCTAGTGATAGAAGACAGGGCATGTGTATACTTTATGTATATTAAAATAATTGTGCAATAGGTGTAGAATATAATTAGATGCCACTGTGACACAAATGCGTAGGCTTTGTAAAAATGTGGGGCAAGTTTAGCATGGCATATATTAGCTTGAATTTCTTGAACTCTGTTAATTTGGTCAAAGGCCCCCCACAACGCCTAAGGAGTCCTTTTGTTCCTGTGACATTCTTCCTCCTGTTCTCGCTACCCATTTCTTTAATGTAATTATTTCTGAAATATGTTAATACAAATCTAGTTATGAACATCGTAGACCTTTAACAGTGTAAGGTACCAAGATATGAAAAAGCAAATCGTTTAAAGGGCTCTGTGTTATCTTCTGAGGGGGAGAGGGTGTCAGGCTGTTTGTGAAAGTAGTGTTTGCTTGTGACAGCAGGTTTGTTGATTACTGTAATAGGAAAGGGCAACAGCGCTAAATGGATAGGCAAAAAGAAATTTTAGACCAGAATACAGCACTTCAGCTCTCATAGACAAATTAGCTGCAGAAAAGGGAGACCACCTTTCTTAGACACAAGGTCACTAATTCAAATGGTAGGCTGGAACCATTGCATTGACTCCTACACATGCTTTGAAAATGTAAAGCTGAAGCAATGAATTAACACAGCTGACTGTTGTTGATCGGGAAAATATACTGTTTGCTGGCTGTCTGCATTTGTTACAGTTCCCTTGAAAAATCACTAACAGCAGGATCCAAAATCATTGTTGGAGAAAGATGGAGCAGAAAGATAAAAGATCTAAGTAAGAAAAACTGGAAAGGTAGAACTGGTGTGAACAACAGCTGCACTTACATCTGTGTATGATTTGTCATCTTTCTAAAATTATTTCATTGCATTTGCCTGCTTGCAAGGTACCAACTGTTTTCTTCCCAAGCCTCAGTATTGCAGAAGCCAAGTGTTGTCAGTAAGCTCTCTTGAAATTTGGTATAGCCTTTTGAGGTTAGATTGCATGTTCATATGGGGTTAAAAAAGAAACAGAGAATAAATTTATCTTGTATCATCTTAATGTATCATTTGGTTGCCCTGTGAGCTCCACAGCTGTATTAGTATGAAAATAGAGACTTTGCCATGGTTGTGGAATACATTTTCAGGTGATTTAACCCAGTTCCCAACTTTTGCACTTTAGAATATAGTTCCTTCACTCCTAGATGACAGACACTTTGGGAAACTTCATTTTCAGTAAGAGTTTCATTTTCAGTCAGAATTTCTAAGCTAAAATTTGGCGGAAGGACAAGATAAACTTAGTAATTCCAATTGCCGCTTTTGAATTTGTGTTAACATGTAGCACTCTGCTTTTTTCACATTATTTTTTTTGTGCTGTTACACCCTGCTCTAGTAATGGAGGGTAAAATGAGTAGCTTTAGAGGAGGAGGAGACATCTACGCTTTCACAGGCACTTAGTCACTTGTGCTTTTTAGAATTGCCATATAGCCCTGGTCCAGGGAGAGAATAACCTAAGGAGCATCGGCGTGCAGCAGCTGGGTTGTTAATTGCCTCCCCTACACACTGACTGACATGCGAAAGGCTTTTGGTGACAGTGAGGTACCTAGTGTTTTCGCAGAACTTACAAGCCATTCACCTGCATGGACAACCAATCTTGGTTAAGATTAAATGACACATCATTACTTTTGCTATGTTTCTTTCAATTTCTACAAAAGGTATTACAGAAAAGTTTAGATGTATTTAGGGGAGATATGAAAGATAGTGATGACATTCGTATGTGAAACTAAAACAGTTGTTTAACTTTTTTTTAATTTAATATGGTCTAGCAAAAGAGAAGATGGCATTTTGATTACAAACATCACAGTGGAAATGATCTAACAAGCATTTTTATGCCTACTTTACCCTTTTCTATGCATTTATTGCAGTTGCTTTCTTTGTGCTCAGATCAGTGTTTGTTGTCATTACCACACATACACTGTAACTTAACCTTGCACTTCATTACTGACCAAAAGCAATCACTACAAGCACAACCCAAACATTCTAACTTGAAAATAAAAATATGATGGGTTTTATAACCCATAAATATACTTTTCTGAGTAATAAGATAGCATCTGTAAATCAGCATTCATTTCCCTTAGGTCGAGGAATTCTTCTGAGCCTAAATTGCCTGAAGTTTGAAACAAAATTTAGTAGTACCCAAATGATTAAATGCCACAGAAATCTACTACAATTGATCTGTGGTTTATTAAAAGTATTAAAATTTTCTTTAATGCAATATAAACTTGTTCAGGGGAACTTTTTCTACTGTATCCCCAAGGCTGTGACTAGGACTTCAGTTAAGATTGTTTAAAATCACAACATAAGTTTACAGTGTGGCACATTACATCTTATTCCAGCTCTCTTCTCCTGACTTGACTCATGGCACTGGGTAAGCCACTTCACCCTCATCCCGTGTTTTTCTTACTAACATGCATGTTCTCACTTACCCTCTGTTTCTTTTGGTTTTTAGTAAGTATTGTAGGTGCCTTGGGCCAGGAACAGTGTTTCTGCTTTGTGTATGTCCTAGCATGGTAGAATGAGCGATCTTGCTTAAAAACCTCTGGGTTCTACTGTAATAGTAATGAAAATCATAAATAGTAAATAACAACCCCATAAGCACTTTCTAGTTTACCACAAACAGCTTTTGTTCATAATATATACCTTGCCTATTTTTTTAAAAAATGAATTAAACCATGTGAAGTCAAGATAAAAATCCCAGAGTACTTGGATACAATTAAAAAATAAATTGGCTCTCGGGAAGAAACACTGTGCACTTGAGTCACTTGAAAGTGGGTAGAAATGCTGTATTGCTGTCTAGATGGAAAACATGTCAAATATGCATGAAACTCTCGGCCCAGGGGGTGGGGAGGTTGAGAAATGGAATGCGGGTTTTTTTTATCAGCTAAAAGAGACCATTTGCTTTCAGCCTCACCTCTAATCCTGATAAAAGAGTTTATTGAACTCAGATGCTTTTCAAAGAGAATTGAAGGGCATGCTCTAATTTTATTTCTCAGAGAAAGTTGAAATGACGATGTTGCCTTCATGTTCTCAGTGCTTCTTCAAAGTTGGAAAAAAAGCAGGAACAAAGCAGAAAAAAACCCACTCTGTCTGCTCCCTCTTCCTGGGCCTGGTGACAGGGTGTTTTTATTAACTTTGCTTGTACTTCCATGCCCTCTAGTAAAGCAACATGGAATTCAGCACAGGGCTGTAGCACAAACCATGGGGACACAGCCCATTCTGCTCACTCTAGCTTTCACAGAACCTGGGACTCAAAAGCCTCTGAAGGAAGGAACCATGAGGGGGGACTCTGCAGTTTCCCATCGCATCTCCAGTGATGAATCTCTTTTAAAAACACCACCACAACTGCTGTTTCAAGTCCCATTTCAGCCTTTGCTTTGTCAAATCCTGTTGTATACCCTGGCCTGCTTCTGAGGAGTCTATGAAAGATACAGAAAAGTGAGGTTAAATATACTATGCTTGCATATAGTTTAAAAAATAGTCCAAATGTCCATTAGCAATTGCTTAAGCAAATAGCAGTTGCACAAACTGGAAAAGGTGAAATACCACAGCTGTTTCTTTACATGAGTTTTGTAGAAACCGTCCCCATAAAATGCTGATGGACAAGTTGAAGACACTGGCTGTACTTTGGAAAAGATGTGTGATGCTGTAATGGTTGCTTTGAACCAATATTGAAGGACATCAGGTTGCATTCATGCAGCGAAGATTATTATATTATATTATTATATTATACTATAAAGATATTATAGTCATGTGGGGATTTTTGCGGTTGTGAATCTTTTCTCTCTTCCTTTTGGACCTCTACAGACAATTATTAGATGAAAGGAGCTGGGTAGCTGAAGGAGCTTCTCATTTTTTGTAGAGGAGGAGTAGGGTTTCCTTCTGTTTCTCTGTTCGTGACTGCTAAAGGAAGTTGTCGTACCTTCATTTTTTTTTTTTTTAATAGGCTGCCTTTATAGTTGGTCTGTAATGCACACTCCTACTTCTGAAATACCTCATTCTGTTTGAAATTTATCATTTTCTTATTTGCTGAGGTTAAAAAAGGTATATTGCTTCGCTACCTTTTCTTTATAAGACTGGAATTATGCGAGAGGCTCTTTGAATGCCTTGATAAAGACCACAGGAATGAGCAAATGGCCACTGAAAGCTCAGGAAGCTAAAAGGATGGTATGAAGACATTTCTTCTGGGTTTTTGGCAGTCAGTGGATCAGGTCCTGTATCATTCTTTACTCGGAGGTCGTGAACAATGCCTGCTGATTTGATTTTTTCTGCTTAGTATGTAATATTGAAGAGTTGAGGATTCTCCCACTGTATAAATTACTTCTGATTATTTTTTAGTTTCTCCTAATCTACTTGTAATTAAGAGAGGATGGAACTTTTTAATCAACTGCTAGTGGGGAAAGGTTAATTTAATAAGCTTGATCATTTATCAGCTAATAAATTGTAATAGGAAATGTCATTACTCTGTTACAGTGTACGCTGACCTGTTCTGACATTTGTTTCTTACCCAGTGTTCACAACTTGTGAGCCATCTTTTTTTGTTTCTGATGAGGTTTCTGTCTCTTAGTGCAGTTTGCCAGTGTGGTAAATTCATCCTTTCGTATGGCAAGCCCCGTCCTTGTATTATGCATGAATCTTCTTTCTTTTCAGGGCCCCCAGGTCTCCAGATCCATAAATATTCCATGAATAGAAAGGCCCTTATGCTTGCCCTCTGGACTGGAAGTGGTTTAGAAAGAGGAGAGGTTACAGAAGTAAGGGGATGGGGCAAATGCTAAGCAATTCTTCAGTTAATTCTTAAAAAAAAAAGAAAAATGGAAAAATCTTTGTGTCTTTCTCCTGCCTTCCCCCTCTATTTACAGCATGTTTGAGCTGCTTTTTACACTGGAGTGGGACAAGAAACTATTTTGTTATTTAGTTTCTGACATTTCTAATGTCCTTGGAACATTTTTAGTGTCAAATACCAGAGAATGGGAGGAGGGAGGTTAACAATGGTTTGAAGTCATCTTCTTGTTAATCAAATGTTATTTGTGTGATTATCCAGTGAAGATGTAATGATATAGCACGGAATGTGACTGTGGCATGCAGCATCAATAACAATAGGAGTGAAATATTTACAGTTTTCTTCTCCAGGTAGCAGTTTTAATTGTTCATTTTATGCATCCGTATAATGTTTTTTTGTCTTCATGTGGTTCAGTTGTTTTTGTCGGTTTTTTTTAACTCTTAACTTCCCTTTCTGTTGCCAGAGCAGCACCTGCTGGCTAGAATTGATACAATTGCCATCTTTAGCAAATAATTTGTCTCCTTTATTTCCTATTTATTCAGGACATTGCCATATCTGTTTCTTTCCTTAGAGTTGTGCCAATTGCCAATGCAGAGAAATCACCAGCAGTACCTTGAAGAAGGGTCTAATTTTTATTCAGGAAGTATGAAACAGGATGCAATGATGTGGTTAAAAGTACATTTGTGCTCTCTTTTCCCTGATAATATAAGCTTTTGTTCCTAGACGTATTTCAGGTCCTGTCAAAGTTCTCATGCCAAACCAGAGTATCTTGAGCTTCATCTCTGTTCCTTAGTATATGTGAGCTAACTTTAAAAACTGACCACGTGATCTGATGGTTGGATCTGTTCAGTAGATGCCATTAGCTGGAAGAACAGTGATGGAGATACTGGAATGAAAAGCAATGGCTAAGTCTGTGTAGGGAATTTTTGTCCTTGTTGAAATGCAGTCAGTGTTGCATTATCAGGGAAATGCTACTACAAACTCCTGGATTACATGCTAAGAGAGGGAACGTGACAATGAGGGATATGCTTCCCCTACAATTCCCACACTGCACTTGAACAAAAAAAGAAAGTGAGGTACCTGTGCACTCTAAGTTACATTGTGGACTTCTGAGAAAATTAGTTTTATCTATCAAAGTTATAAATGTATGCAGAATGAAATGGTGTAGTGCTAGTCGACATCCAGCTGGGACTGACCTGAGGCACCACATGGACATTTTGTGAAAAAACTGGATTTAGCCTGTCTGTGGACACTTAAAACATTGGGAAAAGCTGTCCTTGGAAAGTGGTGCAGTCTGGGACATGGCAAAGAGGGAACATGTGTCTGAGAAACTTTTTATGAGGCTAAGTACAGGGTTTGTCTTGAACAAGTACAAGTGTGATTTCACAGTACCACAGAAAGGGAGAAGGGGAGGGGAGACCTCTGTTACAGACTGGGAACTGTCTCATCTGGCCGCGGGCCAGGGAACAGCATCTTAATGAGAGAAAAACATGAGTTGCCCAGGAGTCCTCCAGCACTTACCTCCCTTGGGCTCACCAGTACTCACCAAGCTGACTCAGGAGTCGCAGTATTTTAAGATCTTTATTGTATTATATGGTGAATTTTTGAGGAGTTTAGTTCTTAGGTTGGTAGGAAGTTCCATGTGACAGTGGGATCTTGTTGGGTACTGTATAAATGGTGAGCTGTGGCCCAAGCCCTACAGACTTTCCAAATTACACAGAGACATAATGTGGTTTGTATAGTGCGATGGTGGAAGTTAGTGGCAGTCAAAGATGCAGTTTAGATCTGCATTTCTCTACTAGCCCATGCTGTCTGTTTAAATCATATGAAGACAAGATAATGCTGTAAACAGTCATGACAACAAATAAATGATAATTCCATCTAAAAGCTAAATGTTTGCAAGTGTAAGCGCTGCACATAGTCTTCATTGTGATGTCTTTTGTACAACTGCATAAAATAGGAATTTGTTCTGAAAAGAGAATCTTTACATTTAGAAACCCAAACTTTTCACCTTGCAGTTCATTACTGCTCATCCCCTGGGCTTCAGCTAGCTGTAGGTAACCGCTTCCTGTTTTTTTCCTTAGTTTGAAACCTCAAATCTTAAAACTATTTTAACTTTGCGTATCTCAGAAGCATGCACATCTCAATGCAACCACCTGCTACCCTCTGCACTAGAAATGAATTTGCCATTTTGTAGCAGTTTGGTGAATGATACGTTGAACTATTTAAAAACCTGAAATAAAAGCAAACAAAGTGAACAGATAATTTACTATGCTGCCTCATAGTGAGAGTTTAAAAAAAAAAAAAAAGCAGCTCACTAAAGAGGTAAAACCTTCCTCTAACATGCACTTAATGTATTTTCTGTTGGTTTGCTTGCATATGAGTTGTCCTAACTATCAGTATAGGCTGTGAACTTAGCTGCCCAGTGCTTACACTCACTGTGTTTTGTCACCTTGTGTTCTTGTTCCCAAGAGGAAACAAGAGTGTAGGAGAGGCCAGACTGGATTTTTGCAGAGCACAGCTTACAATTCTCATCACTGTTCAACTTCTAATTATTCTGTTATCTCTGCTCCTGAAATACAGAGAATTTTCAGGGTGAGTGCTGGGAGCTGGAAGGAGGAAGGTAGAGTATTTTTAGCTAGGAATGTGGGGTTAAACCTTTTTCTTCCCTGCTTTGCCTGGTGCTGCCCTGACCTCTGATAAACTCGAGGGGAGTTCAGGACTGGTGTGGAATTTACTCATACTGAAAGCTTAGTGTTTTGAGCTGAGAATAATTTACTGAGCCACTTTCTGCCTGCTGCTGAATGACTAAGATGGTGAAATTTAAAGGGGGAAAAGGAGTTGTAGAGAGGATGAATGGGGGAGAATTTTAAAACAATCTGGCAGCTCCATTTACTTGGGAAATCCTGTGTCCAGCAGCCATGTAGACAGCCTGGTCCTGATGTGTTTCTCATGAACAGAATATAACAACCTGGCCTGGGTAACTAAACTGTTAATTAAGCTGTCACAGGGGGAATGTGAGTGAAAGCCCTGGCACTACAGGAGTGTTTTTAGTATAATCCTTAGTTGTTCTTTGAGCAGTTGCCCTAATAGGCTTTAATTTGTGGAAACACTTGAGCATGCATGTGAGATTTCAGCTATTTATTTGTATAAATACCGGTTTTCACTACAACGGTGCCTGCACCCTTGCAGCCTGCAGACCTGCTGTGTGTGAGCTGAGTAGCCAGAGCAGAGAGGAGTGCCAGCCCTGCACTGCTCATACCTGATCAGCTCAGCTGCACTACCTGGGGGAGTTACTTGAAATTCCTTAAGTCTGTACAACAGAAAGTACAAAACAAAGCTGCATTTTTGAGATCCTGATCTCTGGCCATTCCAGTCTGGCCATTCCAGGACAGGGAGCCACTCCTCATACCAGAGGATCATCGTGGTCTGCTTTGGGGAGAGGTGAGCAGAAGCACATGGTTATTCTCCAGAGCACTGGGGAACTCTGAGATGTGCTTGAATGTTGCGTGGCTGGAGCAGTCAGTCAGTGTTCACCCCTTGCTTCCAAGATGTTTGGCAAAGATTTTTTTACATAGATCCTGGAAAGGTGCAGCTCCACCAGCGGCACAGCGTATTCTTCTGGCTTTGAGAATGGAGAAGTAGGAAGTGTCAGTAAGGATTTCACAATGTCATAAAACATTTGGCATGTGGCTCTTTGGTAGGAGAAGATGACAAAGAAAAGTCTAAAGGCAATACATCATGAGCTAGAGCCAAAGAGGTTATGCTTTTGTTTGTAAAGGAGTGGGTTACTTTACAGTGCACCATGAATGAGATAAACACACTTCCAAGAAAAAGCTTGAACAGAAGAAACCAAAGCCCACATGAACCAGAAAGGCTTTTCATTGACATATTTGTTTTTAAATGCCTTATTTCGTGATCTTTTTACTAATGCTTTTCTTCTTCAGGTTTTATTGTGCGTTTATTCCAAAATAAGCACTTGATTTATTTTTTTTTACCTAGTTCCAAGTCTTGTGACTTTATAGATATTGGTATCCTTCTACTTTGGAATAAGGTCAGTTGATTTCATAAACCTCTGCAATTCCTCATCTCACTTTTTAGGTGAGACTAAACACAGAAACTTTTAAGATGACTAGGAGGTTTTTCAGGCAGTCATAAATAAGCAGAAACTGGAATTCATATCTTTAACTATAGTGTTTTCTCTGAGGGTTCAAGACAGTGCAGGTGGTGTTGAAGTAAACAACAAAACTGTCAGCTAGTGCTTATACTTTAACATGGTTATACAGGGAATGGGTTTGAGCCAAGCTAGGTAAGTGTGGGTTAACAAGCTCTTTCTGTGACCTGCCATATTCTTCCCGATCAAGCTCTGATCAGATGCTGCCAATTGTGCCAAAAGGTGGTGTGATTTTGCAGCAACCAAGGAGCAGGATGGGACTTGCCAAATACTTGTATGCTTGCAACTGACGCCAGAACTGAAGGGAAAAAAAAAAAACCAGCGGCTCTGGCTGCCTTATTGAAAATGTTGCTTTGTATTTTTTCTTCCTTTTCGTCTTGCTTTCTAGCAGTGTCGCACAGTTGCAGTGGCAGCATCTAGCTATCCAAATATCTACAAGCTTTTTTGTTGTGTGGCTTATAGTCAGGGTGTGTGTGTGTGTGAGGAAATCTGCAGAAATTCAGTAGTTTCCCCACCCCCATTCCCTCTTTCAGGAAGGGCAAGCCAGGTAGAAGATTTGGCACTCTTAAGATCTTTAATTTTTAAGTTGAGGGTGGAAGGAATGTGATTAAATTAGTCCATTGGTCTCCTCTTTCTTTACCCTCTTTCTATTCCTGGTTTTCATTCGTCCTTTCCCCTTGGATTCCTGTCAACTAGTTTCTGTACCGTTTCATTGCCTACAGCCAACGCTGTGGCTCCCAACCCAGGGCCGAGTACAGCAATAAATCACGCCCACTGCTGTGCACTGGGAAGAAGGATGCTTTCAGTGAGCTCAGGGCTTGTAATGCAGATTAATGTTTCAGCCTCTCCCGGGAATGCTGGGGAGAGCAGCGAGAAGGGAGGGAGGCAGGCAGGCAGAGCTGTGTCGCCATTCAGGAGCTGTCTGTTTGTAACTCGCCTTTGTTAAGTCCCAGTCAGGTCCCCCTCAGGTCACACATTTGCACTTGTTTTGAATAAGGTAGAAGAACCCTTGAGAGCCTGCATTGCCAAAGAGGGCCAGGGAAGAGCAGGGAATTCGTTTGGGGCTTGGGAAAGCACAAGGAGGTAGAGCTAAAGCTCCTCAAGTGCCGCAAATGAAGGTCAGAGGTCTCCTATGACCTTGCACTGCCTTCGTGACCTTTTTAAGGCTGTTGACTGTGATGATTTCCCTGCCTGAGGGATCACTGGCATCTGCAGGCATTCCAGCAGCAGTTAAACACCTGTGCATCTGCTGCTGACATTTCATTAGGATGAGTAATGAGGCTGGATATTAAATATCTACCTTTCTGACTGGTCAGGAGAGAAAACCAGGGAGGGAAGCTATAGGACATCTTGGGGCTTGTGAAATCTTTGTAGGAAAAGCAAAGCACTCTCCCCTCAGCCCTGCTGCTGAGAGCAGAGCATGTAGAGTGGTCACAGCATTGCCACATCCTGGCCCTGGTGCACTGTGGCCATGAGCTTAAAACTGTTTTCCCATTTTTACAACCATGGCATAACTCCCTTGTGTCAGTCTTGTGTTCTTCCTAGAAAGATAAACATTCAGTAAAGGTTCCCTGGGATAAATGCCCACATCTGGGCAAAAGTTTATTCTGTAGCCTCCAGTTCTGATTAATTCTCCTCTGTGCTGGGATCCAAAGCTCTGCATTGCCAGATTGTGTCCCACAGTAGCATACGGAGAGGGTGTGAAGGAATGCCTGCAACAGCTTGGGCTAGGAAAAATGTTGCTCTCCTCTGACAGTGGGCCAGGGCTGCTCCCAGCCAGCAACCTGAAGGGGCTGGGAAGCAAGGTCAAAACATGGGAGCTTCTTACTTTTAAATTCAGCAAGTGAAATCCATGGGGATGAAATACCTCTCTGTTCATTTCAGTTATCAAAGAATTGTATGTGTTTTGAAGTTTCTTAGGCAACTGGAGTATACCACAAACCCATACTTTTTCAAACCTTCTAAGTGTCAGGCTATGATTGGCAAAACAAACAAAACCCCAAGAGTGGGTTTATGAAAATTTCTTCTTTGGAGAAAGGTGTCTCTACCTACAGTCTGATCTTGCAACAAATTGCACCTCCAAATCTAAATCCTTTTATGCTTGTATAGGAGAGAGTGGACTTACCCTGATGGAATCTGAAAGGACTGGATTGCTGAGAAGGAAACAGGTGTCCATGCACACCTCTAATGTGCCTCAAACCAATACAAAACCTTTCTATTGGAGTGCTTTTTCACAACAAAGGCAGCTTTCATTTTGGTGCTGCTTTGAGCTCTGCTGAAAAATGATCTATTGACTTGCACCAATGTTCAGAAAAATTGATCTCATTGTTTACACAGTAGCATAAAGATGTGCTACTCTTTACAGACAGTTGGCAGGCTTGTGTACTGAGCAGCTGAGCTTCAGATGTTTTAGAAGTGCTGGTGGAGAAGCCTTCCTAAATTTTAGGAGGTGCTAAAATTATACTCCTCTTCAACAGGCAAAGACGGCCTTCCACAACCGCTCCTATCTTCTGATAAAAGCTGGCTGAAGTAAGTGGAGTAGTGATAGTCTTTTTAACTTGGCTGAGATATAGATGCAGACCTTTAAATATCCTATTTGTCACTGTTGGCTGAAGGACAAGATCAATGTCCCTCAAGTTTGTATTGAGTTTAATTGGAGGCATGTTATGCTTCACTCTATCAATATGGAGTGTTGAAAATGAGTTTACCACAGTATAGAGAACAGTTAGCTGGGTTTTTTTCCAGCCCTAGGGAAATTATTGCAAGATTGTTTTATTCCTTTTGTTGCTGATGCACAGGACAATATTTTCATGAGCAACATTTTCATTTCTGACAGTAGCTGGCCTATAAATCACTTTGGTATAAAATTATTGTTTGGAATCGGAAAATCGCACGTGTCTTACATAACTGTGCTCCTACCACCCAGTCAGGAGCATATGCACGGGAAGTCTGAGGGCTGCTTAGACTGTTTTATATACACATGAAAGAAACTAATTTTTTTTTTTCTTGTCCCCAGGTGTCCATGTGTTGGTTTTGTTATGTGTCTGTTTTCTTGCCTTCACACTACCACCAGCATTGGTGTCCTTGCAGATTATTCATGAAGGGCTGCATGTTTGTGTGTTTCCTGTTTCACCATAGCCATGCCCTATCCTGCTGGGGCCTCAGCCAGCAGCTCAGCCCCATGCAGCTGCTTGCTCACTCCCCCTCGGTGGGATCAGGGAGAGAATCAGAAGGGTCAAAGTGAGAAAACTCATGGGTTGGACTGAAGACAGTTTGATAGGTAAAGCAAAAGCCATGCACGCAAGCTAAGCAAAGCAAGGAATTTGTTCGTCACTTCCCATGGGCAGGCAGGTGTTCAGCCATCCCCAGGACAGCAGGGCTCTGTCACACATAACAGTGACTTGGGAAGACAAACACCATCACTCCGAATGTACCCCGCTTCCTCTTTCTTCCCCCAGCTTTATATGCTGAGCAGACATCACATGGTATGGAATATCCCCGTGGTCAGCTGGGGCCAGCTGTCCCGGCTGTGTCCCCTCCCAGCTCCTTGCGCCCCCCAGCCTCCTCGCTGGTGGTCTGGGGTGAGCAGCAGAAGAGCTCTTGGCTCTGTGTAAGCGCTGCTCAGCAGTTAGGAAAACATTCCTGTGTTATCAATGCTGTTTTCAGCACAAATCCAAGACATAGTCCCATACTACGGGACCTATACTACTGTGGAAAAAATTAACTTGATTTCAGCCAAAACCAACACAGGCCATTCGTGTTTTCGTCTCTGTGTGGCATTTCTGTCCCTACTTGCTGCCCTTCTCCCTTGGCAAAGCTGATATACACCCTTAATTGGTTCAGGGTTATGCTCAGCCTGAATAGAAGACTTCCTTGGAGACTACAGTTCAGTCATTTTTACAGACAACCACCTCGGGCCATTAGATACTGACTTTGAGCTGTCCTCCCTGCTTCCTTCAGTGTGTCATGAACATCGCTGGTCCCCAAAGCTTCCATTCTTCTCCTGGTTCCACCAGCAGTGATGTCGCCTGTGCTGCCTGCGAGCCGAGTGACTCCCACGAGAGTTTTGGTTTTTAACTCCCTTCCTCCTCTCCTTTCCTGACATAAAAAGTGTGTTGAGTGAAACAACCATGCTTGTAACAGTGAAGATTTGTGATGGTGTTTTAGATAGGAGAAGTCAGCTGCTTTGGCATATTGTGTCTTGAGATGTTATAATTGGCCACTAGGCCCTTCCCTGCTGCATGATCAAGTGAACAGGATAATCATGTCACAGCAGTCCCATGGTTGTGGTTTTTTTACCATGACAGTGTGTGCTGGGCAAAAGCCTCTCGTGTCATGCCTGGGGTAGTTCATTGAAGGAAGCGATGGGAAAAGAAAGGGGAGGAATGTTTCTACTTGCTTTTTGAATGTGAATGATAACATTCATAGTTCTTACTCTGATAAAATGTCAGAGCATTTGCAACTATCTTGTATTTCTCTAATTCCTAAATAAGAGTGAGAGTGGGACCCAAGTGGACTTGAGGAAGTTCTGTACTGGCAATGTTAGGACTCCTCCCTCTCTCTGAGCTTTAGAGCTGGATGTAAGTGTCATGACATGGAAGTTTACACCCTGTTTAGATTTTCATACCTACTGGTCTCTAAACCTTTTATGCTACTTTATCTCTGATTGTCTGTCTGACTAGAGGTTTCATCACCAAAAGGCTTCATAGAATGAAGGCTGAGCAGAGAGCAGGAAAACTCAGGCAGACCTTTTGAAAGACTCCAGAAAGGTTTTTGTAACCACAGAATCCACAGAGAAAATAATTCTCAGGAGCTGACACCCTTTGTTAATTAAGACTTTGCTTTCCTTTGGAGTTAACAAACATTAAAAAGAAAAGCTTTATTTTAATGCAGTTAAATTTTATAATTTTATTTTTATAGGGCTGGGGGAGAAACTAGCAAGCTACCTTGCAACCAGAAGGCGAGTGAGAGCCGTAAATGTGGACAAGCCGTGAGTGGGGGAATCATGTTCTCAGCACTAATTTCTTTGTCCTGACAATTGTCCTAATCCATTATGTATGTGCACTCTGTGTGTGTGTGTGTGTGTGTAAGTAATTTTTAAGCCATTAGTACCATGGTGGAAGGAAGAGCAAGTGGACTTCAGATCATCTTTTCTTTAGCTGGTTGGTTGGGCTTTTCCGCATATGGATTCTGTCCCACAGCAGGTTTTGTTTCTGTTGTTCATCAGCAAGTCTGGCACCAAAGTTTAGAAATGGCACAGACAGCTAAGAGGGAAGGGTGTTTGGTTGGCGTTGAGCGCTGGACACACTGACCTTTTAAAATGGTGATGACAGACAGTGAGGTGGTCTTCTGAGCCTTTGCTGAGAGCTGAGCTGCACCCATTCAACTAATCAGCAACAGCATTTTGAAACCAGAGAAGAGCATGTATAGGACAGTTTACTTGCCTTTGAAGCAAGATTAGGATTTAACGGACAGTGACAAATTTTCTGCAATAAGGCAGCTCTTTGGCTACTAAAGAGCTTGTCCACTCCAGCTGTACTGGAGCAAGTCTGCTGCTGTAGCCGCAGAGATTCTGAGAAGTATTGAGGAAATCTGCAAAACTATGGTAATTTGGTGGAACAAAGTTGCATAAATGTGGGTGCTTTTTTTTCTGCTGAGCATTGTATAAG
Organism: Ibycter americanus; assembly: GCA_035590275.1. NCBI lineage: Eukaryota > Metazoa > Chordata > Aves > Falconiformes > Falconidae > Ibycter > Ibycter americanus. The sequence goes on along the minus strand of JAVJGI010000003.1, from coordinate 3,683,567 downwards.
CTCATGATAACAGACAGTTCCTGCTTTCAGAGCCTGCAATCAAAGATACGAGGTAAATAGGCGCAGGAAGGAGAAATGCTGCTACTGTGGCTGTACAACAGGACAAGCATCCCTTGTGCTTTATGATCCAGCACACTCTCAACTAGACAGTGCTGCATTTGCCTCTCAGTACCACTTCATTTTCATTCAAAACAAACCTTTTGGTCCCCCTTTCTCATAACAAAACTATTTTCTTAATCCTAAGAAAAACACTCTACAAGAAAAGCTGGTAAAAATAGTGCTAAACGGTTTTGGTTTTGTAAACATCTCTGCAGTGAAGTAACTCTCTGAGGCATGCTCTGTCCTGCTCCTCAAGAGCAAGCTGCACGGAACGCAGGGTGGGATTCTAAAAAGTGCAGGATGTTGACCTAATTTTACAGTCACTGAAGTCAAAACTACCAATTTCAGTAACAGGAGGTTTATGTCCGTGCTTGCTTTGTTTGAGGAAAACAAAGAAAATTCCAGTCCCCCAAAACTGCCTGTTGGTTTCAAAGACCAAGTGGAATGGCCAATGTATCAGAGAGTCATGGTGGATCTGTAGATTTTCTTCTCTGTTCCGAAAAATAGTTTTTAGTGTTTAGTAAAACAAATATTCCAATATTGCACTTAAAAGCAATTCCATGAAAAAAAGGGTATCACTTTTATTGCCTGAAAAGCTAACATTTTTTGAGACATCTGATTACTATTTTTCAGATTACTAAATACAGTAACTCCCAAAATGGAATACTGAATGCTTTTAAAATGCGTCTAGGGGAAAAAACTGTAATTTCATCAATGTCCAATATAAAATCAGCCCAGTTCATGCAGTAACAGAAAATGAAAAATCTTTAGTGACAATTTAAAAGGAATCAGTGTAGTTTCATTCCACACAAACCTTTTTATGAGTAATCTGAAAAAAACCTCAACATTTACCATATGGTTTTGTTTCAATGAAATGTTAGCTTATTCTAGAAGCAGTGAAAGTCATCAAGGCTTTTGAAAAATGTGTTTTTAGTGGAACTGGTTTTCATCTTCTTTTCAGATTGCACAAGGGTTGTTGGGATAAGGTCTCGGCAGGTCCCTCTGCCAGCTGGCCTTGCACTGATTTCTGCATCTGCATCTGATGCTGTGTGAGATCTTGCCCAGATCATATAATATTCTGCTTTATTCATCCCTACCCATAGAAGGGAGGCAATATTGCTCTTTTGAGACTGAGGGGACACTTTGCATAAATGCCAAGTTGATGATATCATTTCAGTCTGAGCTATGAAATTATTTGAGCTGTATTCCTCTGTTACTCCATACCCAAGACTTTTAACTAAAACCCTGCTTAAAAGCTGAAACAAGGAACTCTACAGTCTTATCACAACCAAGGCCCAGGTTTGCAGAAAAGGTTGCCTTTTTATTTCTTTTCCATAGGAAATTCCTTGCAGTGGAGAACACGAATGGGGTTTTGCTCCCATATAGCATAGTTGGCTGATTATCTGATCTTGATGTGGGGGCTTGGTAGTCCTGAGACAGTGGGAAATAGACTTCTAAAAATGCAGAAAGAGAGGGTTTTAAATAGAATATCGTATTGTGTTAGTTTTATTTTATGCTGTAATTACTAAAGTCAGAACCTAAGCTGGGAAAAAGTTCACATTGTAGAGGTTTAATTTTGTTGTCTCTTCCTCTTACTAATAGCTTTGTCTCCTTTGTGTTTCCTCGCTGCTCCTGTTGCATCTGTTAACCTTGGAGAGCTTGCGTGATTTCCTTGGCAATGCCACATACGTCTAATCTTAATTTCTATGACTGTTGGCTCTGGGATTGTAAGTAGGTTTCTTTAATATGCTGCGAAAGGTGGCCAGCAACAATCTTTCTTCTTTATACCTCTGCAGTTCTAATCCTGCAGAAGTCCTCGCTTGTAAAGATAAAGGTACATTTATCCTCTTCAATGAGGCAGCAGGTCTGGAACTGCGAATCAGTACTGGGTGCTGTCAGCAGAACCATACAGTGACTAAAATATTACTGCTGATAAAGACCAAGTGGTACTGAAGGAGCATCTGCACTTTACATAGCTCTAAGGAAAAAAAGTAAAGAAAATGCTGGGTTTGCCAGCACAGAGTGACACAGGGTGTTATGTGGGCTGGTGGTGAGGGGAGGAAGTCCTTCAGACTGGGGAAAGGTGGTCATCGTTTGCTCGGTTGGTTTTAAACTTCTGGCCTCAGAGAACATAGTCCCAGTTATGCAAAAGGGCATATTGGGAATCAAGTGCTCTTCTCTGGGCAACGCTCAGGGTCTGTGGGATGGAGCACTGATGTGTTGCTGTCCTTGCCATTCAGGCAGTGTGAACCTCATCCTGATCCATGGCTCCTGTCTTGTTTTTATGGTTACATAAAGGAAGCTTTGTACTTTGGGTTCTTGGTTATCTCTGGTTCAAAATTCAAACATTCATGATTAAGCCAAACATGCAGAGGTTATTTAGTTGGGGGTTTTTTGAAAAACTTTTTCTGATTAATCATGAAGCAAGAGGAGCTGTTCTTCATTCCTCCTTAATCTTTTTTTTTCTTTTTCTTTTCCTCAGCACCTTGTGTCCTCATGAGCACCTGTCCTGATTTTTAGCCGTAGCCTTCCTGGAGAACAGCCAGGCTTTTGAATACTAGGATATAGCTATCCTGGGTCAGATTAAAAGCCCATCTTAACACAATGTCTCCGATGCTGGTCACAGAGAGATCTCTACAGATAACTAAAACAAGGCAAGGGTGTATGCTACTTCCCCTGAGTAAACTCTCCTAGTCTCCAGCGATTTCAGCTCAAGAAATTTCCTGAACTAGATGCACTTTCTACTGTTATTTAGTCATTCTCAGTGGACTTTTCTTCTCTGAATTTGCCTGGTCTGCCATTAGTATGTCTATCCTTTGGCAGTGTTTTCTATAGGTGCCTATGTTTCTATATTGCCCACAGCATGAAGGATTTACTTCCTGTTGTTTATTTTGAATTTGGCTCTCAATCTCTTAATCTGCTGCCCCAGCTCTGAAAATGGATGGGCAAGATGGAGAACAGTTGGTTCTCCTCTGTTCACTGGAGGTCAGCATGAATGTGATGGGAGCTGGTGGCCGTTTTTTAACAAGGATGATTTCATTTCTTTGAGCTAACAGAGAGGTTACAAGAAAGTTTTGTGTAAGAGCAATAGCAAGACTTAAGATAAAATCATATTAGGCTTTGCAGGAGTAAGAAGATGAAAATGAAAGACTATACAAGGGAAGACGTTGAGGAGTAATGATGTGGTCATCTCATTGTTGGAAATGTCCATCCCTGATTTAGGGAAAGAAAGCAGAAAGGTAGAATTGACTGAAGTGAAAATGTGTGTAATTGAGGTAAATAAAACACATCCTTTTTACAGTTGATGTTGGCTGCAGTAGAAATGTAGGTTATGGTGAGTTCCTACAGCTGGTGGAACTGAGTGCCAGCTGTTCCCCTACAACATCTTTGTTAAGAATTAAGATTTCTGTCATGCAGTGGGATGGAAGAATAAGGTTATATTGTATTAAATGTCATTGTAACAAGAGCCTCAATAAGAAAAAAAACCAGTGCCAAATAAAGATATTTTGAAGATAACCCATTTTCTTATCTTTTTCCTTTCAGTCTAAAGCATTTTTTTCCCCCGATAATTATCTGCTCTTGAAATTTGCTGCAGGCTTAGCACAGCTAAGAATTAATGGGCTCAATAGGAATCAAGGTCCTAAAACTGCTTAGCCAAAGTCAATGAGATCTAAAGGCGAAGTCAGGCCTTTGTGTGCCCAAGCCACCTGTGTTGAGTCTGTGCAGAAACAGTATTAGGTGGGCAGCTTCTGTGAGCCTTGCAGGTGGTGGTGTGTTCCACCCATAGTGTGCTGAAGATCTGTTTTCATTTCTCTGCTTTTTGTATCAACTCACCTGCATGCATCATGCTGCTACTAAACCAACACATAGCAAAAAGGCAGCACTTAAGTAGAATTAATTTGTTAAACTTTGCTTACTTGAATAAAGGTTGGGTCTGATTTTTTTGAGGTGCTCTTAGCTCCTGTTATCAAGCTAACTGGAACTGCCTACCTTTGAACTGATTTATTCCCTTTTTTTTTTTTTTTCTGTTTTTTGCATGTTTCCTTGATGTCTTCTGACCTGAACCTGTTTCACCATTTGATGCGGTTTAGGTAAGTGTATATGCTCTAAAGGAGTGTTGTTTTGTTGTGGAATTTTTTTTCCTTCCCTTCTTCTCCCCTTTTGTACATCACACGGTGTTTTCTGACTGTTTCTCCCATGGTCAGGGAGCAGTTTTTGCCATCTGTCACATTACTGTTCCATGGGCTGAGCTGCAATGCTACACCCTCCAGGTCCCTTCAGCTCCAGGTTTGGAAAGGAAGATGACATCACAGGCTGTTTATGAGACTGCCATCATTAGGCCTCCAGCCTCAGTGAGGGTAGCAGCTCCCTGGGGGATCAGGGAGGGCATCTCTAGATAAAACACTCGGAGTGATACGGAATTGATACCACACAGGGTTAGCACACTTACAGCTGACGAGAAAAGCTTTATGATGTTGCCTAAGTGCTCACTGTGTAAAAGCCACCTTCTCTCACCTGGAATTCCAGTTTTGTCATTTGTTTTCCGCTTTTCTTTTTTGTGCCTACAGATCATTAGTATGGGACCTTCACATGTCTTGCAGCCTAAATAGAAGCTGGGGATTTTTTTTTTAATTCTCAAAAAACTTAAATCTTAAAAATAAATAGTGGTTCATGAAGCCTTCCTTGAAGGGCTGCTTGAAATTCTCACCCTTTTTGGAAATGTATTCATATACTTTGGAAGAGTTAAATCCATATCACCATAAATGCAGACAGAAATAATTTTCCTATTGAGCAGTAGGGCTACCATCTGATAATGCCTCTAAATCATTGCTGTATTAATTTTTTTAATTCAAAATTAAGTGGTTTTCTATGTTTTCAACATATCTAGACATAGAGAATATGCTGGCATCTATTGAGAATGTTAATATAGCTGTGTGGCTGAGACGAGTGAAGCATGTGCTATGGTTGGGGAAGTGACAGGTATTTGTAAATCTATTGGTAATAGCAGCTTTAATTGTGATCAGTGCACAACTTTTTTTAATGGAATTTTTTTGTAAGAAAAATACAGAATGTAGAGATACTGGCATACCAGGGCAGGGTTTTACTCTTACGTGATGTAATAGAGTAGTTATTGCCTTCACTGAACCACAGTGGATTTCCACTGATACAAATGAGGCATAATTTGAATTGCAGAATGAGGATCCATGAACTGTCTTTCCTTCATGAGTATTTGTGTGTGAGAAATATCACTTTACATGCAGGTATGGGAAGCCTGCATGCGTAATGTAGGATCCCGTGTGCTTGACAAAAGAGAAAGTGTAGAGGACAGCCTACCTGTTAGATTTCCTGTGTAGGAAACAGATACCTTGTAGATTTAATATTGAGATCTTCTGTGCACAGCAAGGCCAGCTAGTTATCCTACTAATTTCTGTGAGGCTGCAATTTGAGAAAAAAAGTGAAAAGGAAAATACTCCCTGGGGACCAGGTTCCTGACTGTAAGCATCGTCTTTATGGGCAAACCAGGACAGACCAGTTTCGAATTCACGTTCCAAAAATCCCAACCCATCAACAGAGTGGCTGCTCACAGAAACAGATGGCGAGACTGCCCCGGAGTGCGTGAGGCACTTCATGCGCTGACTGACATCTCCCTGCATGCCACGTGCCTGTGTGCCAGTGTGGGCGCAGGGCTGAGGCAGCTGGCGGGGAAGGGAGAGGAGGGGAGCTCGGCTCCGGAGGCAAATGTGCAGCTGCCCATGCCCTCTTGCAAGGGGCAAATGGGATACTCCGCCTTTCTGTACAGGTTCAACTGGGAAACCAAACATGAGCTGGCTACTAGCTGCCTGCAGAGAAACAAATGAGTCTTTCAGCAGCTCTGTGAGCATTGCTGTGGTTCCTTGCAGAGATAGTTGTTCCCACTAAAAAAGTGTTTTCTGCAGAAGGTGTAGCACTAACCGCATCTGTCTCGCTGTGCTCAAAGCAACAGCAAAAGCAGAATGGCTTTGTCTTCACCGCAGAAAAGTTTGCCAGTTGGTCCCCAACACATCACACTGACGCATGGAAAAATGTATCACTAACCACGCGCATTTACACAGTACTTCTGCAGGGACTGTACTTGCTTCAGCAAAGTTAAACACTGTCATGCCATCGTGTCATTTTCTACCCAAGCAGTAGCAGCAGATTCTGCTCACTTCTCTCAGCTGTCCAACTCCCACAGTCCCATGTTACCCAGCTACAGCCAAGGTAACATAGCTTGCTGAATTTCTGTCCCCCTGTGTTCTTGCAGCATTAAATGAACAGTATTTCGTTACCTGGACTTTCTTGACAGCTCCAACTTATTACCCATTGTTGTATGCTCTTTTAGAAAGCATCTTTGGAGCCCATCTGTCAGAAGCTGCCTTGCAGGGAAGGATTTGGGTGACTGTGGGCTGGCCCCTTGGGAGTATATGGAGAGAAGGGGAGACTCAGCACAGGCACCTTCTGTAATTTGAAGCACCCGGTTCTGTGGCAGCCGATTTGAATATCTGTGGTGTATCAACAGCTCTAGAAGTCATTGTTGGGGAAAAAGGAAAAAGATCTGTAGCTCCTATTAACAGGATCGTTAGGAAGAGTAAGAAGCTACTCTAGGTTATTAAAGAAAAGATATTCCCTTTTAAAATAATTGAACAATCCTATTGCTGCTGGTCCCGTGTGTGGAGCAGTTCTGAGAAGCTGAGCACCAGTCTGGCAAGGGACTAGGATAAAGAGGTCATTAGCCGTGCTGTCCAGTGTCAGAGTGTTGTGCCTGCACTGTCCTGGGGTCTCATAACTCTGCTCGCAGGCTATGTGTTGCAGAGACAATGAGAAGGAGCATGCGGGCAGGAGGCCGCTCTGAAGGGGGCTATGCATCATTTATGCTATAGTAGTGCTGAAAAGACTTGATTATTTTAGCTCCTGTGTTGTGCTAGGTTCAAAACAAACCATGTAATTAATGACTGCCTCAGCCTAAACTTGTCATCTCATTCAAGGATGAGACAAACAGGCAAGGGCTGGGACGAAGGAGGAGAAGTAATGTGCAGACCATCCACAGACAACAGCAGCAGCTGCTTTCAGCTCAATCATTGCAGCTTTTGCTGGTGGTGTGAGAGGCTGGTGTTGCATGTTCTATTACTTGGGAAGCAAGACCTGAGAATTAAGTCTTAAATTTCAGCCAAAGAGCTTGTGCTGATGCTAGAAAAAATGGTGAGCTTTTCTCTAGCAGTGGAAAAGGTTTCTTGAGGGGTGTGTAGGAGGAATATGCTTAGTTTAAGGACTGGCTGGGCGAATGTTCTATCAGAAAAGTTTTAGGTAAGAGTTGAATCTGTCTTGTTAGCAGGGTCTCTTCAGGGTCTTTAAGCACTCTATCTGCTCTCTACCTGTCCTCTGTCCTAAGTCTTTTTCCACAACCACTTCTGCTTGTGCAAAGAGACAAAACACAGTCCTGAGAGACGGAACAGCCTCTCTCTACATAGTCTAATCTCCTCAGCTTTGAAGTCAAAGCAGAGTCCTCTGCTGGCTTGGTCACTTCTGGTGAATTTTATCAGTTGTGACCTGAATCCATCTTTTTCTGTTTGGTTTTTTTCCTTTCTTTTTTTTTTTCTTTCCCACCAGGGCAGGGGAAATGTCAAACATTTGCTTAGCATAAAATGTGTTTCCAGAGGCTCCAAGACTCCAGATTACTTGACAGAATAGAAGCAGGATTATGTTGTTATTGTGTGTTACCTCTTCTTTAAAACCCTCTCATTGAATTTCCCTTCTGTTGCCCAGTTCCTTCTGTGGATTACCATGACGCTTCACAAAGTTAAGTGGAGCAAAGAAGAGCAAGATTTGAGGACATGTATGTCATTTCAAGTGCCACATACTTAGTGTGATACACGTTTTGCTTTGCAATTAGGCAGTGTGCTTATGGACTCTAATCTGCAGCAATTTTTGCTCTATTAATAACCTATTAGTAGCCTGCAGTGTGTTTTCTATACATCACCAATTCACAAATTATTGAACTTTCTCTCACAAGTTCGTATGAACTGAAACAAATTGTATTAAAAAGGGGGGGAAAGATTGGTTTTTTTAGAAAAGGTGAAATCTGACTTCAAGATCACAAACGATGACTCTTGAAAAACGCATGCTGAATACGGCCTGTTTCAGGCCTTGGTGTTTTCCGTCTGCCTATGCAGTGGTGCAGAGTGCACTCCAGCTTGCTTCACTTGCCTAGTGCCTGCAACAGTCATGTAAATCACAGCCTCAGGTAACATCGCTTGTCATTCCAGCTGCACTGAAGATCTCATGACCCTTTGAGCCCACGTGCTATTAAATACCTTGCCCTGGCTTTTATAAATGGTGTGCAGAAAAAAGGCAGAGATTATGATACCTCTGCCGCTGATTGCATTGTCACTGTGGGCCATTAATCTCTGCCTGGCTTTGAGCCTTCCACTCTGCCATTGCTCTGCACCTGCCCCAGCTGTAGCTGCATCGCTGCATCTGCAGGATCGAGCCCTGGCTTTGTGAACTCCAGGAGCAGGGGGAATGCAGGGCTTCTGGCAGTCGTGGGAAGAACAGAGTCCACAAATATGTCTGTCACCCTGTGGATATTTAGCTGCCTGGTAATTGTCCAAAGCAACCAGTTTCCACAAAGTGACTTACTGTGATGAGCTGCTGTGTTTTTCAGCCGGGGCAATCACCACTGTTTTTTGTGTTATGAGAGAGACTCTAACACTGGCAGTCTAGGACTCGCATGTTGAGGCTGGTGTCTGGTCTAGATACAAGGAAAATCTCCTTTACTTCAAGTTGTGTTGTTACATCAGCTGTGCCTAAGCTGCTGATGGGCAGCAGCTTGGCCCTAGCAGCCAATACCTATGGGCCAGGTGGCTCCTGGGGCTCTGCTGCTGATGGACTCCATGGAGTGGGTTATTCCATAATTTGGGAGGCAGCCAAGGGCATCTTGTAGACCTGACACAGATTCCGTTAGCCGATGACATTGCTTGCTGTCAGTCTGTAGGCTGTTCATTGGGCTCTCTGGCCATTGAGATTTTTGGCAATGACACTGCACAGGTTTCTGCAGAACACGTTTTCTGATCATTGAAGGAGTGCAGGCTTTCCCTTCAGTCTCCGTTTTGAGAAAGTCACAGAGGCAAGTTATCGTGGTTCCCAGAACAGCCCTTCCTCCGGGACACTTTGCAAGATCTTGACAGCCCCACTGACTCTCCCACAAGACACGTCTGTGCTGGGAAGCCTGGCACGATGCTCACAGAATGGCCTTCCTGTGGTGGCTGAGCTCGGTATTCACATGTGAAACAAGTAGAGCAGTGCTGGTGAAAAGGCGTACCCACAGCCCAGCAGAATTACTGTGGGTACAAAGGGCTGATCAAAGGAAGGTAGTTTGCTGGAACAGATTCCATTGAAAATTTGAACCAGTATCCTTTTTCAGTAGCTCTTTCTGTGTTTCAGTATTTCTACTTTCTCTTAGTTCTCCTGTATATTTTACTTTTTTATGAATTTTTTCCTGTTTTTAGAGAAACAACTCATTTATTTTAAAGAGTTGAAATAGCATTTGTTCAGAGTCTGCTACTTTTAGCACCAGATTTGTCCTTCCTACACTCCCACATAATCTTTTTTTTCCTTTAGAGACTGCCTGAGTGTTTGAGCCAGGTCCAAATGCAAAATCAATAAAAGCTCATTGCCATACATGTCATCATATTAGAGCTCAGAAAGTGAGACTCTGGTGGGAAGGAGCTTGCTTCTAGCCCATTAATCAGACAGCGATGATGCACCTTGGCTTTGAGGCCAGTACCCCACAACACAAAATGAAAAGTGATGTTCTGCTGGTGCTAAGCAGCAATGGAATTAACATTGCTTTATAATTTTAGCTATTCTACTATCAAGTCACAGTACTAATCTTTCTCCTTTCCTTTTGAAAATAAAACAGACTAGACTTTAGAAGTATTTTCTGCAGGGATTTTACTCACTGACAATAAGACAAGATATCTTGTTCAGATTATTCATTAATTGTTATTATTAATGCACATGTATGATGCCTCTTGACAGTTCTTCAGTACTGACTGCTTGGGTCTTGGGGTTTTTTTTCTCCTTTAGTCTTCCAGTTTCTTTCAGAAAAGTAATGTAAAAGAGAGACTTGCTGCTGTTTAGATGTTGTTTGGGTTTTTTTCATTCCTTAATTCTGCAGACTTTATTTTTGAGTCATCTGTCTCTCCTAAGAGATGAATTTTGAAGGTTGTGAACTTTGCTGCTTACTGGGAAATCCTCTTCTATAGCCAACAGAGTCAGGATTTATTATCTTTCCTGCAGTTCTTTCTGGAAGGAGAAAATAAATACATTTGGTGGGGAAATTGGTTCTGGGAAATGAGAATAGGAAGCTTAAAAAATTAAAACAGACATAGAAGGCACTGTAGCACCAAGGCTGTATTTTAGATGAAATAGTTTCTGTCTTTTATTTCATCTCTAAGTCCCCAAATGCAAATAGAGTTTTTACATATTCAGGGAGGCTTTTGCATTTGGAGTCTGGGTTTTCATGTTTGGGGCATTCTTCCTAAGAAATAGGCCAGGAACACCAGTTTCTAATGGATACAGTGCCTGAGGCATTCCCCATGACCAGCATTTCAGATACCCACTGCCCTAGCTTGAGATCTGTGGGGATAACATGTTGCCTGGAAAATGGTGCATAAAGAATGAATGTCGATAACACGACAGAAGTTGAATAAATAGGGTAGGGGGTGGTGGATTTTTATGACACCATCTGCTTCTGTGATCTGGAGCCTCCATGTAAAATCATGGCTCAAGCTCTATACGGTAGGTTAACAAAAGCCTTTAAATAGGGTAACTAATGGGTCAAACGTATCTTCACTTGTAAGGTTAAGACCCACAAGCCATCGTTTGTAAGAAAGTAGGGGGTGGATTGGTCACTGGAGAGGAAAGACATTAAATTAAATGTGGTGAAGCAGCCACATGGGACCCCTTAATAGTTTCTGAGTATTATTTTTTCTTAATGAAATGCAGCTTAATGCAATCCCACCCTCCTGGCCTGACAAACGTTGACTCTGGCCTTTTGAAGGTTGTCATGTCACTACTACCTTTTAAATGATTCTGTGCACCCTCTGCTCTCTGCTGCTTTCTTGTCACTTACAGCCTCTGGGTTTTGATGTAAATAAGGGAGCATGTCAGTGGGAAGCTGGGACTGTCAGGCCTTTCAATTTTGCTTCTCACCTCGTTGCTTTCTTACAACAAAAAATAAGCCATATTTAAAGTGGGGGTTGTACAGAGAGCCAGTGGTGCATTAAAAACAGGTAGCAAAAGTGTGTGTGTGGGGAAACATCTGTGGAATATGAAATATGAATAGGAATCTGGGCCTCTGGAGGTCATGCTTGAATAGGCAGCGTTGTACGAGGTGGATCCAAGCGAGCCTCAGCCCTGGGTTCATCTGCTGGTCAGGACTTGGAGCAAGTACTGCTTTTTTGGGAGTAGTGAGTAGAAGTGGGTCAAATGCAGGCCGCCTGATTAATTTTAAGAGCCACTTCAGGAAGGTTGAAAGAACTTGGATCTTAAATGTGTTTTTTTAGCAAGACCAAAGGCCACAAACCATCCTAATAATTTTTACAAGAGTGTGTTTAAACACGGCCAAAGCAACACCGCTACTGACCATTACTCATCAACAGCAGCGCCTCACAGATGAAATGCTGTGCTTTCTCCTCTAATAGCTCAGTCCTGGTTTCTGTTAGGAAGGGGGGGTAGTAGTGTATTTCTTTAACCTCTCCCAGAAGAGTTTGTCCTTCACACCTCTTAGCTTTCTGTGCAGGAGCTGTCATTTTCCCTGCTCTGTCTTTGGTGGGGAAGGAGTGATGCTCCTTCCCTTCCTTCTTTTCAGACCTAGCGATAAACTGGACCAGAGGCTTCTGCACACAGCTCATCCCAGAACCTGCCCACCATTTGGGGAACATAGTTTTAATGCTTTAGGATCTTGCAGCCGTTCAACTGACTGCAAAATATTTTCCTGCAAGTTGGCTCTTTCTGGAGGCAGCCTTCAGTGCCTGTTGACTGTGTATTCAGTGACTGTTCCCTCCTGTTGCCTGGACCAATTGCTAAAAGATCCAAATATGTACATCTCCTCATCTTTTTTTTCCTTTGCACCAGTGAAGCATGTATGCTCCTGGAGTCTCACCACTATCTCTGGTCTCAAAGGCAGTGTTAGATGGAGCTGTTGCTCTGCTTCATGAATCTGCACCTAGCTGGCAGAGGAATTCCTGGGTTCTTTGGGCAAGAGCAGTCTGCTGTGTGTAGCACACAGCAAGCACCCTGTCTAATAACTGAACAGGCGAGGAGTTGGGGAGAGGGTGTGCTCTAGCCATGGTTTGCCTATTGTGACTGAGGCACAGAATTTAAATGGCTTCTCAAATGTCTGCAGCACTGAGGTGGTTGGGGTTTTTTCCTTTTGCTATTTTCAGTCTTTTCTTTCAATAAATGATTATTGTTCTGAGGTAAAATGCTTCTAGTTCTGGCTGTGAAATGAAAAGCTTTTGGCTTCCTCTGAGAAGTATTTGAGGAGTAAACAGTATCTAATAGTGTTACTGAGATAGGAGCTGGGCTCAGTAGGAACATGAGGGAAGCTGGTTGGAATTGAGAAGCGACAGGAAAAGAAGAGCAGAGGTGACAACATAGTCTGAAAGATTTCTCATTATCACATAAGTATGTGTGGAAGAAAGTAAAAAAAAATCTGTCACTTCAGACTAAATGTGTCTGAAAGTGAGTGTATCTGATGTGTCCTACTACATCAGTATCTATAGTGCCCCTCATGCTTTTGTTTTTCTGATTTACTTTGATATTATATTAATTGTGCATATGCAAAATAAATGTATTTACCTAGGTGAGTCCCTTACTCACTGTATAAGGATAGTCCAACAAAGTCTGAGTTCTCTAACAGTAAAAGTAGAGAGCACTTACAAACCTATAGAAATGGACTGTGAGATTTGAAATTACTTTCCTACACTGCTGCG
>JAVJGI010000003.1:3605284-3670352 GCA_035590275.1 Ibycter americanus | reverse complement strand
CTCCATCTTACCTTCTCCCACCCCACCCACCCCGTTTTGCTGAGGCGGGGAGTGACAGAGCGGCTTGGTGGGCACCTGGCAACCAGCCAAGGTCAACCCACCACAGTGCCAAAGTCTTTGTGACTGTGGGTGGCTTATGTAGCATTAGAAGTAAACCTCTTGAGTACCTACCTGCTGTCCTTTCCAGCACACAAGGGATATTGTGAGCCCTAGTTTAATTTTCCAGTGACAGAGATGTTCTCAAATCCATAGCCAGCACAAATAGCTGGCCTTTACTTTCCTTGCAGAAAAACAATAATTGGTTGTCATTGTGAAATTACTTATTTCAGAAATAATTTGTTGTCCTTTAGAGAGAATGTTCACTTTGGTTACAAAATGTGATATTTTGAAATGTAGCTGAAGGCAAGTGACAGGCACGCGTTGGAGGCATGGAGCTGGATGTGCTTATGGTATTACAGAAAACCAGGGAAACAAAACCACTGGATTTGCACTTTCCTGAAGGAGACCTCTCTCACGTGCAGCTTGCCTGTTGTGTACCAAGTCACAGTGGCAGTTTGTGGGTCTATATGGTAGATTTTTTGTTGCTGTTTTTCAAGTTCTTGAAAATGAAAGACGAGGCTTTCCAATGCAGTAGTTGAGGGGTGTATTCTTGAAAAGACAGTCCTCAGTAAAGGCTTCTTCAGAGAAACAGTGAAGGTAAGAGTAATTTAAGTGCAGGAAAGATCAAGTAGCAGTATTACTAACAGTGCCATTATTCTTCTTTAAAAATGTGCGTGTATTTATATGCACAGAAATTTGGGAAGGTAACACATTTGAAAAGAACAGAGCTCTAGTTTACTTTTGGTTGATGTCAGAATAAGAATTCATTGCTGGGGATTGAATGAGATGTGAACTGTACATGTGGAAAATTTCCAGCAATTTTGTCTGCCATTTTTGGCAAACTGTGCCCTTGGGGTGTTGTCAGCTGTGATTGGGAGGGTTAAATACATAGAAGTCCTGTTCAGAAGGAACAGTCCCTATTTATAACAAACTTTTCCATAAAAAATCTAACCAGGTTCTATTTTTGCCTCACTAGAAATGCACTGACTCTCAGATAGTTTAATGACCTTGAGATTTTCCCTGTCCTCCTTTTCTTCAGTTTCTGAACACTCTTCAGTCTCTGGTGTTTTAGCACACTTTATATTGAAGCATACCAAACTGAAGCAAACTTTTCCCGACTTAGGAATTAGTAAGGAGCTGCAGATCCGGAGATAAACAGAAATTACAGCAGGGTGAGGACAGTGTACGTGAATCCTGAAGATCTGAGTGAAATTTAGCGTAAAAGAGAGAAAAGGTATCAAAGGTATTTTGTAGCTCATATATTTATTTAACTCTTCATTTCTCTTGTTATAAGCAATTATAGTTTTTCCAATCTAGTATCTGACATCACTGAGTCTTAGCTTGCATTGCCTACAGTGATAGAGTAGCACAATGTCAGCTGTCTTGGTTTAAAGCTGTATCAAAGGTACTAACACCTCTTTGAAGTGAAATATTAGTCTTGCTGGTTCAGACACTAAACTTTGATATACGTATGTAATTGTGTGTATGAAGGCTTACATAAATGTTAAATAGCTTTGCAGAGCTACCTCACAGCCTTTCATGGGAAAATTCAGCTAGAATTTCTGGTTTACTAAACCTGAGTATGTCTGAAAGCTCAGCTGAACGTTGCATGTATTCTCAAGTGAACTAAGTGTAATTGGCTTAAATTTCTGGAATTGATAGGAGGAGTGAAGAGAAAGCATATATCAATTACAGAAGACCCTGGATTTTCTTTTGTTTTATTTACTTCAAGTGACATATGATCACTGCCTGCATTGCAGCTATGATATGGTTGAATCAGTAGCAAGTCCTCTTGTTAGAAGTTCCTTAGTAGTTCTGCTATTTTCCTTTCTTCTGTTGCTTGTAGCATTCTGGAAATGTAATCTCTCAGGCTAAAGTATTCCTGCTCGAAGTTGGCTTGTGTGGGAGGGAGGACTGCCATGGTTCATCAGTTTGGTTGCAAGCCTGTGGTGGAAGGGAATTGACGTTCTGTTATGAAAACTGGAAAACAATTCCTGCAATTTCTTGTGATATATTATCGTGCTGTTCAGCCAAATAATACACATGCATCATGTCCAACAGAAGATATGTTGTAATAGGTATTTGAGAAATGCAAGCATATAATTAAATACTGTACCATAACACACACTCAAGTGGGAATGCAGTTAACGTCATTCCTTAGCATAAATATTTTTCTTCTTTGGAACATTAATTATGCAACAGTAACACTTTCTTAATATGTTTTGGTTTATAGCCTTGCACTCAAAATATGAACATTACTGAAAAAATTTACTTCTGCAAATTGAATTGCTTTATCTTTTACATTAAATTGTTCGAAAATTTATTGGCAGAGTTACTCCTGGTTTTCTTAGTTTCTCATGGCATTGTTGCCAACTGATACAGAGCTATGATTTTGATTACAATGAGATAAGAACAGGTAAACTGGCTTCATGCTGTTGTATCACCTCTTTATTTTCTGTTCCCTGCTTTTATTCTGGCATTTAACTTGCCTGCAAACTGCAGAAATAAAAGAACTCTCAAGACGAAGAAGCATAGGGGCTTTTAAAGCTTGTGATGATACAGGGTGAAGGGAAAAAGAAACGGTGTGTTGAAAAGATGCCTAGAAGACAGAGCAGGCTTTCTTACTAAGCTGGTTTCCCTAAAGACCCAAGTGGCTCAGTGTGAGTCCCGATGTGCTGGTGAGTAGCCTTTGCTATGCAGCCTGTAGAGCAAGATGGTTTTTAACCAGTTTGGTTTGGTCCTTTTACCCTGATGATGGATGTTGTGGTGGGAGGGAGAGAAGTTGAAAATACCTCTTTAGTCTGCATACTTGAATGTGCATCTGATAGATAATGTGGTGGACAAATAGCCTGTGTTGCCAGATGATTTTGTTTTTGCTGTACTGTTATGTGATGATAAAAGTGCTTAATTAGCTTAAAGAAGGAAATTACAATGCTTGAGTAAAAGTTCCTGCTATGGGTCCAGTCGCTGTTTCAGAGGCTGCTACTTCAGAGGCTGACTGTGGTCTCTGCAAAAAGCTGCGCTTAAATGCCGCTTGCTGGGAGACCGGCGGGTGCCCACCAGCCACACAAAGGGGAGAGCCTCTTGCTTTTTGCAAGCAAGGTTGCTTTGTTTCCACAAACCTCCTTGCAGAAAGCTTTGAACCTAGAGAAGGTCCAAGTGGAGAAATGCTGCCAAGCTACAGGTTAGCAATGTTGGTCTTTCACTGGCCCCCTCTGCCCTCACCCTGCCAGCTTCCCCTACGCTTTCCTGAGAAAGTTACATCATGCACAGCTTGCAAAGTTCAGCCACAGCACATTTTTATGCTCCAGGGATCCAGCAGAAGGCAAATCGCTGTCCCATCAGGAAAGATACAGGACACCCACATGTCACAGTTGCCTCATTTGTAGGTATTTACTTAGACGAGTGGGCAACCTGAAAGCCAGATTAAGTCTCAGTGAAGCTGAGCCTGATGATGAACAGTTTTGCTGTATCTTATCACATTGTTTCTCAGTTTTTAAAGATACTCTGCTGAATTAAACATAGGTGGAGATATGGTTTCACCTTTTTCTGTCCTTGCCATTTTTGCCTAGACTCCAAGATGATTTCTTTTTTTATTAATTTTTGGAGAGACTTGAGCTGGCCATGGATCCGGAAGGACAGAAGATTTTAAGAGAAAAGAAAATGAGAACTCTTCAGACTTGCATCAATGAATGAGCCACAGACATTGGTTTGCATTTGTGTGTCTCGCAGAAATGTGCAATGTAATTTTCTCCTCATCCTGTGGGTTTTGTGGTCCTGAAGATAATGACTGAGATTGGGAAGTGCCTGGCAGTACACTGGCTAAAACAAAGCATTCTCATCTGGCTTTGCTTAAATTTCCTACATCACTCTAGAATGCATTTTTGCAAGTCTCTATTTCCCAGGCAAAACCATGGAAATCATTCTGATTTAAAAAAAATATATATTTTTTTTTTTTTTAAATCATGAACCAGATTCAGAAAAGTATATATGGCTTTCCCTTCCAAATATCGATGGCTGGCAGCATCACATTGAGAACTGGCTAAACCAATTCAGCTAGGTTCCAAAGCAAAATTATTACATGAAAATGTAGAGTTTATTAATACCAATGCACGTCCTCCTGCAGTATCAGCAGATGGTTCAGTCAGACAAGCAGAGAAGTGATCCATCTCTTACCAAAGAAAAAAGAAAGGGAGGGGAACAAAGAACCAAAATCTGGAGTTTCTTACTAGATGCTTTGGGAGTTCAAATGTCCAGAGAGAACAAATGAGCAATGTAAGCTATCAGAATAAAACAGTGGACTCAGCATCTTACCCTTTTTCACCAGGATAACTCCCTTGACATCAGCTGAGATAAACTATACTAACTCATAGAAAATCACACCCATTACTTACAATTCTCAAAGGCTTAAATTATTCTGATATTGAATCTCTAGCTGTTGTATTCTTCCCCTGGAGAGTGTGTTTCTGAGCAGATGTCAAACAAGTCAGAAGATGAAAGACCTTTCTGCCCCTGGTGTATTATAAGGGTGGAGGGCTGTCAAAAGGCTTGAGAATCACCATGCCAAACGCTGACCCACTCTCAAACTTTGTGCACAGATCTGATTTTACCAACTTACCCCTTTTTAATCATTTCATTTCCCTGTTCCCTGAAAAAACTCTTTTTCTTTTCCTGTTACAACCATCATTATTAGCAAAATAGTACCAAGCTGCATTGCTGCAATTTTCCCAGGCTCTTATAGCAAGAAGTTGACAGGAATGTGACCCGGTTTGTCTTGCTCCAGCCCCGGATATATTTTTCTCTCATTTTCCTGCTACTACTGTATAGTCTGTTACAAGTATTTTCCTGCCTTGGGGTGTTGCTTCATCTTTCTAACCTAATATAAATAAGTAATTTAATGTAGAAAGGAACTTGATTAGCAAATATAAACTGGCAAATATTTATGCGTTTAAGGGTGATGAAACAGATCTCACAGAGTTCTTAGAAGCAAATGTGGCTGGCAGTGCAGTTGAGTCTTCATTACTCAGTTTAGCTCGATTCTACAATATTTGGATCTATATAAAAAGACTGGAAGTTAAAAAAAAGAGTAAAACCACCTGGTGAGTTACCTTGTTGAATTTTACTGTATTGTTGTTCTGTAAAGACTGATAATTATAAGTTTCTCAGGATGAAAGATGTAAAGCTACAGAATGTCTGGAGGCTGCAGAAATCTCTCCTCTTCACATAATGATTTACTGGTACAATTGACCAACATGGAAATTAATTGTTGGACTTCCCCTGCTTTTCAGTTTCATTTTTTCTGAAGAGTAGCTTGACTAGTAAAAAATGTGGGAGGTGGGTTAATTTTTTTTTGAAGTCTTTAGGTAAGGTGGAATTTGGTGGCACTGACAGTCAGTTCTGTTTTGCAGGGAGGTTTTTCGCCCAGAAATTTGACTGGTTTGAATGTGGGCGCAGAAGCCTTTGCCTAAACCTGTTAGACCTGTCGTTTTCTTGTGGTCTTTCGCTGAACCTTTGACCTTCCTGTTAAGGTCAAATAGTTTCTTGTGTAGGGCCAGTTCAGTTCTTAAAGGGAACTCCTGACTTAAGCCTATTACAGAAATGATCTGACCAAGTATAAGCCTCATCTGTTTCTCTCAGCAGTTACCTGCTGGCGGGTAATAGCAAAGGCAGCTCATAGAATATTTAGTTGGGGGTTTGTTGCAGAGGCTAAATAAAATTACCTTCATGAAGTATCTGCTGCAGAATTTTATTTAATTCAGGTCACTTTTAGGAAGAATGTGACATGCCTGCTGACAGCAGGAGAAAATCCCCTCTAAGGCTCTAAATCAGTATGTCCAAAATATTTATCCGGAAATACAAAGGAGAAAGTGTGTTACAAAATGAAATCCTGATGGCAAATAGTGCGAGACATTCTCCATTGTTTGTAGCGTAAGGTTGCTGCCGCGAGTTATCTGTAGCTGTTAAAGCTGAGTACGATGCCACAGTTTAATTTCAGATTACGTTATCTGTTTTGGCATTACAAATACTAGTCACGATGCATCAGCACTCCAAAGTCTCTGTTGCCATTAGTAGGGGACAGAACCATGTATAGCAAGAAAATGCACGGTTTTAGTCACAGGTTTCAGCTAAAGGTCTCAAAAGTCACTTAGGCAGGAATACAGTGGACTTGGGGGCAAGTATTTCACTTTGGGGTTCCTTCAGCCGTACCCGTCAGCTTGGCTTTGAATTGACCTGGGTCACAATCCCCCTGCCCACTCCTCAAACAGCTGTCAGGCTCAGCGCTCCCTGGGCATCCCGCTCTAAAAAGCCAGTAAGAAAATGTTTTGAGTGGAGCAAATGTTGTGAGACAACACAAATTAATGTTGCTGCTCAGAGTTTCCAAGTTTTAATCTGTGGCTAACGAAACCCTTCTCACCAGGCCCAGGGGGGTCCCTAGATGTTCTCCATCAAAATACGTAAACTGCAGTGACTGGTGCCATGCTGCAAGTGAGAAGATTAGAAACCGCTACGTATTTGTACATCAAAATACTGTTCATTTGTCACAGACCCTGACCCAGGCCTTGGTCGGTCAGACGTGTTTTGACCCCACCGGTCACTAGCCAGCTTTTCGGTGCCGCGCATGATTTTAGTGCAGCGGGGTCTGACCTGCAGCACCGAACCAAAGCAGGCACACAGTGGTGTAGCTATGTGAGGTTGTGAGCCTTTTTGCAGCACTTTCATTTACTCTGAGCAGTCACCATGGCTGCGGGATGTACCTCCATGTGCAGGAAGGGTCTTTGGGGCTTTATTCCATGGAGTCCATATTTGCTGCTGGGGCCAAAAAGATTAACGCTGGGGCTTGAAAATACCACAGTACTTCTGGTGTGCCCATCCTGAGTGAGCTGGCAACCTTGTTTTTAAGAACATGTACTTGGATGGGGAAAAGTATATGGAATTGCTTCTGGTTCCTTGATTTATATTTTTTTTCCGCAATCATATTGGCTTGATAGCCTTATCTCAGCAACCGTTTCTGAGATGGGCTTTTTGCCAGTTTTGCAGCCTTGTCAACTGCATCAATCACACAGCTCGTCTCAGGTCACAGCAGTCAGCGACTCAGCCAGCATTAAAATCAAGAACTTACCTCAATAAGCACACTCACCTTTTTGTAAGAACAGATGGCAGGGCTAATCCAGCATTCGTTCGTAAGAGTGAATGTGCTGTGTCACCTTAGCAGGCTTTGTGCAGCTCTGGTGTCTGCCTCAGCTGACTTCTGCCACCGCTGCAGTGCAGTTAGTTACCGTTGTCCCTGGTGGGCCCGCTCCAGCCTGCAAGAGAAATAGGCTCATAGGTGCTTACGAGAGGAAAACAGAAAATGACAATTAGGAACTCACTGTATCTCTTCATTTACACGAGTATTGGAGGTATGGTACTAACTAATGAGTGATTTTCATCAAGCAGATTCTTGAACTTTTTTCCCTATTTTCCCTGACTCTTTGACATGTAACTGAAGCCAAACAGTGCATCGGAGGCAATGGATAAGCAACATTGGTACTCTGACAGGAGGGAAGATGGGGTATTGATCTGCTTGTAAACTGCTCAACAAAGTTTCACAGGTAGTAATATTAGTAATAGCATATAGTAGCAGCTGCCTGGAAGGAAGCAAAAATACACAATATGAAGGGCCTCATTATAGAGCTGTAGCTTTAGATGGTTTTGGGGGCACAGCCCAAAACTGTTCTGATTATAGTGGTCTCGATGCACCGGCTGATCTTGGAAACTAAACTGTCTTGGGCTTGTCCAGTACAGGGATGAGAAACTGCTTGGCATTCTCAGATACTGTAGGCAAAAAGTGAAGAGTCCAGACTGAAGAGCTGTTGCATGTTAAATACTAGAAATTGGATGAACTCAAATAATTAACTCAGCCCTATCACCACTGCTGAGCTGCAAGTTGTACAGAAGAAGGTATCTCAAAGTCCTTTGCCCTGTTACTTTGAGAATTGTTTTAGTAACTTTTCATTTGGCAGCTGGTACATACATTACTAGCTAAGAGAGATGATTGAATTTGCCTCATAATCCTACACTTTCTGTGTCGTGCTCCTAGTGTTACACTAAGACTAGCAGTAACAGCCACAGTCCAGACAAGAGGTGGTCCTGGTGGTTGGGTGCACTAGGAGATTCTCGGCAGAACCAACCTCCAGTGCAAACCAATGGAAAAGCAGACTAGAGGCAGGAGGAGAAATAAAGAGCTGGAGGGTCTGAGGGAGTGTGCTTTGCATGTAGCAGGTCAGTAAAGGGTTTGGAAATATCAGGTCTTCTGACTCCAGCTTCCAGGAAGGTAATAAACCATTAGAGCCTGCTGTTATAGCTCCTGACAGGCTGCTAGGACTTCAATCATACATCTTCATTTCAAGTTCAGCAGGCAGATAGCTGGCTTTTTTACAGCAGTTGAAGCAGAGGAGACTGCTGAAACATGCAATTATTTGCTTAAGGTGACAGACATGCCTGGGTCCTGGAGGCCAGTAGTAGCTGAAAACTGGCAGCTGCAGACCTGTTCATATTATGTAGAGGCACCTGATGATGATACCAGGAAAAACTGTGAAAGTTTGCAACAGTGCCTGTCCTCTCTGCCAGCCCGTCTCTCCATGATGCTGCTGGTGTGGCACCTTGTGGCTGTTCCAAATGGGAACACTAACTGGTTGTCTTGCAACTTCACTACATGAAATGGTGCAGGCAGGTGTGTCCTTTGGTCTTCGCTCTAACAGTTAAAAACACTTAGGACAGGGCTGCTGAATTTTTACCCGTATCTGCTCAGGCAGAAGTTCAGCATAGTCTCTAGCTCGCTTTGGCCAGTGACATCTTTGCAGCTGGTTTCTGAGACAGATTTTCTCTTTGCAATACGTTTTCTCTCCAAATTACAAGTGGTGTGAAATACGGAATATGCTGCAGGAGCGCAGGGGATACCATATATCATAGAATGATTTGGGTTGGAAGGGACCTTAAAGACCATCTAGTCCCACCCCCCTGCCATGGGCAGGGACACCTTCCACCAGCCCAGGTTGCTCCCAGCCCCGTCCAGCCTGGCCCTGAGCACTGCCAGGGATGGGGCACCCACAGCTGCTCTGGGCAACCTGTGCCAGTGTCTCGCCGCCCTCACAGGGAAGAATTTTTTCCTAACAGCTAATCTAAATGTACCCTTTTTCAGCTGATATATGGGGGAAACTACTGAATTTCTGGTAACTTTGTAGTCTGGTTTGAGAACTCAGTTTGCTTTTAGATAAGGTCTGATTCAGGGATACTGACGAGCCTAGTTTTTCCCAGAAGTTTCTTGTGTCTTTACTAGCTACACCATCTAGTCTTTTTCTTGTACAAGTTTAAGTTATCACAGAGCTGCAGCTTCCCTTTTGTTTTTCTTTTTCTCTGTCCCCAAACAGGCTGCTCTGTGGCCCTTTGAAACTACCTAAGAATGGTTAAATATCTAAAATCTAAGAGAGCTCACAGTTTTTTGAAGTATTGGAAGCCCAAGTACGTTTCCCCTCCTTCCTCTTCTACCCCATCTCTCCATTTTTTACTATGCTTCACCTATTGTTTAGTCCTTTCCTTTTTGATTGTCAGGTGGTAAATTCACCATGAAGAGTGTCTGGGATGTACAGAATACATCCCTCTTTGCATGGCAGGGATCTCTGTTAGGGAAAGGGAGGCAACAAGTCAACCTCCCCTTCACCCTCTTCCAGCATTCTTCAGACAGCTGTCAGTCAGCGTAAGCAGCGTGGCGGAACCGATGGTAATTATGCACACTTAAACTACAGCATCTTCTCCTGTAGAAGATGAGAGTCGTTGGTGTACTTAGGGAAGTTAGGTGTGTTCTGCTAGGACCCCTGGCAAAATATTTACCTTTGTTCGTGTTACAAAGATGCATATTTCTAAATAAACACTGTAGGCTGCTTTCCCCTGTTTGGCACATCCTACTCCTGCCCTGGCATTGGGTCCTTTGGTGAATGCAGGTAGGGGAAGTGATGCTGAATGAAGGAGCAGCTACATGTGGCATCTACAGTATGGTCTTTTCAGACCTGTGCTGACCAGTTCTGAATAAACGCCTCTTGTTACTAGCGTTTTGTGAAAATGAGAAGAAAAATAAATACAGGGAAATTTGCATGTGGTTTGGATTGTAAATGATTTGGCTATAACTCTAAGTCCTTAAAACAGTCTGTTAGAACAAGATTAAGGAGCTACCAGAGGCTTATAAAGTCTTGCTTGATGCATTCCCACTTTGAAATGTTGCATGCCATCTCATAAGACACTTTCTCCGTGGCTATAGCCATTGAGTGGCCCCATGCAAAGATTCTGAAATCATACACTTTTAATACACGTGTGCTTTTGCAAGTGTCTTTTATTTGGGATACTGGGTAAAACATTTCGATTTATCTTAATTTCACCTGATTTTATTGGATTGTGAAGAGCTGTTAGTTCCTCATTTAGGCTGCCACATAGCATTTAAACTCA
Organism: Ibycter americanus; assembly: GCA_035590275.1. Lineage (NCBI taxonomy): Eukaryota > Metazoa > Chordata > Aves > Falconiformes > Falconidae > Ibycter > Ibycter americanus. The sequence continues at coordinate 3,659,774 of JAVJGI010000003.1, read as the reverse complement.
TTAATTGACAATTATCTAACCAGCAACAGGGATAGATCTCTTGCTGGGCTGAAGGCTGAAAAGCCCATTTGAACCTTTACAAATGTTAGCACATTTAATGAGCTAACAATGAATTTGAGTTTCTGCATGTTCAGTGGGAACTCCTCCTAATTGATGGCCAATTGCATTTTTCTCTTCAATCTCGGAGAGGTAATGAGACTGGGACACTGTTTAGAGTAGTCCACCGAGAGCCTGCTTTAGAAGCTGTTCCTTTCTCCATCATGAGGCTGAACTGAAGAGTGCCTCCCATTTCAAAGGGTTAGCGTCTGAAATACATTCTTTAGAGTTCCTGTAATTTTATTTATGCATTAGTATGTAGTTGGGGGTTTAGACAGCAAAATATTACATTTCAGTGTCAACTTGAATCTGTTCTCTGGCCTAAAACCCCCCAGAAGTGCTTGCTGCCAGGGTGGGGAACTGGAAGTATGATTATAGTTAGCACTGAGCAAGGCAGCACAGCAGTCCGATTCAGTGCTTGCCCAGACATTCTCCTCTGGAAAGTAGGCTTGATGTATTGACAGCAGTCCTTCTTTTGCCATAACTAAATTTTATGCCTCATTTATTTGCCTTTGGTACTTCCATGATACAGATATTCGCTCATGGTTTTATGTTTTTAGTTTGTCACTATGTGTGTCTGAACATTGAGTACTAATTACATCATGTAGCTGCTGACTATCAGCCAGCAGTGTCACATGTCAAAGATACAGAGCTCTACCTGAAGACAAAATTGGTTGAGGCGCTTTATTTTAAAGGAGCATTTTCTAACTTTCCAAATTCAAGTTCTGAGTCCTGGGTGAAAGCTGGAGTCAATACCACGGTTAACCTAAGAATTGCTAGGAAAGCTACACTAAAATTGCTTTTTCAGGGGAAAAACCACCATACTGACAAAAGTGCTCTTGCTATGGAATCAGCTGTACTGGCAAAGCTGTTCTTTGTACTGTTTTAGTAACACTTCTCCTTGGAGTGCGCACACATGAAATAAGCTTTCCAACCAAAAGCATGTGCTGCCAGTATAAACATGTCTGCACAGAGGGGCTTCTGCTGGCACAGCGCTGTCCCGCAAAGACCCACCTCTTCTCACCCTTCACAGAGGACTGTGCCAGCAGAAGCCTATGGTATATTCATGGTTTCGTTTTAGCAGAGCTTGTTTATTCACCCACTTCTGTAAAAGTCCTTGTGATGTTGAGTATAGTGTGGCACAGTGCTGTTCATGAACCCCAGCCTCTCAATGTCGGTCTATTAATCCTTGCTAAACCTATTAAACCCTGCCTCTTAATACACTTCCCACCTGCTTCCCTCTGCCGTACGTGTTGTTCAGGACAATGCAAGAGTATATAGCTCGGTAGATGAAATTTTTACAAGTGCTTGAGTGAACTCAGTGACTTAGGCTCTTGAGAGTCTTACTCTGCGTAGCTCTCGGCTTCATTTAAGGTCTACAGTCTTGTATTTGTATTGACTGATCACTTGTATGGGTAGGTAATCCTCCTTACATTCTTTGCAGACAGAGTGAGCCAAATCATTGCTGATATGAATCAACATCACCCCATAAATTTCAGTGAAACAAGCTCATTTACACCACGGTGAGGATTTGGTGCTTTATGTCTGGGCTCATCAGGGAAAATGTTTGTATGGAGCATTTGAACCCCTAAACCCTGTTCAGAGAATCTGTCACACAGCCACGCTTCAGAAACTGCAGCCTCCGATGGCTTCCCCCCTTGTAGCATATGTCATATGATATGCGCAATACGAAATACGCGTGAATCACAAAGAGCAGCCTGGTTTCAAGTGTGTTCCAGGCAGCCATAACACCGCTTGTGATTTGTTATTGGGAGTTACTTGATTTTCAATCAGCTTGGTAGTGGGGGACAGAAACAGATTGCTGTTATTGCATGTTCTGATGGTGAGCGTACAACCTATCACACAGGTTCCCTCTTCCACCTCAGTAACAGCACAAAATAAATTTTCCCAATTCTCTCAAAGCAGCTATGGATCTTTCCACGTTTTGTTAGTCTTGTTCTGTGTGCAAGGAACGTTATAAATGGCTTTATTTTCAGAAGAATATCCATTTGCTTGTATCTGTCCTGAATACAGAGAGGTCTTAAGACTTAAGCATCAGGTCTATGAGCAAATCCAGTGCATTTCCAGCAGGATTTCTTCCATGCATCGAACAGCGCTGTCAGTCCATCTGGAGAAAGCTGTACTGTTCCATGCCAGTACAGAGCCATTCTCTCTGATCCGAGTATTACATTTTTCATTTGTGCAGAGAAATATGCTGTGCTGAGGTTTCTGCAAATGTGTCTTGCCAGTGTCATGGGAAGTTTGTCAAAACCGTAGTGCTGAGGAAGTAGAGAAATCCAACCTGGGATTTCCCTAGGACTTGTCGGAGTCACCGGTGGTTTGTGTCAGCATTGGGCAGCAGGAAGGAGGGAGGCAAATGGCTCAGTTTCTTTTCCTTCTTGGCGTGACTTGTTAGCTAAAGTAAATCCTAAGGATAGGTTTTGAGCACCATTCCTGCTCCAGTGTGCTCCCCAAGTTTGGAATGGACCCTGCGATGTTTAGTTAGAAAAGCTACTCCTCTCCTGAATTGCACGGCAGGTTGGGTTCCAGGCCGCTGTCGCTTAGCAGGGTGTGAAGGCAGAGGCCTGACTCCGTGTGAGGGAGGGACGATCGGGGCGGGGGGCAGATCTCGGCTGCAGTTGGCTCTCCAGCTTTCAGAATTAAGCGGATCTGCCATCCGTGTAACAACTCAAAGGACTTTCATGCCTCAGAGAAAGGCCCTTTCCTTCATAGATTTCTAATGCTTCAAGAAGTAAGGCTTTTTCACATGTAGCGGAGCTTTTGCCCTTGAAGGGTCTGATGCCTTTGTGCTGAGCCTTCCCAGCCTCCCTCCGTTGAAACTGAAGTGATCCTGATTGGAGGGGAAATCCTCAAAAACAGGACGGGGGCTTTCATTCCCTGCCCTAGCCCTGATCTGCCATGTCCTGTCAGCAAGGCACTTACGTCCTGAAGCTGCCGTTTTCCTTCCTGGCCTCTGCCTGCTCTATCTGTGCAGAAACCTACGGCTGAAAATCATCTCCTCGGCTGTGGCTGCAGGCAGTCATACACCAAATATTTAGTAGAGAAGAGTCTATAAAACATCTCTTCAGATGTACATGTATCTGTGGGCTGCCAAACGCTTTCCAGTTCCCTGAGGAACAAAACCTGAAACTGTGGGCATCACTGGTGATTCAGGTCCTTGAACAAGCAGAGGTTTGTCCAGTAAAACCCTAGGTCATGGTAATGGGGACTGTGCCCCTGCTCGAGAGAGGGGCAGAACAAAGGAGAAAGCCTGGTCCGAGCCATGGTGAAAGCTTTGCCCTGCCCCCATCAGGGACCAGTGGGACAGGCATTTTATATTCTGCTTGTGGCAGGGCTTGTGTCTGTCTTGGTGCCGTCCTACTACAAATAAATATTAATAGGTGCAGATAAAGGTAATTCGGGATTTTTTTCATGCCAGACTTGTATCTGCCTTTCAGAGGTGCTGAGCCCAGGCAGAACCTCCTGGTAATTTAATGTGTTCTGTGCTTTTAAAAATTATCAAGCCAGCTAGCACTGTGGAAAAAAAACCCCAAACCTAAAATAAGTGAATAATTCTTAGAGAAAATGCACTTTTCGTCTTTATTACCTGATCCTTCACCCTTCTGTACAGCATGAAGTGAAGGAATAAAGGCAGAAGAATTGAATCAAATGCATTGAAAATTTTAACGTGGTGGTTTTGTTAGTATCAAGATGCTGTCCCAAGGCAGCCAGACGTGCTGATGGCTCGGTATGAAATGCAAGGGAGAGCTTTTAAATAAATAATAGGTAGAAAGAGCTCCTTCAGCCCAGTTTTTATTCAGCAGGAGGATGGATGCAAAGGAGAGGGGGGAGGCCCCATTTCTGAGCTTAAGCAGTGGTGAAAATACGCTCATTCAAATGTGAAGAATTTTTAATTGGGGGAGAGGGAGGCTGAGAGCAGGCGGGACTGGAGCAGGGGAGAGCGCGAGGAGGGGGCAGAGTGAGGGAGCGATGGAATGACAATTCTTAAAGATGCATTAAACTGCAGGGAGCCTAAAGTAGGCTTAGGGATGAGCCTAAGTAACTGGGACAAAGTCTGCTCAGAAGCCACAGATGGGCCTTGGCTTTCACTATTATCTGCTTGAACTCACAAAGGGGAGGAGAGGGAGGGAAGGGGGCGAGGGTAAGGTGCTTCCTCGCCTCCCCTCTCCCTTGCATTTGCATCGAGAGAAAACTATTGTCTGCTTCCACTTGTGCAGAGACGGGCAGGAGGGATGGAGGGTGGGAGAGAGCAGCAGCTCCCAGTAGCTCAGGGGATCAGACAGCTCTGGATTCTTCCATCCTGCTTCTGCCAGGCAGGGTGTTAATGTGGCGTGAAAGCAGTTTAAAGCCCTGGGCCTCTCTCTCAGTCAGCAGGGTGTCCCGTGCAGGCCAAGGTCCCCAGTGGGTGGCTGTCAGTGGCAGTTCGGTCGGTTAGGCAGAAATTTATTAGTATTATATTTTCCCCCATTTTTTTGTTAGAGCAGCGGGGAGAAAGTGACAGCTGTATTAGGGGCTGAAATGCCTCCAAAGGGATCAGAAGACATCTGCAGAGAGGGCTTCTGACAAAAACCCCTTTCAGTATGCCTTAGCAGCAGCTTCCAAAGATATCATGGAAAAGAAAAGGGAAGGTTTACTGCTTCTGGAGGGCTCAGGCTCCTGCCTTTCTATTTCTCTGTTTATTTCTCTGTTTCTTTATTCCTTTCCAGCCTTTCACAACACAGGCATCCTTCCCATCAGTGCCCCGGTGCCTGAGAGAAGAATAACCGCTCTGCTCCCTCCGCTAGCTCGCTCCTCTCTTGCTCTTTGTCTGATTTCCAAACAACCAAAAGTGGAGGCTTTGAGGAAAAAGGTTGTCTCAGAGTCACGTCTGAAGGCAAGTCCTCCCGCAAGGCAGTGCTGAGTTCCTCTGCCACCGGCACTATCAGGCTTGCCAGAAATATTTTAAGCAGTCAAAATGGCTTTGTACTTTTTAATCTCTGTGTCCCTAACCATCCTTCCTGCTCTCACATGCCATCGTGTTCAGCTGTGGAGCTGGGGGGGGTGGGGAGGGGAAGAAGGAAAAAAATCAGCAATCGCTTTTATCATTAACCCATTCAGCTGCAAATCCCCCTCCCCAATGAAAATTCACACACAGAATTGCATATGCAATCAGCTGTATTCTTTATTTCTATAGCGCCTTTCTTATTAACCGCCTCTCTCAAAGGAACTCTTCAGGAAATAAAACTGGTTAGAGATTAAATACAAGAAGTCAACCTTCCATGTTAAAGTACTGCAGTTTTTGTGAGGGAGGCAACATTAGCCACCCTTATCGTTAACACTGCTCGTTTTCACATCTGCTGCCCCATTGAGATGGGGTGTTTAACACAGCAGACCGGGTTCTGTGCCAAGTAGCTGTGGGCAGCCTCTGTGTATTAGTGATCTTAATCCTTCATTACCTTAACAGGTTTTACTGTCTGGGATTCTGATTATTTTGTTTCAGGCTTTGAAGCACTGTAGAGACTGAAATACAACCCTGTATTTTTGATTAATGTTTCAGAAGGTTTCATTCACACCTGCCCAACCTCTGTTTATTTCAGTTTATTTCACCTTTCATGCGAGCGGACAGAGCTGTGGCTGGACGAGCGGTACCTGCTGGGGGTCAGGAAGCTGTGGCAGGTACTCAGGGCTGCCAGGTTTGGCAGCTCTCCTGACACTTGCATCCCCCCCAGCTTTGGCTGGAGAGCTTCTTACAGTGACTGCTGACAGTAGAAAAGCGACTTTTGGGTGGGGTTTTTTCCCCACTGAAAATAATATAAAAGCCTTTTGAGAATTAAGGGCCTAAATGGAAGGAATAGTATTTTGAAATAAAAGAATGAAGATTAATATGACACTTTTTTCTGTGTGTGAAAGATACAGCTATAACACATAAAGGAAGGTGTAACATCATATATAGCATCTTTCTGGTTGCAAAGATGCAGTTGGTGAGCATCAAAAGAAATTGAGCAGAGGGGCATTTTCATGTTGATTAATCCTGTATGTCATTGTTCTGGGTATGTTTCTTCGTTTTCTGAGATTCTGTTTTAAATCTGTGATTGTTAAACTCAGCATTTGAAGCTGTAAGTGAAAATTTGTAATATAGAAATTCACAGCTGGAGGCTCATGTGTCAGTTACAGTTGGACCAACGCTGCGTGCTTTACTGAGTACAAGCACAAAAGACCAATTTTCCCATAAAGAGTCGGGAAAGTGGAAGAAATTACTTTTCAGATTCTATCATCTGTAAGCAGAGGTACCAAATACTGTCATTTAGTTAAAAAACCCAAGCAGGTAATTTTGAGTAGTCTCATTTACTATAAGAAAGATAAGAAATTCCAGAGTGCTTGCCAGGGGGTTACTGAAAAACATCGGTATTGTTAAATAATTTCTCATTCAAACTCCAAAACAAAACTCAAATGCATGTCATTTTGCGCATAACCAGTATCCAGAGAGATCCCATTCCTTCATGATAGTTTGTTTTCTGTTAACTGTGATGACAGGAAGAAATTTTGCACTAGCATTTGTTCACTCTCATATATAAAAGGAGAATAAATCCACATTATAGTAACAGCAGTGCTCCCCAAGGCAAATTGTTCACACACCAGAAGGTGCTGGAGTTTTATTGTGAATATCGCGTGCCTGTTTCTGTGGACTTCTGTTATGGTTTAATAATTGAAAACTCATAAGACCGTGAAAGTTTTTGGAAAATTTACAAATGCAAGGTAAAGCAACATTAAAGATGGATGGAAAGAAACATGAGAGCTGCTCTACTCGGCATTTGGCCAGTTTCCTTTTAATAACACATAACTCACCTGGTTAGGTCTTTGTAATCCCTATCTAAGAATAAACTGACTCTACAGCTGGAGTCAGCGAGGGAAGTGTCACCACCTCATTTCTGCTGTTTACAGTGAAACTTAAATAGTTCATGGTTTCGAGTTACTTAATGTAAGTATCAGACTGGAAATGTAGCTGTCAGATAAAAGCAGGTACCTGCCTGTATCAAGACTGTGACAAAACTTGAAACATCACTTGTTTTAAGTATTTTTAAAGGCTATTATTTGCATTTTAATTTAATATGGAAATTATAAAATTTCTAATTGACTTGAAATAGTGTAGTGAAAATTGAATCATGAGGGATATATAGATAGCACAGCTTGGTTTGTCTGAATGCACTGATGCTTTAGATATCCTTGAAATCCCTCACTAACCCTTCTCACAGAGGCATCTTGGGTTGCCCTTTAGCTGATCAGGATCTTGCTTACACAGTGCATGGGCTGGTTTTGTGTTGCCCTGAGCTTGTGTTGATGACCTTGTGAAGGTTTTCAAGGTCCCTGAACATGCTTGGAAGCAGGGGTAAGGGGGACAGCACTCGTCTCGGATAGAGTGATTAGGGGAAACAGCTAGTGTCTGAAAGAAGATGTTTAGAGACAGCTGCTTTTGTTGGAATACTAGAAGTGGAGCTGCACCCAGCAAACTGAAAGCTTAGCAACCTGTGTGTGTCAGCAGAATCTTTGTTCAGAAGTGTAAATTCCTGGGAACAAAAATAATGAGTATTCTGTTTCCACTATTTTCTCTCCCAGCAATTGAATAACCCGTGCCTAAGGGTCAGAACCGCAAGAATGGTGTCCCTGCCCTGGTTTTCTCTTTGTTATCCTCAAATGCAGGCAGTCCTGGCCCAGAAATTCAAACCACATACAGAGAATATGACTGCAAGGAAGAATCTTTGATTTTGAAAACAGGAGAATAAAAAGAGGAAACCCAGAGAATCTCACTGCACATGTACAGCCTTACTCCTGGATGAGTCGTTGCTCATTAAAAAGACAGTGATCAAGACGTGCTCCATTTTGTAACAAATGTGGGAATTGCATGCAACTCCCCTGCCACCTGCCACTCTCACAACTGCCACTCTCTTTCAGAGATCAAGGAGTGAACAAATAAAGAGCACACACCACCTTCCCTTGATGAAACGCGATCTCTAATGTTGCAGCATCAATCGTAACAGGGATAATGTTATGGCCATAATGATCAAAAGGTTTAAGAGAAAAAAGGTTTGTAGGGGTAGTTAGTATGTTTTGTTGAACTAACTAATATAGCTGGAAAAAATGGCCAGGCTTTCATCAGCTCAAGTAAAGTTGGGGAGGCGATACTGTGCTGCTGGTGTCTTCGCTGTACCTGCTCCCGCACAATATAGGACCACAGATTTTGCAGCTGTCAAGCGGGGACTTTGAATGAGTTCCTCAGAAACCTCTGCCTTAAAACTCACTTGAAAGCACACACACAGGAGGACGTGTACTTGCGTGTATCCTCCCTAGAGTGTGATAAGCAGCCTTGTGGCTGGTTCTGCTCCAGGAAGGATATCATCAAAAGATGAGAGGAGGACAAAATCAAGAAAAATCATACACATATAAACTGACTTCACACTAGTAAAATCTGAAAGTCACTATTTTAGTACTTTTTCTTTGGTCCTTCTGTGTAATATGTACCATTTCTTAAAATTAGGAAACGCAACCTTCACCCTTGTTGTAATACCATCCAAGAGAGATAATCATTGTGATTGTTGAAAAGGGGTAGGAGGGGGGAGAAGTAGGGAATTGCCATGAGGATTGCTATAAATAGAACTTTGCTGTAGCAATGCTTTTAGTGGAGAGTGTTCTCACAGACAGGCTTGCAGCGAAGAGGGAGCAGATTTATTGTGCAGGACTGTCAGCCTTTCTCTGAAAAATTTGTTGATGCTGTGCCAGTATGTTCAGTTTAATTCTCTTGTGCTTCTGCTTAAGAATCCCCCCTTTATGCTTTTTGCCTAAGATTTTCTGTATTCGTAAGTCGTTCTTTCCATTGCAGTACAAGAAAGAGCACTGTTTATTTGGGAAGGATTCTGCAGTTTAATTTAGGAGAATGGTTCACCTACCTTACAGGGATGCTTTCCTGCTTTGAACTGTTGAAGCTAATCTGAACTAGTCTTGGCATACTCTGTGCTACCATGTGCTTTGTGGAAGTAGAGATGGAGGAACCTTTTTCTGTAGTCTGAACAGGGACAAAGAAACAAAGAAAATATTCTATTTCTTTTTTTAAAAAAAGAGTTTTGATCTTACCGTTTAGTGTAGCCAAGGCTGAAACAATACCAAATCCTGCATTATTGTCTGTAATTTCAGACTATCACGTGAGAGCTTTCTTTTCCTTCTCCTTCCCCCACAAACAATCGTTTTTAATTTCTAAGGATGTTTTTTCACTGGGAGGCGGGCAGGCCCTGCTCCTTGCTGCTGGAGTCAGCAGAAAGGTTCAACCAAGTCAGTCTCCGTTGGCTTTGGGCACTTGTTCAAAAGTAGGTGTCACACAGAAGCATAGAATTTTGTTTTATTGTATTGGTTTTGTTCTTTCCTAAATTGTGTCTACATCAGTCCCTGAATCTTTCTGAATTTAATGAGCCTATTTTAATGTTCTTTTTTCAGAAAGAACTCAAGACTAGACATACTCGTGCTGCTGTTTCTTTTTTCCATCTGAAAGAGGAGACTGAAAGTCAGCACGAGAGGATGCAAAGGTGGGCAGAATCTGCTCGCTAAACCTCCCCGTTAGCCTCATCCCAGAGGTCAGAGCTGAGCAGCGTTAAGAGGGCAGAATCTCACCCATCTCCTTGGCATGTCATGCACCCAGCAAATCATCCCTGAGGAGCAACTCTTTTGCCCATCCTAACCATAAAATTACTCATTAATGTGTCCAGTATGTTAGTGGCAATCGGTGAGGCCATTTGTGTTCAAAACAGTTTCCTGTCACAGGCTGTCTTTAGTCACGAGGCATATCAAGATGATTGCATTTAGAAATTGAGATGGAAGGCAGCTCTTCAAGTATTCCTTGAAAAAATGTTACTATACAGCTCAATTATAAATCTCACAAACATCCTAGTCCCCCTATGTTACAGAGACAGAAATATCTTGCACTTGCTGACTAGAACTTAACGATTAACTGTTGCTGCCTTTCCTCTTCTGGAAAAAATACCTGATGTAATGGGAAGGTTTACTGGTAGTGGTGATAATTCCATTAATGGTCTCTTGTGGGTTGCAGGGTGTCACAGCAAGGTGCCCTCCGATGGCAGCACCAAGACCTGTGTGAAAAGTGACAGATGAGAGTGTCAAATTCAGAGATGCCCATAAGCAGGAAAACCGGTGCATTGGGCACTGCCCTTTTTAGGAAAGTATTTTTAAAGGTTCAGGAATAGAAAACTTCATTTTCTTAATTAATTTCTTTTTCCTTGCTCTAGCCTGTTTCTAAATGCCAAAAATCTGGAGATGTGAGTGCCTCTGATGCTTGCCCCATTAGACTGATTGTCGTGGGGGAAGACAGCTGTGTGCTATCTCAGTCTGTAGGGGAGGAAATCAAAAGTTCACCCCAGACCAGACACTCCTGTCAGTCATAACGCATCGTTGAGCAAGATGAACCTTCCCTCCTCCCTCCTGCTGGCAAACACCATGGAGGGGCCCATTGTTACAAAACCTGTTATCAGAACAGACATGCTACAGTGGCGTATTTAATCCACAGGAAGCTTTAGCAACACTGTATGTATTGATCACAGCAGCTTAATCGAAGAATAGCTGATGAATGAACATATGGGTAATGCTTAAAAGGAAGCTGCTAGTTGGAGCTAGGAGCATTGTATTTTAATCATATTTGTAGGTTTGTGCTCATTACAGTTTCTCAGGCCTATGATAAAATGTCACAAATATAATTGTAGTTGACATATCATCAAAAAGGAGAGAGGCCGCTCTTTACCCTAATGTTGACTCGCCTTGACAATCCAGTGGCCCATAACATTTGACCCATAATCTCAACTGAGTTACAACAGTAAGTGGGATCAAGTCCAGTCAAACCTTCACAAGGGTGCTCCAGGAATGTGTGAGTGTCGCAAGAGGGGAGGGTCTGCCTGTCCTTGAGATGCTGTTGCACAGAGATGCTGACAACAGCACTGTATGGTACTCTGCAATTAGAAGCTCCTTCAGTTGGAGCCGTGTCTCAGCTCTAAGCACTTCTGTCTTTGAAAGACTCTGGCAAAGTGTTTCTACTGTAGTCTGTCAAAAACAAAGAATGGGTGTATGTCGAGATAGAAATCACAGCTGTAACAAAATTCCTAGCAGCCTATTGGTGACTGTATTAGGAGGCCTTTTTAATAAAATCATCTCCTGCCTGACGGAAGGAGGGATGCAATGCCTTAGTCCAGCTATGCAGAGTGGCTTCCTTTTTTGCAGTTTGTGTTGCATTTAAGGCAAATGGCGCTCTTTTTTTCTCAGTGGTTTCGATGCCCTGCAAGAGACAGTGTTAGAGTTGCCATGTACACTGCAGCAGGTCGATTATCACAGCTATATTTCCCCTCCCTTGTCTTTTTTTAGGAATACCATCTGTTTAGTCATTAGCCCCATCAGCTCTCATTAATTGAGTCATGTCTCATTTAGGCTGCTGTATTAGCTTCTCATTGTTCCCTATATAAGGAATTGCAGGCTTTTTTCCAGATGCCTTGCTTCCTGTTGAGCTCTGTCCAAAGTCAGGTGTCAGCTGGAGAGCAAGGATGGGATCCAAACCCAGGCTGTCTTTCAAAGCCTCATGCCAAACTGCCAGCCTGTTCCTTCAGGGCACCAAGTGCCAACTTGTCTGTGCTGGCCCAGCTTTGGAGAGTCATGGGGAATATGGAACAGCCTTGCCTAAAGAGAGCAAGCCTTCTGTCTCCTTTCCCCTTTGATTTCTCTGCTTTTCATCATCTCTGCTACAGCTAATAGGGTTTTTTCCTCCCTCCCAATGGCACAGTGGGTGCATCTAAGTATCAAAACCCTGATGCAGAACAGATACTAAGAACAAATCACCTAGAAGGAAATGATGGGTTGCATTTCAATTAGCACACTTTGGTTACACAGAATTAGTCCTGTCACAGAACTTTATCGAGAAAGCCTTCAGAAAAGCAAGGAGAAAAAAGAAGCCCTCCTGTGTAGTTGAATTTCAACACTGGAGGGCTGAGGGTTTGTTATAAAATCTTCTGTTTAACTCAGTTGTTCCAGGCTTATGGTTTTTTACTATTAGTTTTATTGAGCTTGCTGAGTTGATTTTTATTGTTTGAAGGGTAGAAGGATTAGTTACAGCACAGCTCTTTGATTTGATTCCTTATCCTTAAAAGAGCCCAATTTGAGTGGGAGAATGTGTTAGAAGCTAACCAGCTCACTGCAGAATGGATCATTGTTAAGACTACAAAATGTAGGTGTGAGTTTGCGAAAGCTGCCTGAGAGCAGGATTAGGAAGGTGTTGAAGTAATCAAGGTTCCTCAGAGTGATTTACAAAGAAATGAATTAATTAGAGCAAATTGTGAGTTCACAGTTTTCATGAATGACCTGCCTGGCTTGTATGCTCTAAGGCCTTCGGACAATATATGGTCCCTAAACGTTTTAAGCACTTGCCAATAGAGCAAGAACAAAATGTGGAGCTGCTGAAAGAGAAGTGTTTCTTTTTGCATACATTTGGATGAAGACCTGTTATGTCTGTGCAGTTTTCCCAACTTGCTTAGCTGTCAAATAATTAAACATTAATAATAAATTATTATTCTGCTCCTGTTGTACCCACATACATTCGCTTTCATTTTCATTTTGCTGCAGTGAAGTGCCTACAGTTTCCTCCTAGGGCTTCTCTTGACATGTGTCAAATGGAGAATGTAGCTTCCAAACTGTGGGACCAAAGTTGTGGTTCCATGTAGATGTCACGTTTGCCGTATCTCCTAGAAACAGTGGCCAGTGTAGTGGTGACCTTCATGAGTGGGAAAAAATCTAGAAAATTCCTGAATCTAGAACAAAATGGCACATAGACTCTAAATCCAGTGTTCGGTAGAGGTGATGCTGAGCAATCAAATTACTTTCGATGGAAGGCTTGAGCTACCTGTGCCTTTCAGCTTCACCTTCCCTCCCAGAAATGCAGACTAAGACTTAAGAGGACACAGCTTCTTGGCCGTCTGTCCTACGCTGTGCAGCCTCTCTGGGGCTGGGCAAATTATTTCTTCTCCCTGCAGGACTACTTGTAGTTTCCACTACTGCCCCCTTTATATCACTGCTCTAATTAACATCTTATAAATATGAAGCAGCCATAGACTATTACGGGCTGTTTGTGTTGCGTATATTTTATTGCCCGTCCTGTCTTCCTCCAGCCTCTTTTGATTCCAGGAGAGAATAAAATACTGAAAGGCAATTTTCTTCAGTCAGAAATTGTGTGTATTATCTACATATGAAAAAATTTCTAATATTTTAGCTCCAGTTCCTGTGATATCTTTGTAGCTTGTATTATAAATACATAAAGGTTCATCATTCAAATGGTTTACAGTCTAAATAAGAAAAACAAACATAAAATTTGTAGGATAAAGCACAATTCCTAGAGAACTGCTTCAAAATAGAAAACTTAAGAAAGAAAAAAAATTGTACGGAATTCTTTCTCAAATGCTGTGACCACGATGTTTCATGTCTGTATTCACAGCTTTTCTTATCCTTGCAAAGACTTTACAAAATACTTATTCTAAACTAAGGTGTGGCAGGATGAAGCTTCAAAGGTATTGATTTCTTTATAGGGAAAGCTTTAGCTGGCTTCCCAACAAGCCATCTAGCTTCAGACTTAATTGTAAATGGATTCTGGTTCACCAAGGTGCCAACATGTCCATAATGTCTCCATATCTACTTGTCGTTTTGCAAATCAAAAGAATGCATTAATAGTGATGAATACACTGAAGTCAAGTTGAACAGCACCTGTGATTGTACTATCTGGGAGAAGAAAAGAGCTCAGGCATTACCAGACCTTGTATCTCCTCTGACTGTATGGTGCCTGTGGAAGCCTGACATGCTGTGGATGTGACTGAGCTCAGGATCTGCCTATGTAACCAGCCTGCATTAACCCTTCCGTAGACGGCCTGCCTTGTTCTTTCCCAGGCTGCTAGGCTAAAGCAGAGGGGCGAGCAGGGTTATCCCTACAGCCAACAAGCTTGTGCTCCTTAGGAGGTTTAAAATCAGCTTGTCACAGTGAGCCAAATACAGACATTTTTCTGATTATCATCTGAGGAAGAGAATGAGTGGGGATAGTTGTTTGCCTGTAAGTATCGTTTCTAGGAGCTGAGAGGCTTAGCGGATTAATCTTCCTTCTGGGATGTGGATCAGGCTGAAGTGCAGGGCAGGATGATTATTAAGACTGAAATTCTCTGTCAATTTGTTGGCAGAGATAGTTTCTCTGCATCAAGACGATGGTGGCAGAAGCGTCTCATCTCGGAGGCAGCACAGGGAAAGGGCATATCTGAGATGAGACTAAGAGCAGCAGGCTTGGAGAGGGGGGGAGCAGGGGGGGAGGCTGGTTGTGCTACGCTGCATTTCTTTAAGTCTTCCTGCAGTAAGAATTACTTCCTTTTTTCCTGCAGAGTTTTTCGTGAGGACTGCAAGCATTGCAGAGAGCAGCACTGATCAGTGCCCTGTTTCTGCTGTCCTTTTGAGGGCTGGAACAGTCCTTTTTCTGTCCCTTCAAGGCTGGAGGTGCTGCTTTGGTTTTCTCTCAAGGACCAGAAGGTCTTTCTTAGTCATATGCAGAGTTGGACTGGTGGTTGACTCAAGCAATGCTAAATGCTGCCTTGGTGCCAGTTACCCAGCAAGGAATGCTGCTTTTGAGGCTTCCTTCTTTCGCAGCCTCTGCTAGTCCTTGCCTGCAACTCCTCCTTCCCCTTGAGTAATAATCATTCAGCCTGGGGCATTCATTGTAGGTTCCTAATGTCACAAATGCAGAGAACACATTCTGTTATATTTATTTCTGCTGTACTCATATTGTGCTGAGAGAGGTTCTGGGTCAGGAAGACACCGAGACGTGTGCTTGTATGAGCTGCATTGCATTGGCGTTGGCTTTAGTCCTGCTTCACGTTCGCATTGCAGCGCTGCACGGGAGCCCATGTGGCAGAACAAGACTCTTACTGTGCTGGGTGCTGGGCAGACACAGCGGAAAGGCATCCCGTATTTTTGGCCCTGCAAGGTTTCTAATTTAAGTGTAAAATCTGCAGTTGCAGATGGAGGCTAGCATGGAAGGACACAAGGAGCCAGTAGTGGTCGTTGTGATATTCTTGTGGTAATTTTTTAGTTTGAATTATGTTAAAAATAGAAGGCAGGTAAACCGGGGACCCATTTGTTCTGTAAGATTTAAACAGTGCCCGTTTGATTGTGTTTATTTTGTATTGAAGGGTATATTAACTCAGTTTTGAAGTATGTGGTATGTTAGGTTCTCACTTAGGAGCTTGTCTCTTTAAAGCAATGTGAATTTGCACTGGACAGTAGAAAGAGCGGCAGGTTTGGGCTTTGATGGTCACAAGAGCTTGTAGACAGGTGTGTTTGCATCCTGAGGCAGAAAATATCTTTGTAAGTGTAAGTTTTTACCGTCATATTTGGTTTAAATGCAGCCCCAGGAACCAGTTTCTGGAAAGGTCTTCTCCAAGTGCAGCCTGTCTTAGCACGCTTGTCATCTCTGAGGGGTGTGTGTTGTGCTCGGGCCTCTCCTTCAGGCTACTCTGAGTTTAGATACTGAAGCACATTTTCAAATGATTCCTGATGCTCTAGAGACGTTTCTATCCTGCTTGCACGTTTTATTTTAATTTTGGCACAGGTTTTATTTTTTTTTTCTAGTGTGGCAGGCTGGGCAGATGGCAGGGTAGAAATGCATGTGAGGTATTTTGGTTACTCCTGGGGAACAACCCCCGTCATTTAAACGACGGTATAGTTTGAGCCATTCCTTCAGTTCTCTGAAGGGGCAGTAGCTGGGGTGTGCAGCTGTGCCTCAAGGCTTCCCACAGGTTCGGTTGCCTTGTAAAAGGTGCTTTTTGAAAACTCTCTGGTGGCCAGATGGCATGAAGGGGTCAAGTCAGGGCCTTGCCTGCAGCTCCAGGGCATCCCACTCAGGCTGTGTTTTGTATTTCTATTTGAACTGACAGGGTTTTAATCTTAGTCTACTTCTATTTTAATGTCGTACTGGAGACGTGTGCAGAATCACCTGAATGAGAAGTCCTGGAAACCCATCCCCTTGACACACCAGGAACCCCAGGTTTCAGGGCGCCTCCTTCCCCATCACCCCTCTGCCGCCTCTTCCCCAGCCCACACGCTCCCAGCACAAGGAGACCCACGAGAATTCACACGCTGCTTGCGAACTAGCTCATCCCTGTCACATCGGCTGCAAGCAGATTAGTAAATACACTTTAATAGGGAGTGCTGGGAATGGGAGCAAGTTCACAAACAACTGCTTGGTCAGGTATATTAACTGTTTTCATGCAAAAAAAGCCAACTAGAAGCCAGGGAAGATGATGCAGAGCAAGGTGCAAGAGTCAGGCCTGCTTATGCCCTCGTGCAGAATGTACTGCCCCACTATAAATTTTGATGAAGCCTTCCTGAGGCAATGAGTTGTTGAAACATACATCAGTATGCTGTAACCTGGCAAACCCTAGAGGGCAAAGCATTGTACCTGAAGCAGAGGATGATTAAAATATTAGGCTGACACATATGTGATATCTGAAAAGTTTTCTGCCACAGCCATTAAGCCCCTTAACACTGTGCTTTGGAATGTGGCCACGAGTCATAAAAATGTCTGAACAGGCAAGAGGGTTGGTAGTGTCATAAATAATAACGGCACTGCTCACCGAACATGCATGAGCACAGAGAGAAAAGGAGAAATAAGGAGCAAAACAGGATGACATGGGGAGATTTATTAACCTTAGCAGATGTAAGATTTAAGATTGGAATTTTCCTGACAAAAAACAAACAGAATACTGTAAGGTCTCCTAAAATAAAAAAGGGAAGGCTCTGATTAGTGCTTGGTGTGTCACTAGCTGACATTTATTTTTAGTTGCAGCTATAGTAAAAGATCCAAAAAGAATTGAGCTGTGTTAGTTTAGTTTGACACACCATATTGTCACTCTGCTTAATCTACAATGCGTGCTAGGCAAAGGAAATTCAGATTCCAGGAACAGTGACTTCAGCTGAAGTTAATATTTTTTCCTGTTATGTGAAGAAAATGCAATGAAAGACTGACATTTTTAGCAGGAGCTGCCAGTGGTAGCATTAGAGGATGTTATGTGAGTAAAAAGTCTTGTCCCAGGCTATGTGCTTTTGCACAGAAGTCACTTTGTGAGCAGCAGAACTGATGAATCCTGTTTTTTTAAAGAGTTAGAATCATAGAATTGTTTAGGTTGGAAAAGACTTCTGAGATAATAGAGTCCAACCATTAACCCAGCACTGCCAAGCCCACCACTAAACCATGTCCCTAAGCACTGCATCTATGCATCTTTTAAATACCTCCAGGGATGGTGACTCCACCACTTCCCTGGGCAGCCTGTCCCAATGCGTCGTGTCTTTTGTTGCTGTGATGTTGCTGCCCATGATCCTGTTTTGACCAAGTAGTTCTCATCAATGCCCCATTTTCTTCCAACTGCTGAACAAGTTACTCCAGAGCCCTGGCTGGATTCAGTGCTGCAAGGGAGAGCCAGCAATGTCAGCACATCTCACCTGCAGCACCATTCAAAGCCAGGTTTTGGGAACCTGCTGAAATAGAAACGAAACATCCTGCTGTGGACCTTAAGAGAAATTGTGAGGATGGCATCGTTAGCAGTCGTTAGCAGTCTCAAGGCAGTGCTAGAACGAGCTGTGTATGCACGGACACCTGATCTTCTGCAACAGCCAAGATGAAATCATCACCTTGCCTCCTTTGGGCACTCTCTGTGTTGCACTTGGGGCTGTGCCTGACTTTCCAAGTATCAGGTGGTTCTTACATGGCTGCTTTAATTTGCAGTGTTGTAAATAGGCCTTCGCAGACAAAGAGAGGTTTGTGGACTTTGTGCTTATTCTTGTTTATTCCATGTGACCTTAATCTCTCTGTATCTTCCTGTGCTCTGTTACACATATGGATGCAGCTTGCAGACTGACATCTCACTGATGGAGTCAGCTTGCACTAATTTAATCCATTTATATAAAACAACGTGACAGGACAGTCTGTGAAATCCCTTGCCCCTGTACTGTTATTTACATACTTGAAAATACTTCGACAGCCCTGAATGATATGAAAAATAATGTTGGTATTTAGTAATAAGTAGTATTTTCAGCTACAGGCCAGGTCTTCTGAACACAGGGATGGACAGACCCAGACCCATCCTGCAGAGCAAGGAAGGCCAGTACAAAAGCCAGGGGTCTGTAATAATGCCATCAGAGCTTGTAGACCCTTTTAGTAGGGTTTTGGGTGCTTTATAAGGAAGTTAAGTTTTACACTTACAATTTAGAAATTGAAGGTTTTAGGAGAAGTAGGTCAGAGAGAGCTGGAAGTGGTTACAGGTGAGAAGCTTTAGAAATGGTGAACTCTCCACCTCCAAAGAAACTAATTTAACCACAGGATACACAGTCAGGCAGGTTAAGTTCCCCACAGAATCACAACATCAGGCTAAAGATAGGTCTGATCCACTTGAAGACAAGGTGGTAAAGTTAGGAATGTCCCTTTGTTGTACTTTGTGCAGATGTACATTAGTGTTTAGGTGGTAAGAGAGGATGCTTCTCTGACACACAGATCTTTTTGCATGAGGCAAATCTCAGCTCCACCTGTAATGAGACCCTTGCTACCTGAGCAATTTATTTTCTTAAACTTAGGTTATGATTATTTGTAACAAGCCAGCCAATCTGTTAATATTCCTTACAGTATGAGAACTTCAACATTTTTGGTGTTAAGATTCCTTCCCTTCTGCAAAGTTTATGAATACAGTGCTGCATACATTAGTTGATGCAAAATTAGTAATACATTATTCATTTGCTGTATTTTTTCTGTATTTTCTGCAAAGATCATTTTGACTTGCTTTGAAGTACTTGCTTTCACTGTGGCTAGGTCCTTGGACTCTCCTAGCCTCCGGCTCAGGTCAGGGTACAGCTGGGGAGGTTAAATAACGGGACTTTTTGCTAATGCAGAGCGTCAGATCCCAGTAGGTCACTGGAATGCATTGCAGCCCTCATTTAAAGTGTACATTGGAAACCATTTTGAAATTTGTAGATTTGATCTACCAGTGGACAAAGGCCAAGTTACAAAGAAAAGTAACACTGGACTTTGGAGAGATTATGGACTTTTTTGCATTGCAGCATTGATAAAAGCTGCCTCCCTGCATCCCCTTTTCTGAGCTGTAGCAAACAAAGCTGAGCTTTTTAGCTCTGTCTCTAGAATAGAAATGGACATCAGAAGCCGCATGTAAAATAACCAAACCAATATACAATTGCAAACTCAGATAATCTCTTTAGCCTGGTTTCCTCCAGTAAGCGTCGGTGTTCTGAATCACTATTGAGAGACTTAGAAAGCACCCCCGGAGCTGTGCTGCGGGAAACTCGCTTTTCCTGACTTCCAGGCTGCATTTCTTTTTTTGTTTTTATTCTTTTCTCCCCACGCCTCCCGTCTTTGCCTCTTTCTCTATTTTTGTCCATGCAAACATTATAAAAGGCCTAAAAGTGGATAAGTGTCTGCTTCTAGTGTATTTAAGAGGGAGTACCATGCAGAGAATCCCCCAAGACAGCTGCTTTGGTTCCAGGCCAAGCCGGCATTAGTGCTAGAGGGAATTAATTATAATATATTAATATATAAACTTAGAATATATGATGCATTTATCTCTTGAAATGGACTTGTTCATTGACTTTGTTTATAATTATTATGCTTTGCATTTGAATACTTTCACCTGAGTATCTCGGTACACTTTGTCTGCCTGTAGGTATGTGTGAAATCCTGTGTGAGGATGGGGACCTTTAGAAAGCCTCTGCTGTATTTTCATTCCTTGGGAACATACTGCTTGGTGTATGCATACAGCGTACAGCTGTGAGCGTAGGGCAGAGTTCTAGGGTAATGAGTTACACTGCTGCGTGAGAACAGCAGCGAAAGCACTGGTGGGATGCAAAAGCAGCATCTTTTAATTTCAGAATGCAAGAAGAGATAGAAGAGATACTAAGCTGTCGGATTAGAAAGACAGTTTATGGAATGTCCTAGTTCTTAATTGCAGATTTCCTTTCATTTTTATTACATTATCTAGCATGTACTCAGACAGTTCCTGTCTCTCTCTGTTTTCTCTTTTTTGTTATCCAGTTATGGAAATTGATTTTAATACAATAAATAGACATGAAGTCTATTTAGTGAACGCAAGTCACAGGGACAGTTTCTTATTCTGCAGTACAAACAAGCAGCGATGGCCAGTTCTCTGAACTGCAAGGAGCTATAAGAATCGCAGTTTGCCTGGTTTTCTATAGAGAATTTCCTGCACTTTAATCCATACAATTGGCGGTGGTACAGACCTCACCCAGCCCAAGGGTGTATTAAAGGCCCATGAATCTCACAGATGTTCACAGATGGCAAGTGCTCTGCCGTCACCTTCCCTGTGGCAACACATGGCTCATTCCCTGTGCTGTCAGCAGCCTCTCCAAAATGCTGCCCTGAAGCTGAGGGGTAGGAAGGGGAAGGCTCCCTCGAGCACTCCCTCCTTCCTCATTTACTATTCCTTTGCTGCACCATTTCCACGTCCTCTCATAGATCCATCAGTAAGGGTGTTTAGGAAAAACTGCATTTCACAACAGCAGGGTCAAAGACAGATTAATTTCTTGGGACTACATGTGAATGAGATGGGCTGCTCCCCACCTTGAGTCCCACCGAGCAGGGCTAGCCACCTCCCTCTTCTTCGGGGGAAAGAGAAACAGATTTTTAGCAGCCAGGTTTCACCAGGTGCAATGAATTCACCAAGGTCTGGCTGCAGCAACAGCCAAAAAAAGGCAAAAGTTTCAAACACCATCATCTCCTGACTTCTTCCCCACTCTGACCCTGCTCCAGGGTGCAAGCCCGGCAGCAGGCTGGTCTGCTCTGGGCAACAGCAGTGTCTCCTGGCTGCTGCCTGCCCTGCTGGAGGGCTGGGTGAGCAGGGGAGCCGGGAACTGCACAGCCCTGCGTTTGCATCAGCTGGGCTGCGTGGCTGCCCACGCTGTCTGCCACTCCCGGCAGCTACCTGCTGTGCAGACGCTTGATGCCAGCCTGGATCGCTTTATAAATGTATATTCTCATCTGCAGCCACTGAGACAGAATTTATGGCAAAGTTTTGGATGAAGCTACTGTGGTGGGTGAACTGGTTGGGAACTGATCACTAAAGATACAGTGCAGTGCTCTTTCATATGAAGGAAGTATATGCAAACCCTGCCCCATCCCCATCCCACCACGCTTCACTGCTTGGGATGCGTTTAAAGAGGGTCTGGGGTGCAGTGACAAGGAACAGCTGCCAAAGGGGCAGGCGCTGTCTCCCCTTCTCCACTCCATGCATGCCTTTTCCTTTGCACTGGCTTTGGGGCGTGATTGGCATCTTAGTGAGTGGATTTGCCTCACTAAATTTGCAAAAAAACAATATTGAAAGAAAAGGCGGGGGTGCAAATCATGTATGGACTTGATATGCTTTTACACATAAAAGCTTGAGTTGCTGACTTGGCTCAAGGGGGCATCAGATGAGTGCCAGAGCAGGGCCAAAGGAGATGGCAAGACCGTGTGCCCCAAAACGGTGAGGGGGGGAGCAGCATGGCTCCTGCTGGCAGCAGCAGGCTGTTAAAGCCGCTCAGCTCCTCTCATCAGACCATGTTTGCAGGGTCCATGCTGCCATCCAGTGCTGCTGGGGGAAAACGTAGTTAATCCCAGGCTCCGTGGACAGGAGTTGCTCGTCCCCTAGTCATTAATAATGGCTGTGATACCATCGCTTGGGACTGCGCACTCTTGTGTTCATACCTGGGGATCTATGAATGTTCAGTACTCATCTAACCACCTTCAGGCCATTATTTAGGATTTCTATGGGCTTTCAGCAGTAGGTGACCCTTCTCAAACTTTCTTACTGGTCAAAAGTGTGTTTGCAGTCAGCCATGCTTATATCTGAGCAAGACTGACTTATCTGAAGTTTGTGGTGTTTGTGAAATCCAGCTTCAACGTAAGGGACGTGCCATCTCTTGAATGCTGTATTTTTTGTAGTATTAGGAAAACAAAAGCCAAAGTAGTTGAAAATTCAGCACTGTGTTTTTCCCAGCTCCCACTAACTGTGTGAGGAGAACAGTTGTCCGCACAGTATCTTCTAGGGGGTCATGGTTGCAAATGGATAGCATTATTATGGGAGTCTTTTCATTAAAAGCCAAAAGGACGGGATCTCTCTCCATCACCACCCTGAAGCCCTGCTTCCCCTAAAGAAAGAAAACCCAAGACCCCAGGCAAGTCAATTAAGCATTGTATGGACCTGTCAGACAGATAAGAAAAGGACTCTTTGGCCACAGTGAGGCCAGAAGAGGGGAATGAATCCCAGAAAGTCTCTTGAGCAGATAATAAATAGCCTTTATCTGGGAGGTGTGTCTGTGTGTGTTTTTTGAGGAGGTGTGATGTCAACCTCCCAGACTTGCCTTCTTTGTTGGGCGGACATTCACTTTAATTAAAAACCTCCAAGGGAATGTTAATTGGCCTGGGGGATAGGGGGGAAATCATTACTTCATCTTCTCTCTCCATCCAAATCCATGCACACACATATGCACGAATACACATGCTTTCTTTTACAGCAGAGCAAGGCAGCGACAGCTAGTTTTCTGGCAGAGCCTCCTTTCCCCTGTGTGCCTGTTTGCATGTCACAGTTCGGCAAAGGAACAACAAATAAATGTGGTGCTTTGTTTCCTTCTTCCTGAGGAGAAGCAAGGGGAAGATATGCCAGCTCCTTCCAAGGGTTCCACTCCGAGCGGACCCCGTGGGCCCGCAGGAGAGCCCCATGCAGCCGAAGCTCTGCAGTGCAGGGCAGCAGCAACGCCAGAAGCGAGTTCCCCCAGTGGGATATGGCTTTATAATAAATCAGGGGGGGACCTGCTTGGCTAACAAGCATCCTGTGGCTTTGTTCCTTTGAACATTGTTTTCCATTAGTTTATTTTTTTGAATTAGGTCCTTTTATCCCACATTTCAGAGTGGGAAGCAGCAAGTGAGCTTGCAGAGAGACACGAGAGGGTTCTCTAATCCAGGAAACCTCTGCTTATTTGTCCTTTCAGCTAGTCCAAGGTGAGTGAAAACAACTTTACCTGGCTTATATGCTGAATCTCTACTTTATCACAGCGTAAACTGACATCCCCCCATCATTTGTTTTTTTCTTCCCAGTCGTCACTGGGAGCAGTGAAGGCAGTGTCTCAGGAGTGCCCTGTTGGAAGCGGTGGTGGTTGATTGTCCTACCGTGTGAAGTCTAGTCCTAATGGGAAATGTGGTTTCAAAGTCCTGTGCTTTTTTCTTCCTAAGTTGTGACCTGGTTAGGTACATGTCATCCTTGTGACGATAGCTTTTCCTAAAGCCGTGTAGTTTCAAAATACTGTGATTTTTCCTCTGTCTCTCATATCATTATCTAGTGTAACAGTTTACAGAAACAAACTCCAAAATACAGTTAATAGCTGAAACAAAAAAACCCTGTGCCTCCCAACCTCACTGTCATCTCCCTCTAACAAAAGATGTGTTTCTTTTCTTCCCTTGCCATAAGTGTAGAGCAGAGGAGTTGAAGTGCACAGCAAACTTCTACTTGAACTACTGTTCTTAATAGTTTTAATGTTATTAGCACGCCGAGTAAAGAGGAGTTTGGGGAAGAGGATTTAAGCAATAATAAAAGTATATATTTTCTGCCAAGGCTGGGATCTGGGTGGGAAGGAGAGGGGGAACTGGCTGCCAACTGTTAGTAACACCACTGACATTTTGTTAAGGAAGAAACCAAAAACGTAAGAACAAATGCAAAGCCAAATTTAAAAAGAAATGTATGGCATCCGGCTCTGGAGCTGAGTAAGTAGGTAGAGGTTCCAGCAAGCTGCCAAGCAGAGCGAGTGCCAGAGGCGTGAGCCCTGCGCTGCTCCCAGCCAAGCAGCACAGGGTCTGGAGGAATGAGCTGATCCCTCGGCTGCCCAGCTCCTTTCCCTCACTGTGCCTTGGAAAGTCCCATCCAGCACCTTCAGCTACACTCAGGAGCCAGTGAAATAGTGAAAATTTTCTAGCACACACACACACAGAGGCTACATGTATATATATATATGAACATAAGGCATAAGAACATACAATTTGTCAATCATAACTGAATTTTATCTAGCATTTTCCACAATGTCCTTGGTTTTGAAGGTGCTTAAGCACAGTGATGTATAGTCATACTAATTCACTTTTAATCGGGGCTAATGTGCAACTTTAGACCATCACAGCTAGAATAACAGCACTGTGTCTGACTTCAAGCTTTTTATGTTGTTAACAGAGAGGGAGGCTTCTGTTTCATATCCTTTGTGTCACCATCCAGGGGAGTCTTTCTTTCCTTTGACTGGCTAGGAAGGCTGTACTCCCAATGCAGGCAATTAGAATAAATGTTAAAACTTGGATGTTGTGCGTGCCATAAAACAGGAGTACCTGCGTACCAAGAGCTAAGTACTATGTGCAGGTCTCTGCAAAGCTGAGGAGAAAAATGAGGCCTGTTCATATCCCCACAATTATATTCAAAAGGAGTGCAAACATGCTAGGCTCTTGTGGGAGGTAGTACAGCTGCCCTATATTGCATTCTGGAATGTCTTTTAAAAGTGACCTTTTCAAAGGATGTTCTTGTGCTCGAGGCTTGTACCCATTTTTGCTCCTAGGTATTCAAGCATGAGTGTGATCCTACTTGATAATTGAAAGAGTAGAGCTATTGAATTGCTAACAAGGACATCTCTCCTGAAAAATGTTCGTTAACTGTTTGAATGTTAAAGAAAATATTAGAGCTTTTAAGGAGCCTAAATTGAAAGGTCTTCTCAGTTACGCAGCTTACATTGTCTTGATTCTCATGCTGTCATAATTCTTGGCATTAGCATGGACTTTCAGAGTCAGCAAGACATGAATCTGTATTATCCATAAGAAGCAGGGAAGAAAACTTAGTAAAACACAAAAGCTTAGCTCAGAAACCCGTATCATTTAAGCTTTGTTTATTCATCCTACAAAGTACAAGCCCCGTGTGGTTTCTTTGCACCTTCTCAAGGTCAGCAAAAGAACACCTTTGAATTCATGCAAGATTCCTTCGTGCTCAGTGTTATTGACTGATCTTATAAAAAGTACATGGATGACAAGACTAAAAGTCTCCTCAGTCTCTAGCAGAGCTGCAGGTTTGAGTCTACAGCAGCGCAACAAATGGCACAGAACGGTCCTTGGCCGGTTCCTGCACTCGGCATTGCTGCCAAATCTCCTCTTCATGGGCCACATTTTATCCCACACCTTAAAGACCCAAACAAATTTTAGGTATAGTTTATAGTCACTCTCACACACCTATCACTATGATATAAATTATAGAACAAGGAGGAAAGGTTACCATATAGTTAATTTTTGCAAAACACTGGATTTAAGCAGCCTCGTGTCTATGGCTAACATTACTCTTGATGAATGCATTTGGTCTCACCCAGATTTTTAGGCAGTTCTCTTTTAGTGCCTGTATGAGCTCCGATAAGCAGTGCATTTTTAATGCATTATACATAGATGGGCAAACTCTACAGGAGTTAACATCTTAAAATGCCATGTTACCTGTTTGCAGTAGAATTTTAAAACTTGTTCCAGTGGACATACCAAACATTCAGATTCTTGTACAAAATTCTGAAAAAATGAAGGAATCCTACAAGTAGGCATAACAACAATTTTAACCATTTTCCAGGCAGACAGACAGATTACTGGAAAGGGAAAACGATGTAAGCAGCTAGGCTTGGGCCAACTTTTCTGGAATAAGCAGTGACCCCAGTCTCACACACAGACCCACATGTGCTGAAGTCAAGCAGACGTCTCACCTACCACAATCGGTTTTGACAGGATTGGGCCCTTTGAGTTCTGGTTATTTCTCAAGTTCCGTTTGTCACTGTTCTAGTGCAGAAGCAGTACTGAAGGCAAGCTACAGGACTTTTTAAAGTGTAAGATAAAACAGGTGCACATAAATGTAATTTTGAAAACTAATTACCTTTAAAACCACAAATTACTGCTTTGTCTACTCCAGGCATATTTTTTGTTTTGTAGAACCATCTTAGAGATTGCTGGTTTTCTTCTTTATTGGACTACAAGGTCAACCTAAGCATTTCTGTCCACAAACCTTGCAAATCAAATAACTTCAGTCAATCAGCAAATTGGGTCTGCTGATACACAGTTAATCAAATGCATTAGGGTACTAATCTCTTCCCCAATAAAAACCTGAAATTAAGTCCTAGCTTGTAAATCAAATTGGCTGGAGTGACTGTAGTTCTTTCCCAGAAGCATACCAAAACCACGCTGGGTTTGGGACAGGCAGCATCATCCAAACGAGGGATGCCTAGGAGGAAGATAGCAGTGGCTCTGGGGTCAGAAGAGCAGGGAAGGGTTGATGCTGGCCTTGCAGATACATTGGCAGATGCTGCGTGAGGAAGATTTGCTGGCAGCCAAATGAATGGTGTCTTGCTGTCAGGATAGCTCATCCATCATCTTGAATAAAGTCAGCCCACTTACATTATTTAAAAGAAAAAAGGAGCTAGCTTAGTGGTCTGTAATAGCTGTTTTGCTATTGTAGAAGAGTTGTTGAGTGTTCACGTGTCGGGTCAAAACAAAATGGTCTGTAAAATGAATCTTTGGGCCTATGGTATGTGTCAGCGTGAGTAAGAAGGAACACTTGCAAAGTGCAGGCAGTGTGCCTGGAAGCGTGCTTACTGAGAGTGGAAACGGCTGGGAATCATGCTAGGTGATAGTTAGGCAATTTGTCATCTATTTATGCTTTTAAAAATATATTTTTGTAAAATACAGGAGTTAACAGAAGATGATCCTAATGACTCAAATCTGCCATTTTCTCCCTTCCGTTCCTTTTAAGAGAGCCCATCAAACACCAATAATTCTAATCTTTTACAAGTACCTAATGGCTCCCAGCCAAGAAAGGTTTTAAGAAATAAATAGGAGCTCTTAATGCAGTGAATTTCAGTTTTGCCTAATCTGTGCAAATTGATGAATTAAATCCCTTTGCATCTCAAACCCACTTTGGTGATTTGCATGGTGATTATTTCAGTTTTCATAAATTTTCCCCAGTCATTTCCTGTCATGTCTTGAGAACAGGCGTCTAATCTCTGCAGAAATGTGTGTGCGTAATAGCTATATAGTGTTTAAAACTTGTCTATACATATTCAGCTATTCCACAGTCATAGATAATGTATGTAGATGCACACGGGACACCAGATATCTCAGCTGGCCCTGATGTATGTGCCTGCAATATCTGTGTGTGTGTCCTCTTCAAAGAGCAGAAGCATATTTTGAGGTATAATGAACGTGATTCAACAAGCAGCAATTAGGTACGGCTGCCCTGCATTTTGTAAAAACCTAAGTGGAGGCTGGTTGTTATGTATGAATCCTATATTGTGTACACTTACCTGTAAAATCTATTTTAGTAAACTACATTTTAGATGTAAGATGCCAGACCATATATTATAGTTCAGCTGCCGGCACGGGAGCCTGCTGAAGTGAGAGCTGAACAGATAAACCAAGAAGGATTTTCCTGTGTTCTGTTTCTGTTCTGTGGTGTGGTTTCGTGATGTTTACACCACCACTCTGCCCAGGCATTACCTGAAAAGTAACTGCTAAAATGCAGCCTTCTGGGGCCTTCACACCGAAGTTCTGTCATGTAAGTCCGACCCTCTCCTATGGCTTCTGTCAGTACGGCATAAGCTGGAGAACGTTCTTTGTCTGAGAGCTTGCGTGGTACTCTGGCACGTGCTGGCCCAACAGGGAGACATTACTGATACATGTGATATTTTGGAATATGATGGTTACGGCATACCGTGGCAGTCAGTTATTTGTTCTGGCCTCAGGAGTTGTAATCGCTCATTTGTATTGTAAGAAAAGTTTGGCTAGTCTGACACGTAGACTTTCTCAGCTTTAAAAAAGCAGTCATGACTAGCAGCTTTGGAATTACTCTTGTGGTATCTTTAGCTTTAATGCTTTTCTTTTCCATTTTCATTCTCATCTACTGTTTTTGTGGTTATCTGGAATGTGTCTTGTTTATAGAAACAGTGTATGTATGTTTTATAAATGGTTATAGATACAAATACAACTAGAGGTATACATCATGTATGTATGTCTGTGTGTATATGCACTTTATGTGTTCATATGAATTAGGAAGTGCGTTAATCCCAGTTTTATGGCAAGTAGAGCGGTCTGAGAAGCTAATGGTAATTGCAAGGATGAATGAAAAGTCATTGTCAGAGAAAGGATTGGAATGAAGCTTCTGCTGGCTCCGCTTTCATCAGAATTGCAGAAGATCAACCTAGAAAGGACAAGATGTCATCTGCTCCATCCTGCTCTCCCCAGGTGGGATCAAATGGAACTAAACTGCTCCTGACACATATTTATCTAACAACTTCTTAAAACCTTTAACAGTGGAGATTCCGAAGGCCCTGTGGGTGGTCACTTTGGCTGCTGCCTGGGTATTTGCCCACAACAGACTCTCCTGTCACTGGGTGTTGCTTTGGCCTGCACAGGATTTCATAGCAAACCTCAGAAATACAGGGCAAGGTGGGACCGTGAGTTGGGAGGATGTCTGTAGTATAGCCTTGGAGGTTTAATAGCCTCCTTCTGCGTTGAGGTGGACTGTGATACTCTGCACTGTGATATTTCTGAGTCTTCTCTACTTGACAGAGTCTCTTGGGTATCTCTTTAACAATTCAGAGCCTGTTTTTTTAATCTAAAAAAGGGAACATAATACTATAGCAGGTTGATAGTGGGGTTTGCCTGAAGTTCTGCATCTTCTTGGTTAATGTTTGTAACGTGTTTGTTCCATGAGTTTGGTTGGACCCATGAGAAACGCCTGTATAGGGGCAGTACAACTGAACTGCGAGGAGCAGGACACAGTTCTTCTGACTGGGAAAAACCCAGAACAGTGTAAAAAGGAGTAGGCTGTAGTTCCATATGACGTTTTTGGAGTTATCTTTTGGTTAGTAAGTTGGAGCTACACAAGGTGAGTCTAATTTTATCATTCCCTACTTGGACCCTTGCTGGAGCAGAAGCCTGCCTGTCCCGGACCCTGTGGCACTGCACGCCACGGGAGCGCTGCTGGGCTGTAGAGGCAGTTTCACAGCCCCCATACAGCACATCAGAGACTGGAGAAGCCCCTATGGACAAATGATCTGTTTCAAGTTCAGTCAGGTAGCAAGCAGCTGTCAGGGTCTGCCTTTTGCCAAAGGGGCAATGTGGAGAAGGGTCAGAGATGCTCAGGGACGTGCTGAGGCCCTATGGAGTGGAGCCCAGTACTGCAGCATCCTGTCCCTGATCCCAGCTCGCTACTGGTGTGTGGCCCCGTCGGAGCCGTGTCTGGGCCTGGTGCTGAGGATCAGCTGTTAAGTCTCTTCCCTCCTGCGCCG
This sequence comes from Ibycter americanus, assembly GCA_035590275.1. Taxonomy (NCBI): domain Eukaryota; kingdom Metazoa; phylum Chordata; class Aves; order Falconiformes; family Falconidae; genus Ibycter; species Ibycter americanus. The sequence continues at coordinate 3,630,227 of JAVJGI010000003.1, read as the reverse complement.
TCTCTCCCCTCCTCTGGGACCCTTGGCACATTTGGGTGTTTAGAGATACTCGACATGCGCCCCATCAGTTCCCAGCTCACGCAGGCAGGGCACTGGGGTATTTCACTAACTCGTTCTTTTCTTAATACATAAAATGAGGCAAAAAATAGTGCAATTAAATGAGGTTGGGGGATGTGAGGATCAAATTAGAGCATGGTTTGGAAATCTAATTATTGGTGGCTTCACTGGCTGACAGTTCCTTTGCTGTCCCCTCCTTTCTTCTGTGCCTCTTGCAGCTGCTGGCTGCGGGGCCGCATGCTGACCTGGATCAGGAAGGCAGTCAGGGCTCCTTTCTTGGCTGAGTTATTTTTAACTTGGTTTGGTTGCTTGAGCGAGCCCAGCATTCAGCCCCATGAAGCAGTTGTTCTGCCACTGCTGAAGTGAGTGCTTTGGGGGTGGAAGAGAGCCGTGCAGGGCAAGGAGGGGTGGTGGGAGCCACTTCAGTTGACCTTGCTCCCAAAAGAAGTGTAGATCGTTCTTCCACCTAAACGCACCACAGCTGAGAAGTGCTCCCTTGAAAAGGCTGGTGCATGGGCTCCCCTCCTCACCATTTAGACTCATTATGGAGAGAAGAGGGATAGTTTTCCCTGCAGTCCCCAAGCAGAGCATTTCCTTTTTGGCATGAAGAAACCCTTTTAAGAACATTAGCTGAGCCATTACAATGATGAGGATGCATGTAGGTCAAAGTGGTCATTAATTTGCATGTCCTGATTCCTTTGCATCTTTCCTGGCCTTGCCGGTTACTGTCCACCAAGTTGTGTAAGGGCTTGTTTTTTAATATAGATATCTGTTGCCTAGGGACTGGATTAGGAGTGCCCCAGTTCATGTCAAGCACTGATCAGTCTCTAGGTAGAAACATCTATCAAGGCTGGACGTGAGGCTGTGACCTTGGAAGGAGAGCCTGGCGGTTCATTATCTTTCCCTGAAGCCAAGTCTCCCTCCCCATGTGTGTAATCCTAGAGTCTGCGTATTTTCCATAGAAGAGATTCCAGTTGGCCTTTGAAGTTACCTCGGAAATATTTATAGAGGACAAGTCAACTCTTTTATACAGTAAGTGTTGCATGTACTCAGAATCAAAGTGTAAATAATATCTCTTTAAATGCGTGCGCCTACTCTTGAGTATCAGAGCTGCTCTTAAAATACATACTGCTCGTGAAGCTTTTTATTAACATTATGAAGGAGTTAAATGTCAATGTGGAGTAAGATCTTTTTAAGCCTTATATATGAGGAGGCTTTTTCCACCTGTGATGTCCTTGCCAATGTTTATAATAGCACAGTATCCAGCAATTATACTGAAAGATTGGAGTCTACCCGTAATTAATTTGTAGTGCCAAGTACTGTTACACCAGTCAGCAGAGATATCTTGAATATTACAAAGGAGGAGAATATTACGTACGGGGGTGTTTTGAGCTGGGTTTCTCAATTTGCAAGAAAGAAATGCAAGTTAATGATACCTTCCCACTGGAAATCTTTGCAATATTTTAAAGCTCCCCTTTTTCCATGGTTGCTATCCAGCAGTCCAAGACAAAGAGGAAAGAGGTTACAGAAATGTGACTTTTGCAGTCTCAGAAAAGGATGTTACATCTCTGTAATATATGTATATATCAGGGTGTTGTTATGCAGCATATTCCCAGCAAAGCATGAAACTTGTAGTCTGAATATTAGGAGTATTACATATTTCAAAGGCTGTTACGTAAAGCTAGTTCTTGAGCTGGGCCTTTTATTGGGACAGCCTGTATTTCCACTCTGTGTTTTGGTGGTGAGAGCTGCACCCCTAAACGGTGATTTGCCAAGGCACGAGTTAGGAGTGAGCGAGCCAGCAGAGGAGCCCTAGCCCCGGAGCCTGAGCTGGGAATCAGGCCGTTCGAATGCAGCCCATGTGCCTGTAGAGCTGCGAGAGGAGTTCTGTGCGGGATAAACGCACGTTACAACTTGTAAGGAACAGGCTCTCATGCTTCCTCTCACGATTATTATCCAGATTCATAATTAGCCTAGTGCAGCTTTTAACTCGCTAGCAGGGTGGATTTTCTTGTGGCTGAAACAGTAGTCTGTCCTTCTGTCAGCGCATCTGACAGCGCGCTAGTGCTTAGTTTCATTTGAGAGATTTCCCCGGTTTAGCTGCTTAAAAGCATTCCTGTGGGAGGCTGCAGGATTTCACAAAGCCATTTGTCTGACATTTCTCAAACAGTTTGCTTCCTGTTGATAGTAAACCGATGTAAAAATGCCAGAGTTGTAATAAACTATGGCCACTCGTACACTGCAGATCTGCCTAAGATTTGCCTAAAAGTCACTGGGACCATGCGCCAACGACATATTTTTTCTTGCTTATTATTTTATACAGTGAAGGGCAAAGCCAGACTGAAGGTCAGTTTATTTCTTCCTGCAAAAAGGTGGCCTGTCATTTTTGTATTTGCCAGTGTTTAGTTAGGGGATAAACAGACAAGAGAACCAGCTTGCCATAGACTGCTGTGGAGCTTGACCCAAAGGCATTCGGATCCTGCAAAACTCTTCTGGCGAGAAGCAGGCAAGCAGGGACTGAAGCAGACAGCACGCTTAGCCTGCTAGCATTTGCTTAGGACATAAACATGGGGAGTAATAAACAGGTCACAAAGGTCCATCTATAAATGCCTAATGCTGGAAAATACAAAAGTGATAGACACAAGCATAGGTTAGACCTGTTCCTGACTTTGGCAAAATAGTTTTGTAAGGCTGGCAGGACAACTGCATGAAAAATTGGCCTGAGAGAACAGACAGCACAGCTGTTCGTGTTGCTGCGCCTGCAGCTGGTCCCAAAGGTGAGCAAGGGAGTGATGCTCCTTGTATACAAGTTTGTCTTCACCCTTAAGGGTTTACTTTCAACTTCACAGATAGCGAAGCAAATGAGAAGGAGAATCTAGAATTAAAAATGTTGTATTGACAGTGTATAATAGTAGGTTGCCCAACCAATCTTTCCCTAGAGGAGATGAACAGGGTGAAATACCAACAGTAAATGTACAGGTGATTAACCAGACCCTACTGGTAAATCTTTGGGCACTAGGATGGCGTAGCTTAAGTATACACAGAGGATGTGAAGCAGAAGCCACCCATAAAATAAGAAGCAAAATGAGCCCATGAATGGCGGGCTTCTTGGAGGTAGAGCCTATATCATCGGGACTGGGGCCTCAGACGGAAGTTTCTTTCTGACATCTTCAGAAGAGACCTTGCTGTGCAGTGCTCTGTGTTAAGGTGAGAAGTTCTCCAAGCCAGGGACCACCTTCGCTGTGTGTTTGCATTGTGTGTCTCAGCTGAAGCACCTGGGCGTTGAAGAAGGCATGCAGGACTTGAAGAAAAATGCTCCACAAGGAGGTGGTTACACCGCTGGGTTCTCTTTTTCCTGGGGGTAAAAATACATTGTGGCGGTGGAAGATAAAAATATCCATCAGTCACAAACCTGACAAGCATCTGTCTATGGAGTAAGCATTCTGCACTGAGGCTAAATAATGAAGCCATGTAATGCTCCTTTCTTGGTAACAATTTAACAAGAGAAGGCCCTGCCAACGATGCAGTCTGGCAAGGAAGGCCAGGGCCACAGCTTAAGTCCCAAATGAGTTCCATGGATGTTGCTTAGCAGGGCAGGGCCACTAAGTTAGCGAGTTCGCAACTTCTCTTTGGCTCCTTTTGTGAAGGAAACCATGAAGGAAAGGGAGAAAGAAAACGGTTTGATTGTGAAGAATGCTGAGGCAGGGCTTCCTGGGAGAGAATGCTGGTGAAAGGGGGAGTTCTGGAGAAGGCAGAGGACAGCCACACCGGGTCAGGCCTAATCCACCTTTTCCTTGTAGTGGTTGGATGTGGTGCTGAGGGTGCCAGGGATGTGTCAGACATGTAGGATACCTGCCCCTAACACCCTCCCAGCTTCAAAGAGTAGCTTTATTTTTTATTTTTTTTCCCTTGTGTGTTCTGAAAGAAAAAAAAAAGACTTTTTGTAGATTCTTGTGCAGTCTTACTTATTTACAAAGAAATATTGGAGCCATATCAATTTTTCATGGAAACAAGTCAAGAAGGCTTTGAATTTTGCATACTGTTTGGGATAAAAGGGCAACAATATGATGCATTTTAATACATGCATTTTGAGTTTCTTCTAATGAAAAACATCAAGTAAGCAAGTTAAAAGAGTGCCAGGGCTACTTCTGAAGCTTGCAAAATAGATAAAAGCCAAGAATTTAAAACATTTCATTAAAAATGAACCCAGACATTTTTTGAAGCACAACATTTTGTTCTGCAAGCTCAGCGATATTCATTAACCTCCCACTGAAGATTGCTGAACAGCTGGATCCAATTTCTGAAAAGATAATCATAAAGAAATTAGATTAATAGTCTTCAAGTGGAGCAGTTGAGGATCAGTTGTGGCAAGCTCTTTTATATGTAGCATGTTAGCTATTTTCCATGTGAAGATGGTTACCGCAGTCCCAAGAGGCATGAGGCCATATCTCAATGATACAGGTATCAGTTCTCCTGGACTGCGAACACAGCAAGGCACAGATAAGCAAGATTGCTGCCGGCTCCCTTTTCTCTTTCTTTCCTATCTCCCTATTCTGAACACATCACCTCCGTGACATATATGCATATTTGCTGCAAGGAAATTGCTGCCCTTTCAGTATCAAAGACAGCACGTTTCTGACATACCAATCAGTGCTAAAAAGCTCCTGCTGGCCCAAGTGAAGATTAAGTGCCTTTGTGTGGTGCTTTATTGTAATAGAGAGAGGTAAATGGAAAGGATGACCTGTCCCTCCTAAGGCACAGCCACGAGTGAAGTAACATTCAGTACTGGCTTCACTCTCACTGAATTAACTGGTAAAACTCCACTGAGGCCAGCAGCAGCAGAACCAGCCAGGGCTGAGCACCTCTGGATCCCGCGGTAGGCTGTCCTATCCCCACTCTCATTACTCACTCGCTTCAAGCAAGTCTCACAAGAAGAGCTGCGAATTTTCTCAGGTTTGCAAATCAGTGCCAGCCACCTCGGTGGAAACCCAAACCCCTCTCTTGCCTGGGCTCCCACAGCACGGCCTTCCGACAGACAGCTCCTGCAGGGAGGTGCGTTTCCCTCCACAGCCCGATGGCACTGCTCTCTTCACATCCCCGTACTCAGTCTGAACAAGTGTAAGACAGGTGTGCCTCATGCTCTCAGTCTTTCCCGGGCAGACTCTGAATGCTGCATCCCCACTGGAAAGTGTCCTGGTTTTATTTGCATGTGGCAACTACATTCCAAGGGAGCAAATACTGTTCTGAATGCAGGTGTAGGGCCCGTATCAGTGATTTCCCATTCGTGTTCTAGTAGCTCTCTCTCAGGTATGGGACAAGCCAAGGAAACTGTAAATGTAGGGCAGGAATTAAAGCACGTTCATTTTTGCACGGGGGAGCATTCTTATGGTGCGGGGATTGGCACACCCTCAGCAGCCTGGTTGGTCTCTGCTTCGCTCCTTAGCTCGCTCATTCTCCAACCTGTAAGTTTATTCCCATTCACACAAATAGATGCAGAATAACTTGGCAAACCTTGGGGCTTTGAGTTTTCTGACCAGAAACAGCTTGTTGTTTTCAGTGTGGTTCACAGGCAGTTTACCAGCAAGCTTTTAAAAAAAAGTCCAGCATCACCAGCTTTCACTCATTTTTCTCTGTTCTACAATTAGCAAAATGATGCACTAGGTCTTACCCACCTACGTTCAGTCATTCCCTGGGCAAACATATATCTTACATAACCATACAAGTTTTAGGGATAAACTACTGCATTACACCTTTAGATGACATCCTGTCGATGTCTTGGCTGCCAGGTGCTCCCAGGTCTCAGCTAGATGACACTGTGGGTGTGCACTGGATTTGGTACAGGACACCCCAGAGCTGCCTCTTCCAAACCTGCTGGTGTAGGAGTGTGTCAGCCCTCGGGCTGGGACTTTGAAACACTGGCTGTGGCACTGCCCATCTCCCCACCCACACACGCACGGGCACGTTCTCCCAGTTCAGTGGTCCGTTCTTGGACAGAAAATGGCTTAGCACATGCCTGAAGTTAAATAGCTACTTAAAGGCGTTCTACCTGGAGTGGGAATGGGTCTGGGCTTAACTCAGGTATTTCTCTGAATCAAGGTCGAGAGAATTCACTTTTTAGTGTATGCCCTGCTGGTCCCATGCCAGAAGACCCCTCATTTTGAGGGAAACATGGCAGCAGAATAGGCGATGCCTGACTTTTGATAGTGCTGGAAGCCAGCCAGATCTCTAAAAGTGTTAGTCTTTTTTTTTTTTTTTCCCCAGCCTGAAAGGAGTATCTGAATAAAGTGACAGAGCTAGGTAAAGAGGCAGAAGGGTTGTTTGTTTTCCTTTTCACTCAGACTTTCAGTAGAGGCTTAAAATGCAACACTCTTGTCTGGTATTTTCAGTTTAGATAGAACGTGGTTGTTTCTTGGGTTGAAAAATTGAATTCCAGAAGGAAATAATGCTCTGGCAAAGCAGACTGCATTCCAGGGCATGATTTCATCTGGTAACTAGTCCAGGAGAGTCAATATTGGCTAATATGACCATGACTGCATGTATTTCTCATTAATTTTCATCAAAACTTGCCAGAAAAGTCATGTTTTGGTGCCAGCAGATCACTCTTCCTTTCTATATATTTTGTAGTGTCATCATTCACTAACCCCAAAAGTCTCTCTAAGGAAAAGAAAAAGCTGTAATGCAATGTGCTCATCTCCCCTCATTGCCCACTGCAGAGTTACAGAAAGAGGTGGATAGAAGTCCTTCAGCAAACAAATGGGAAGTTCTTCAGGAAAGTGGTTTTGAGACTCTCTTGCAGGGGTGCATAAGAAAGCATGATTCTAAATGAGGGTAGGAAGCACAAGGCAGCTTTGACCATCTCTCTGCTTTCTCTTTCTGCTTGAGCTCAGAACAGAGCCTGATGCATGTCTGATCTAACTTTTATATATGTTTGGCCCAAATTCCCTCAAAAGATGTTTTGAGAATCCTCAGGACATTCTTACTTTCCTGTTGTGATGTGTGTTGGCCACCTCTGCTGTACTGCATTCTCCAGCAGTGGGCTCTAAACATGCAGTCTGGGGGCTTGCTTACTCTCTTATAATGCATGGGAGAACAGGAGCTCTCAGTGCCTCTTCTACCTGCAGGAGTCCTGGCTTTGAAACATGAGATGCGTAATATGCCCGTAATTTGTCAGAGATGGAAGAATGCAGTTGCAGATCCTGGAACGATCTATGAAAATAGATCCCAACTCCTGAATTCTCCTGGTGGTTAAGTGCATTTCAGCGTCCCGTCAAGCAGCTAAATGTGTCCTCTTTCCCTAGAGATGATTTAATTATATCTTTCTCCAGGGGGCAGTTAAGGATGAAACTGCCAAAAAATTGACCCACAAGGAGTTACTTGAAATTCCAACTGGGCAGTCTGTCTCTTCATCGGTTATCATTCCTAAGCATGTTGTCAGGACGTATCCCAAACTTTGCTTTGTTACCTCCAACAGGCCAGTCTTGTCCCTGCCTTTTGGTTATATCTGGAAATTGGAAAGTCAAGCTGTCCTGTCCCAGAGAATCTCAAAATGGGTCCCAAGGTTTCTTTTACAGTGCTGTCAGCTGGCTGGCAAGCCCTTTTCTCTGAATGTCAAAGTGCTTTGCTTGGGGAGACAGACAGCATCTCCCGCCTGCTTCAGGAACGCGCCGATCTGCAATCTGGTCAGCAGATACGTGCAGCAGGCTCCTGACCTCTATTAAACACCGTGTACTACATACGCAGCCAGGTCAGATGCCCCATTTGGAAGAGCCATGCTTCAGTCAGTCTGACTGACAGAGCTGATATTTCTCTTTCCCACTCTCCAAAGAGGAAATTTCTTCTTGCAACTTACTGCATGCCGGAGTCTACATCCCTGGGTACTGCAGGTTAAATAAGTCTTTGGAGTTGTTTCAGCAGAGGTAGACCTGGTGACCCAGATGCCTTTCATCCCTCTCTGAAGACCCCAGCAACAGAGATTTTTAATTCTGAGGAAACTTCTGCATTTTTATGGGAACAAGAAGAGGCCCTAGGAGCACAAGCTGAGGCTGGTCTTGAGCTCTGGAGATGTGAGGGTTTCAGCATTTGCAGCTGAATGGACTAACGAACCAACTCTGAGAAACTGCTACTGCAAGTTACAGCACAGCTTTACAGTCAACGTATCCTGCCAGTGTCTTTCTTCTCTCTGCTTTCTTCTTTTGTGACGAGAACAGCTGTGATGATCCATAAAACAAAATTATATTCCCAAGCATTTTACAAATGGGGGATGGGAGATAAATATATATATTTGTTTAATTATTCACCACACTGAGTTCAGCCATAAGAAGTAGTGCTCATACTGCTATATATTGTAGACAGAGGGGAGGTTATGTTGAATTTCAGTAAACTGAGTCGGAATAGTTGAAATATGTGCAAGAATCAGGAACTAGTATGTGTGTTTATAACAGTATTGCTAATTGGAGGCTTTTAAAACAGTACCACTGTAGTGTTTTTCCTTATATCTCAGCTGCTGACATTACATTATCACCTTTGACGACTCCTATAGCAAGGAAGGAACAGCTTTAAAATTCAGGACTTACTATTTAATAAAAGCTGTGTGTCCATGCCTGTCTGTAGGTGGAAGGTCCTAACGCATTCAGGTTTTCCGTATTTGGCCTGGCACTGTTGTACATGGGTGTGCAAAGAGGAGATGGTGGGGGAATGTAATCTGCCTAAATTCTCAATTGAAATCTATATGGTAGAGTAATATGACAGGAAAAAAAAATCCAGTCACTGCTCGTGCACCACCCTCCCCAGTGGTGTACAGCAGGCCCATTATCCAGCTGATCAGATTTTATCTCTTCCCTGCTCTGTAAAATTATGAGGTTTTGAGAGCTAAGTGACAAAGCTCCTTAATACCAAATCTATTATCAGCAGCATTACTGTCATCACCTGTACTGCCAGCTCAGCTTTGCAGGTAGCCCTCTTCGAGGCCAGCAGGCAGTGGATGCAGGGGCGGCAGGGCAGGCAGTGTCTGGGGGGATGCTCTTCTGCTTCTCTCCCCCCCAGCTTTACACTTTGCTCTGTTTTTGGGTAGCTCTCACTCCTCTAACTAGGATTTCAGAGGCGGGGACACAGAAGGCAGCTAATGCATTTGTGAAGCATGGAGCTAGGCGCAGGCGTTGAAGAAAGACTCCCTAAAGGGACTGGAGGAAAGAAAACAGTTTCAGCAACCCATAAGAGTAAGCTATGTGCCATCCTGCAGACCGAGGCAATTTGAATGGTGTTAAAAAAAACCAGCCCTCTTTCCCCACATTTTTTCTCTGACATTTCCATTTAGCAACAGAAGACAAAGTTTTACATCAAATGAAGTGATTGTTTTGATATATATGGCACCCAGGATGAACTAGGTACTTTACAAGACATGTAGCACTCTTCCAGCTTCCAGCTGCTTACAGCCTAACGAGATGCATGAGATGTGACAAGCTCTGCTGGCCCAGAGGACGGACTGCAGGGACGTTCCAGGTGGGGAAAGAGGCATAGCTGGAAAGCAGTTCAGTGCTGTCAAGGATTCCTGTCTGCCAGAAATTAATCCCTCGAGTGGTGGCTCAATGCAACTGTCTGCAGCAGCCTAAGCGTGCAGGTGGGAAAAATAAAAGTAGGTGAAAGCCAACTTCTTTTTCTCTCACTTGGATTTGATGCAGTGTGTGGTTTGGCCTGACTCTCAGTGATGATGCTGAACCCAGAACAGAGCACTACGTGGCTCTCAACCCCCTGTTGATATTTTTTCAAAATACAGTTTCTCATTCTGCTCCACGTGGGCAAAGCCACATCAATCACACCATGCTGGCTCCAGCCCCAAATTGCTGTTAGTGCTTTCCTACTTATTTATTTTAGCTTTTCTTGAAACAGTGTTGTACAGCAGATCTTCCTGTGATGGTAGCTTTTGTCAGAGTTATTCTAATCAAAGGTCGGACATTACGATAGGTTAGGTTTGCATTTTGACCTTTGCTGCTCTAGTGCTGCCTTTGGGCTGAAACCTGCAGAGTTTCCTTAAAAACAGTGTGTTTCTGTTTCTATTTCTCAAAATACAAGGGGTTTGTAGGATCAGCTTTGCTACTTGTAGCTTGGTCCAACGTCCGTTTAACTTGTATAATTATGGGTTTCACTGAAATATCAAAATTAGATGAGAACTCAAGGGAGCAGTCCATCACCTCTCAGGAAGGTGCCCAAGTATGTGCAGAAGCCCCGCTGAGATCAGTGCACGTGAGGCACAGGCTCCAACTTAAGCATTAGCCCTGTTGGCTCCATATCCCTGGTTGTACCTTTTTTTCCCCCGTTTATTTGCCAGCATTCTGCAACTAATTTGGAAGGTAATGATTAAATACTGTCAGAAAGCACACAGAAGAGGAGGAAAGGCCTCCCTAATTGTGTTTTGACATTTTTTGACATCAGCAATTCTTTTGAAGGAAAGAGAAAAAAGAAACAAAACAAAATCTGTTCAGTCAAGATTTTCTGCTTTTTGTTCTCTTTGGCTAAGAAAAATCAGGTTGCAGAGACGCTAGTGCTGCAGAACCAAAGCTTGCCTCCCAAGCAGAAGTTTTCATGTACTCTGCTTCTGTTAAAGGCAGTTATACAGAAATTCGCACTCCTGTAAAGCGTTTTCTTTGTAAGTGATACAGCACTTCAGCTTTCACAGGACCTCAGTGCTTTGCACTATCTCCGTGACTTTAGGGACGTGATACTAAGATTTGCTTAATACATGGGTCTGTCTAAACACAGTAGGGTGTCAGTTCTGTGCCCGGGTTTTGCATCAGTAGGTAAATAACTTAGCGAATGGAATAGCAAGTCTGTGTTTTGTAAGATCAAAACTCTGGCTGAAAGAGACTGTTGTATTGGCTCTTGAGGGAAGCTATAGCAAAACTGATACAGGAGCTTCACCATGGGAGGCTTTCTACAGAGTTATTTCTCTTATCAGCATTTAAGGTTGGTTCCAAAGATGTCTGCTAAATATCAAACCCAAACTATAACAATAAGATCCCTAATTAATGACAGAATTATCAGTTAGCATGTAGTCTTCCATGCTTTGAAACTATTCCCCCTGAGTTTACCAATGACTTCATATGGAAGACAAGTAAGGCCAATAGCAGGTCTAACACCTAAAGCAGGAGTAATTTTTAAATCCCACTTTGTTGGGCTTTTTGTTGTTTCTTTTTTAATTTTGAAAGGAAAATAGAGTATTTCCAACCTTTTCTTACATTTACGTACCGAACCTTAGGACTGAGATTGCATTCCTGCCCTGTAACAGGGGAAATCCTGGTTTGGTAGCATGAGACACTGCAAAAAGTTACAGGAACAGTTAAATCCAAAAGTTTGCTCTCCCTTCTGCTGCCGTGTTGGAATTGGTGGTCCAGTGTAGGTGGCTTTAGGGAAGGATCCAAAGCCACAGTCTCTCCTCCCACAGTATCAGTGGATAGCTCTCAGCTCAGTACAGGGAAACATTGCAGAAGCCTCTGAGTCAGCCACAGGGACGTCTTGATAGATGCCACCACAAAGAGGTTCTTCTCATCCCCCTCCAGCATGCCTAAGGCCTCTCAGCACGGATTTCTTTCCCGTAGCTGTTAAGGATATTTTTTTCTGCAGCCTGGTAAGTTTTAATACTACTTCTTTCTTGGGTTTGGCAGGTAAATGAGAGCACAAGCCTCCAGATTTTTTTAATGAATTACATTAAAAAGTCTACATTTCCAAATGACTAAGAAAACCTGAAATCTCCCAGGAGACCTAGGGCTTTTCCCTAGGATTGGCCCCAAATGAAAAGGCCATTACTGGTTGAATATTTCCAAACTATATTCTAGATATCTTTTAAATTTTTGATTGAAAGTTAAGTGTACAAGTTATTTTGAAGGGCTTTTTTGTTTAGTTATCAAGAAAGTGAGTTGAAAGGAATGAGTCACTGAATTTGAGCAGACCTGGAGACTTGTGGGATTTCCAACACGTGGGATCGGAAAGAAAATCTGAACTCCTCCTCACCTGGTACTTGCAGGACGTGGTTTTGGAAGGGGCTCACAAAATTATATATGTCCAGACAGCACAGCTTCTGCATGGCAAACATTTTAGTCAAGCATCATTTCGATGATGAAACGGGAATGAGAATGAAAGGAGCATGAGAAGAAAAACCACAGGTTTTGCTAATAAGCTGCGAGTAGTTTTCTGAACCCCAGGAACTACAATCACGTCCTATTTCCCCCTGTGTCTATGTCAAGGCACCCCAATCCTGCCAGTCAAAATGAAAGAGACTGTTTTGCACATTAACTTGTTAGTGACACAAATCATGTGAATGAAGTTATTCAGCCCCATGGCTGTTTATAGAGCACCGTCTGCATCATGTGTACATTTGAGTTTTCAAATGTCCACAAATTGATGTGCATAAAGGATTTAAGTGGCTTGAATTTGTCCCCTGAATGTATTCCCAGAGTGAAGAGTCCACCGTCTGAAAAACTGGGTTAATACGTAACATGATGCAATTTCTTTATAATTTTGCAGTTCCTTAAAAACAGTAGCATGAAGTGCAGATGATAATCTCTCAACTCATTGCTTTGCTCTGATTAAGGCAGAACTATAAAGCCGTATCCTGTCTTACTGTCATGAAATGTAGTGACAGCTCTGTCACTCACTGGAGATCTTCCTTCTGAAGTTTGAATATCTGTGCCGTTTGGTTTTTGGAGGTTGCTTTGTTGTTGTTTTTTAATGGTAGTCTTTTCATTTCTTTTATGCTAATGGATGTGTACATCCCTGGTGCTTTGCTGATGATCCCTCCAGCCTGTGAGGAGCTCACTTCAGCAATGAGTAGCTTTCTCCTTGCTGAATGCAAACAAACAGTACTTCAGTGCGTTGATGGTGAAGGGATATTCCAGCAGAAGGGGCTGGAGCAGGCTTCTTCTCTGGTAAATGAGCAGGCAGTTTCTCTTGCTTTACTCTCCTGTTCAGCCCTTAAGAACAATTTGCCATTTGTAAGATTCCAGAAATTACTGTCCGTGGAGAGACAAAACTCTCACTTGTTCAGCTGGCCTGCCAGGGCACATCTAAGCACTTTTCTCCTGCAGGCGCATTCTTGAGCCTTCTCCTCTCCCTGCCCAAAGCTAACAGCCAGGATGCCATCCCGCTGTAGTTTCCAAGGCCACCCTTCCATGCTTCCAACTGCAGCCCTGAATGAGATGTTGCATGGAGCAATCCAGCCTTTGTAAGCTGGCACGGGGAAGCTTAGGAAGTAGTTCAGTTCTGCTTGCGTGCATCTCTTCACAAAATTAGGGACTGCAAAAGGCGTTGTGATTCAGAGCTGTGTTAACAGCCAGATGTAGGAACTTTAAAGAAAGGCATTCTGCAGATTGATCACAGCAATGCTATTACCATCAGTGGTGTGTAAAGTGTCAACTGCAGCTGTGTTGAATTATTCATTATTTCATAAATACAGTGAGGTTTCCAAGGGCAAGGTTTTTAAGATCCATTTGAAAAGTGAAATGAAAGGCCCTGTAATTAAAAATCATTATTAAACTTCATTTATTTAACTTCATTTCAACTTTTCTGTATGTGATTATTATTAAAGTTATTATATTTATTGATTTTTCTACTCCCTTCCCTTTCTCTGCCAGCTAATGAGAAAAAAGTGGTTTTGAATTAAGCAAATAATCTTACTCTCCCTAGACAGTTGTTCTGTGCTCTCATGTTGACCCCTGGAAAGAGATTTACTGGGTGATGCTCTTATTTTTGCTGATAGGAGACACTATGCCCATCAGTACAGGGTAAAAGGAAATAAATTAAAAGCAAATCTGAGTTTTGATGTGCTTGCATCTTAGACCCTTAAAACTGTCTTTAGGCTTGGAATGACTGGAATCTGCCCTGGGCTCAGTGGGGAACGAAGTGCAGCAGACAGAGAGCAGTGCTTTCTTAAGAGCAAGCGCTGAAGACAGAGTGCGTGTCCAATTCCATACATACAACGTTATCTTCAGTTCATCTCTAGTAACTGAACGTATTTCCATCAGTACTGTGCCATTCAAGATTAAAAAAAAAGTTAAAAGTCCCTTTGATACTTCAGCCATCTTTATGGTCATGCTACAGTCCTCTCAAGATCGAGGCTGTGGTATAAATACCTGCGCTGGCTCGTGTGGCAGGACCAGAGTAACGCGGTGATGATGCTTAAAATAGCCTGAACTGAACTCTGTCATGGTGAGGATCACCCGTTCCTTACGTCTCTGTTACAGCTTGCGGCGGGGGGAGGTTCCAGAACAGCAACAGGACCCGGCTCCCCAGTCTCTTCTGGCCTCTTCCAGCCGTCATCACAAGGGTGGCAGCAGCCAGAGGAATCTGTATGTGGTGGGGACACCGGCAGCAGGAGCGGTGACAGCAGCAGGTCTCAGCTGCCACCGTGTGTTACCCTTCCCACCGTCCGGAGCCCCCCACCGCAGCCCGACTGCCCCTTCCCGGCGTAGCGCATGGCATCCTCACCGACCGGCACCAGCAGCCCGACAGAGGCCAGGGCCGGGGCGAGGGGCGTTGCTGCAGGCAGTGTAGCTGTACGACACCCACCTCCTATGTATCATTAATTATGGCTGCCTTACACTGCACTTTCCCTGCCTGCCTATGGGAATTACTGCTCTCTGCCAGTTTCAGAAGGGTGCTGCAGGGCTGTATTTACTGATGTTTGTGAAATTCCTTTTGACCCTGCAGTAGGAGGTGCTTGTAAGCATCAAGAAGTTGTCACATACATTGTTACCTTTATAAACAAATATGTTCATGCAGCTCATCTAGCATTTGGCACAGGAATAAAGACTAGTCATTCCATTTTGTCTTTATGTTTAATCTTCCGATAGTGCAGTATCGCCCACAATTGAAAGCCAGACTGGTAAGATGCAAAGGATCTAATTCACTGAGAAACGGATATCTTTTCCTGGAGTAAGTTGTGCAGGACTCTTTTCTTCTGCTGATTGTGTAGTGCAGCCTTAATATTGCACCTCTGGGCATCAGTGTATCTTAGAAATACAGAGAGTAAATTTCCTTGATTTCTGCGCAGTGTTCCAGTCCCCTGCAGCAGCAGGACATGTGCTTTATAGTTCATTCCAGCTCTCCGTGGGGAAATGGAGCTACAGGGCCCTGTTGAGACAGAAGAAAAGATAAATAATCTTGTAGAAGTGCTTGCAAAACCCCCTGTCGCTTTCCGAGGACCAGCTGAACCAGCAGTTCCCCCTTCCACCAACCCAGAGACAAGGAATCTCCTGGGGGCAGATCTCCGTGGGAGGGAAGAGCCCTCAGACCAACTCTCTGCCCAAACTCCAGATCCTGTGGGTTCTCCTGCCTTCCAGAGCTCATTCCTCCACTTGCCACAGTTTTTTGAACCATTTTCCTCCATTCTCACTGCTTTCCTTATCAAAAGTTGAACTCACTGAGTGAATTCAAGACACTGATGAGTGCCGAGGCAGGAACAGGCACCCTGTAAATGTTTTGGGGTGAAAGTCAGAGACGGTTCATGTACCCACTTACTTTTGTGACCATAGGAACCCAGTGAAACGTATGTCTCCTCACATGTGCGCTTGCTCATGTCTCATTCATCACTGCTCAGTAGTTATTGGGGAGTGAGATCATAACTGGCACTTATTTAGAGCAATGGTCTCTCCACCCTGTTGGATTATGCTGGTTTTGGCTGGGGTAGAGTTAACTTTCTTGGTAGTAGCTGGTGTGGGGGCTGTGTTTTGGATTTGTGCTGGAAGCAGCGTTGATAATGCAGAGATGTTTTCATTCTTGCTGAGCAGCGCTCACACAGAGCCAAGGGCTCTTCTGCTCCTCACCCTACCCCCACAGCGAGGAGGCTGGGGGGCACAAGGAGCTGGGAGGGGACACAGCCAGGACAGCTGGCCCCAGCTGATCATGGGGATATTCCATACCATGTGATGTCTGCTCAGCATATAAAGCTGGGGGAAGAAGGAGGAAGCGGGGGATGTTTGGAGTGATGGCATTTGTCTTCCCAAGTAAGCGTTACGTGTAATGGAGCCCTGCTGTCCTGGGGATGGCTGCACACCTGCCTGCCCATGGGAAGCGGTGACTGAATGCCTTGTTTTGCTTTGCTTGCATGTGTGACTTTTGCTTTACCTATTACACTGTCTTCATTCCAACCCACTTTTACCCTTCTGATGCTCTTGCCCATCCTGATGTGGGGGGAGCATGGGGGGAGCAAGCGAGCAGCTGTGTGGGCTGCGCTGCCGGCTGGGTTAAACCACAACATGGCTCCTTCAGCAGAGTGACTTTATCCAAGATTTAATTTCCTCCCTGTCTTTTTGCATAAACAGAAAAAAAGGTGGATAGAAGATTACGCTGGCAGAAGCGCTTTGGCAGGCGGCCCTTATTCTCGTCATAGCCCACGATGAGTGAGAGCGAGCGTCATAGCTGGAACTTGCCTGCTGCCTGTCCCCACACGCGTTTTGTGGCTAGAGGGCCAGTTCCTCAGCACCCAGCTCTGGCCTCGGGGAGGAGACGAGTTTCACAGCTCATTGTTATCACAGAGTATTTCTAGCCTGTGAAGTGGGGCCAGCGCAGAGATGGCCAGGCAGCAGCGTGTTGCCATCAGTAGGGCTAATTAGCTCAGAGGCAGCACTGAGCAGTCAGAGCCCCAGCAGAGCTGGACCAGGTGGCTGGTTAACATATTCCTGCAAGGTTGCGATGAACAGAGTGCATATCCACCATGATAGACACATTTGCTGTACTACCTAGCACATTACAATTGCTTTCTGTGTCTGTCTGTGGTCTTTTTTTTCTTACTTATGATCTTAATTTCTCTGGAAGAACATCTCTTTATGTGTGCGCCATTTAAGGTCAAGCATTGGAGCTCAAGTAGAAAAAATAGAGCTATCTTATGACACCATTTTGGTAAATTTTTCATATAAATGTAGACTTGATTTTGCAACTCCTGAAAAAGGTTCTTCTTAATATCTAAAAAAAAATAAAATTATGATTGTGATTGTATCATCTGTGAAATGGAAATTTCCCATTTGCTTGTTTTTTTTCCTTGATTCACAGACACTTATGTCAAACCTTTTACCACAGTGGCGGAGCACTAATGAAGAGACAATTAAAGGACTTGAGCCTCCTGCTTACTTCCTTCAGTAGCACTAGAAATCTTTCAGTCTCTGATAAATTCCCCAGGAAACCTGCAGAATTTCTGTCTTTAGAACAGTCTTTGTTTCTTTTCATGCAAGTAATTATTCCCCTCCCCTTTTTATCCCTTCATTGCACCAAACTTCTGTTGTATGGATTTTTGTTTTAGCTTTAGCAGGTCTCCGAAGCGTTTTCCTTGGTTGAGTGCTGAAAGTATACTGCTAATACAGAGGAAAGTGACTGGATATTAAAACTGCGCCTGGGGCTTTGAGATAACGTGGCAAATGCAGCGGGCTGGGCTGGTACCACCGAGAGCTGGAGTTTTGCCAAGGGATTAATATTGTTAAGTGTGTGCAGACAGATATATTGATACATACCCTACCTTTTCGCTATATCTGCATTCATTACTTACACTTAGTGTTCAAAAGTGGCATGGTATGTGTCTGTGTTAAATTGCATAGTATATAAAAGATCTTCCTGTTACTCCTTTGATGACAGCAAATTGGTGTCACAGAGGAACGCTGGTGAAAAATTATTTGCATAGATCTTTGAAATCTTCATCCACAGACAAAAGCACTTTGTGTCCCTCTATTTCATTTGCTCCATTGTTTTTACTTTATCATCTGCTTGGAGAAAGCAAACTAAATTAAATTAAAACATCAGGGGTTTTTTTCCTGTTTAGCTAGTATGCCAATAGTGAAATACAAATCTAACTGTGTTCTTTTTCTCTCTTTCTTTTCCTTTTCGCATTTGACCTGGATTTGTCTTTTGGTGGCTTTAATATCCCTGTGTGATCCTGTCTACATCATTAATTTAAAGGTAAGATTATTATTGCCTCAGTCAGCATTATACATGTATCAGAGATACAGAAATGCAACTTGAAAGCTATCTGGGGAAGAGGGTAGTAAGGAGGCAAAATAATTAGTGGCCATTTGGAGCGCAAGAAGTCCAGTTAAGAAGTACATTTTATATTTTGTCTTCACTAATCACTGGCTGCAAGTAGGGATGCTCTCAGCAGAGGCGGCTGGGGTTTTCCTGGGCAGCCCCCTGACGATGTATTGTACGCAGCGCCGCTGTGCCACGCTGGGCTTTGTCTCCCTCCTGCTGCTTCCCAGCTCTGCCAGCACTTCCCTGAATGCTACAGAGAAGCAAGTGAAAGGTTGGAGGGGGCATTGGAGCAGCCTCGGAGCAGCAAATCTGCCCAGGGTTGCAAGGAGCAAGACAGGGTCGCTTGGTGTTTCACTTCACACGGAAGTTCCAGAGAATCGTGGCTGTTGACATGAGGCTCAGTAATTTAAACGTACATATATATCGGCTTGTTTAAATTACAATAGAGAGACGGGATGCCAATCAAGATCAGAATATATAGTGATAGGTGTACAAAGACAGGCAGGGACATTGTCTTTTCCCTGAAAGCTTGCAGTGTTTTCTTTCTATCACTGTGTTACAAGTACGTCTTTAGTTTACATTGCATATTTCTGCCGCTCTCAGGAGTCTGCCAAGTCTGAGGTGAAATATCTCCAAACCACTCCTTCCCAGAGCTTGCTGCCTTCTCATGCCTTTTCAGTGCCTTCTGTTCCTCAGGAACCGGGACACTTAGGGAAGAGAACCTTTTGCAGGAGGAATTGAGAAACGTGCAGATGTTGTGAGGCAGGGCTGCACATTTTCTGACAATTGCCAAGCACAGGCTTTTGCTGAAGAAAAGCAACAGAAACTAAAGTCAGAAATTTGATTTTAATGAGCACTTTTATGTGTAACCAGCAAGTGGCAAATAGCAAAGCCCTGATGCTTCCCAGCTTGCACAGAGACGGTCCTGGTCTCTGACAGAGCTGGAAGATACTATTATTTTTCCAGACTTTATACTTTTCCCCCCTGTCAGAGGTCCAGAAATACATGCAGTAGTGTCTGGGTCATGTCCACAGCCCTGCAAAGGCCTGGCTGTGTTCCAGAGAGTGACTGACAGAGAGGGTTGGACCCGGTAGCCTTGTGCCTCTCTCAACAATGGTAGGTTGCCTCCATTTACATAGTGACAGTGGAGTCGCAGAAGACTCAATGAATTTAATTAGTAGGAAGGAAAAATGTGTGTACTCATTATGTAAAACATGTAAATTTAACCCTTGAAATGGAATTGTCAATGACTCACCACTGTGGCTGGATGCCAGCGCCAGAGGCAAAATTACAGAAACTGCAAGTGTGTCAGAAGAAATTAAATCAACTACGTTAAGGTTCCTGGGTTTTGTTGAGGAGGTGGTTCTCCATGCCCATTATAGACTAAAAACTTGTTAGGAATATTGTTTTTTCTCCTTTAAAAACGGGCTTTGAAGCAGGATATGTGTCTATAAGAAAGTTAATGGATAGAAGACCAGAAAAACATGGAAGGAGCAGGAGGAATCATACACTGGATCTCTACCAAAGTGTGTGCACAGAGTAAAAGGCCACAATAAACATTACACAATGTGTGGCCACCGTAGGAATACTTGAGGCTTTGATGGATGTTGCAGTGCCAAAAAATGGCTGCGAGGAAAGTTTTTGCCTACCCAGTCACTGCAAATGTTAATTCAGAGACCCTCAGGCAAGTTACATGAGGCTGGATTATCGCTGTGGGATGCCCTGGGGTCTCATTCGGCCTCATTGTAGAGGATATGGAACAAAGAGTTTCATGGTGAGCTTTAGACTATTGTTTTCAATAAGAAGGGAAGGGACTTAACCCTCAGGCTGTTGCTGACACTTCTGGATCCCATCCAGGAGCGGGTGTGTATAGTTACAGCTCTTAGGACAGTGCACAAAAAAGAATTTTTGAGGGTCTTTTTGAACCGCTGCCACTGTTGAAAAGCAAAAGAAAGGTCTCTTAACGTCTCTGAATATTACACCTGTCACGCGGTAAATGAACCTCAAAGGCTCTAATTTTTCCATCGTCTCCCAGTGGTTGACATAGCGCTGTGCTGTGATCTGCATGAGACGCAGGCAGGACTGGGCGCCCCAAGGGGTGTCCCGGCACCTCGCCCTCTGAGGGGCGGCAGCCCGGTGGGGTGGCATGTGTCTGCTCCGGCTTCGCTCTCCAGTTCTGCAGATCTCTGTCTGACAGCGAGGCAGATGCTAACCGAGGCTGGCAGGGCTGGGAGCGGCTATCAAAGGGCTAATCCGCTGCAGTGGCATTTTAAAGAGGAAGAAGTGCTGCGGCACTGAAAGGCAGGGCGATTCGGGAAGCATGGCCACCACCGATGGGAAATACAGGAAATATGTTGTCATGAATTTTTTCTGTCCTTGAGCGTGGCCTCAGTTTATTTACTCATTTACTCCAGATTTCTTACTTTTTTATTATTCATTTAAGAACTGCTGCTCTTAAGCTTTCGTGTGCTCTCTAGGGACGGTTTGATGTGTAACGTAGCTCTGCTTGGAGGCTCTTGCTTATCCTGCAGTTCTCTCCACAAACATGCTGGCAGCATGCTGCTGCCAGAACGGGCTGTGCACTCCCAGACCTGCGGGTAACAGCTTTTCCTGACCCCATTTCCAAATGTCACCATCCAGGGATTTCCTGGATGTGCATACTCCAGAAATATTCATCTAAATTCTTCTCAGCAACAGGCAGTGAAGGATGTAAAGCCTGGCAGGCCCAAGACAAAGAGCCTGACTCCAGCCATCAGTAAAGCCCACCTCACTGAGCAGTGGAGCACACTTTACAGAGCAGACGTAATGGGCTGAAACAAAAGTGCTGAGAGTGTTGGAAGGGTAATTGGTTTCATTCAGAGACAAACTGCAGCCTGAATTGTCCGTTCCTGCCTGGCCATCGATACCCCAGCTCTCCCTACCTGCCTGCGTGACCTGGCAGCTCAAGGTGAGCAGGTTCTTAGCCAGGAATGACACGAGTAAGATTTTTTTTGTATTGTGATGCGGCTTTATTTTCCCAGGTTTGCAGTCTGAAAGCCTGAGGCAGTTATTAGACAAGGATGTTTAACTAGATCAGAGTCCAAGATTATTCTGGTCTTGGGTCACCGTGTCAAGTGCTGCTGTTCGCAACAGTAGTTTGAAGGATTTAACTTCTTAATATCTCCAGTTACCTGGAGATTGAGTCGGACTTGCACTGGAGAAATGCTTGCTCACGCAGAACTGCGTGTAATTTTATCTCTGTGATTTACACCACACCTCAGGAGTGGGGAAGGTCATCAAGGAAAGTTTAACTAAGGAGTGTAGAGGAATGGTTATGAGAAGATTCTTAGCACATTTTTAATATCTAGAAAAAGTTCTGCTCTGCTTCCCAAGCCTGCCCCAGTGCTCCAGCAGAGTTCCAGGGACTGCTTACGCTCTCCCTCCAGTCGCCATTCTCTGCTGCAAATTCTGCAGCGCGGCTCACCCACTGGCTTCCTGCCGGGGCTCCTCTACCTGGAAATTTTCCTGACTCTCTTTCTCCTGGTTTATCATGGCTGTCAAAAGTCACCCATGGCAGAGCAGTGAAATGCACGGTCCCCTCCTCCATGCACCCTGCCGCAGCGGGTGTCTGCGGAAGCTGGGGGAGTAGGGCAGCCAGCCTTCTGTCTGCAAACCAAGCAGGGCTTTTCCATAGCAGCAGGTTTGTGCTGGGGTGCGAGGATTTAAGGATTTAAGGTGGCTGGGTGTCATTCTGAGGCCAAAGAGCCTGCCTCAGCCAAGATGACAGGTTTGATAGTGAATCTCAAACTGTGTGAAAAGTGCCAGAACTGACAGCAGTGGAGATCAGGGACAAGCAAAATCATTTCATCAACGTTTTAGCTGACTCGAACACTGTAGGTCTGGCAGTTGTCATCTTGAATGTTACTGGGCTTGTGCTTTACATAGGAAAGAAGAAATAGCCAAAGAGGAAAACATGTTTGGGAAAAAAGGTGAAACCCTCTCAGACAGTCGAACAGTGAGGGCAGAGCACACAGAGAGAGAGGGAAGGGGACTTGTGCTGTGTCACAGCACCATCCAAGCAGTCCAAGCTTTTGGAGGGAGAAGGGACACCCTCCTCCTTTGTATCACAGATCTTTGAAAAAGACATTTGCTTATGGAATGAAAGTCCTCTCTAAAAGTGAGAATAAATTATCTTTATGAGACTGTTGCTTGGAAGAAGCTACATACTGACCTCCCCTCCTCCCAGCCAGCCAAATTAAAATCATCGAAGCTGATGGCTGCAAAACCCTGAAAGGCCTGTGGACTTCTGGACTTCCCAGCTTGGAACAGCACCAGCAGCTGTGCCACAGGAGGTACCACTGCTGTGCCTCTCCGCTGGCTCCAGTGTGGGGAGCTGGGGCATATCTACCTCTCCACTGCTTTTGGTGAAACTGCTGCTTGTGGCAGTCATCCTGGACTGAAGCGGTAAATGACTTACACACAGGCTACTAAACATTAACTGCTTCCCATTACTGTTTTTCCAGTCTGGTTACAAGCATGTGACCTAGAAGTAAAGCCACTGCCCCTCACTTGCCATCCTGCAAGTCATTTTATACCCCAGGATTACTTGGTTTCAGAATTTTGACTCACTTTTCCAGACCTTCTTACGGAGACGGCTCTCACCAAAACAGGAGCTGCCGCTGTCAGTCAGCGAAGTCCTGTATTCATCTAGCTACTGATACTCATTAGTGGCTGCTAGATGATAATGAGGTTTTGTTCGTTACCCTCCTCCATCTGATTTGAACTCCTGATCCAGAAACCAACTGCTGCGACGTCTCATTTTCAGTCCTGAGTGATTTCAGGTCCTTGTTTCTCAGTGTAACGGAACGTGAAATTTGTCCAGAATATCCCTGTCAGTATTTTCATCTTTATGGTTACTTCATTTATATTCTTTTTGAGAAAGTCAGTCTGTTCGCTGAGGTGGGATCAGTTTATGAACGCTGTTTATATCCCAAACACAGCAGCATGAGGCTCAGCCCGACAACATCTGAAGTGTGCCAGAGGATGTTAGTGGGATCTGCTGCCGGGGTCCTCCTGTGTGAGATGTACTATAGGTACACCACAGGTATCCACCCAGGAGCTGTGACTGCATCTCCCGTAGCTTTGCGTGTAGCATTCACCCTCCTCAGTTCTGGTGCCCACAGTTGGAGAAGGTGGAAAATAAATAGGGGAGGATGCATTGAAAAACTACATGAAAGAAAAAGACTGGAAACCAGGCCTGAAGGGGAAACTTGCAGAGCACAGTCTGCTGGGTTCAAGCTTGAGTCTAAAGGGCCGTTGATTTCCAGGCTGTGAGAGGAACAGCACACTGGCAGTAGAGTAGACAAAAGAAAGATGAAGCTAGACAAACTCAGACTAAAGATTGTAGAAGATTGACTGGGTTGTACTGGGTTGAGTATTGCTGGCAACTGTTAAATTGAAATAAGATTATTTCAAGAATACATACTGAATTCAAGGAAGAATTAAGTCACAGAAGCCCAGTGGCCCCTGTAAATTGGAAGTCAAAATTGCAATAGTCTTTTGTGGTTTTACTTTCTATGAATGACAGTGAGATGAATTAAGTTCCTGGGTTTGCTGAGACTTGGTCAGGAAATGAAAAGGAGTGTGTATCCTGTCACTCGATACTCTAGCAATGACTTGGAAGAGGTATCTCCCCTTGTTTTCCATGGCAGAAGGACCTTCCACTTTGCCTTGTGAGGCTCCTTTCCTGCCACACACACAGTATGAAAATATAGAAACGAAGCTTTTCATTACAGCTATGTCCAAGCTGCTGGTGTTTGCTTGTTTTAGCAGTCAGGAGGCTATGAGAGTTTGGACATACATTTAGTAATTTAATGTCAAGTGCGCTCAAAAGAGAAAAGTAAACTAGTTGACATAGTAGTATTGAAACCTAAGGAGACTAATTAACATAAGAAAATGGTCTAAATCTTGATAACTTCTCATCTACCTGACAAAAAAAGTGATGAGGCAGCTGATCTTCTCAGCAGAGCAGATCTCAACAAGGAAAGCAAGAAGGCATGCACAAGTCTATGGGCTGGATGGGATCCACCCGAGGGTGCTGAGGGAGCCGGCAGAGGAGCTCACCAAGCTGCTCTCCATCATTTATCAGCCATCCTGGCTCACCAGGGAGGTCGCAGTTGACTGGAGGGCAGCAAATGTGACACCCATCTACGAGAAGGGCCAGAAGGAGGGTCCGGGACACTACGGGCCTGTCAGCCTGACCTGGGTGCCGGGGAAGGTGATGGAGCAGATGGTGCTGAGCGCCATCACACAGCCCGTGCAGGACAGCCGGGGGATCAGGCCCGGCCAGCGCGGGGTTATGGAAGGCAGGTCCTGCTTGGCTGACCCCATCTCCTTCTGTGACGAGGTGACCCAGCTCACGGAGGAGGGACAGGCTGCGGGTGGTGTCTGCCTGGGCTGGAGCGAAGCC
This sequence comes from Ibycter americanus, assembly GCA_035590275.1. Taxonomy (NCBI): domain Eukaryota; kingdom Metazoa; phylum Chordata; class Aves; order Falconiformes; family Falconidae; genus Ibycter; species Ibycter americanus. Next base: position 3,605,719 of record JAVJGI010000003.1, on the reverse strand, counting down.
TTTGGCACCGTCCCCCACAGCATCTCCTGCAGGCACCGGCTGCTCATGGCCGGCCCGGGGGGGCTCTGCGCGGGGTCAGGAGCTGGCCGGGCGGCCGGGCCGGGGAGCGGTGGGGAATGGAGTCCCATCCCGCCGGCGCCGGGCACACGGGGGGTTCCCCAGGGCTCAGCGCCGGGGCCCGTCCTGCTGCGTGTCTGTACCCAGGGGCTGGGCGAGGGGAGCGAGTGCCCCTCAGTCAGCTGCAGGTGGCACCCAGCTGGGGGGAGCGTCGCTCTGCTGGGGGGCAGGGGGCTCTGCAGGGGGTCTGGGCAGGCCGGGCCCAGGGGCCGAGGCCACGGCATGAGGGTCAACGGGGCTCAGTGCCGGGCCCTGCCCGCGGGGCACAACAGCCCCCGGCAGCGCTACAGGCTGGGGCAGGGGGCTGGGAAGGGCCCG
>JAVJGI010000003.1:3572604-3604804 GCA_035590275.1 Ibycter americanus | reverse complement strand
CTTCACTGAAAGGGTGGTCAGGCATTGGAACAGGCTGCCCAGGGAGGTGGTGGAGTCACCATCCCTGGAGGTGTTTAGAAAACATGTAGATGTGGTGCTGAGCACCATGGTTTAGTGATGGACTTGGCAGTGCTGGGTTAACGGTTAGACTCAATGATCTCAAAGGTCTTTTCCAACCTAAATGAGTCTATGATTCCAAGATGAAAGGGCAAGCCAAAAGCAGTCTGCTTCGCTGCATTGCCCAGTTGGGTTGGGCTGCTCTAGAACCCAGAGGCACATGAACTTCAGCAGAGGTTTGAGTCATCATGATTCACCACGACTGCTGGTGGTCACTGTTGCAACCAGGAAAAAGTGCTTCTGGAGTCCCAGCATGAAAGTGAAGGGCACCGTCAGGAAAGGGAAGAAGCAAAAAAATAGGGATTACTTAGTGGCTGCATTTTCAAAAGCAGCCAGGTAATTTGGGAGCCTAAGTTCCCATGAAAAGCATCGAGGATCATCTTTCTCATAGATGATTTTAAAGTGTTGCTATCCTTCTGTTCAAAAAATTGGCTTTTGTTCAACATGGGTGCTCTCGGGAAGCCACTGTAACATCCACCTCCTTCAGCTGAAAAATTTGGCATAAAAAGAGGGTCTACAGTGTTTTGAAATGCAAGTAGGCTTGCAGTTTATCAGTATAAAAGCTGGGAGTTACTGCTGCGTTATCTGAGCCAAAAAATACTCAGTGAAGTGTTATACCAGTAATCTCAGGCTGTACTTAATGTGTACCATAGCAAGGGTTAAATGAACTGGAAAGCTCAGAAAAATGCTCATACAGTGCAGTTTTTGTTTATGCTGAAATGTTCCCATATGTTTCAGTTAATGCAGAACATAATTGGGTCTGCTTTGGGACGGAGACATTTTTCTTAGACGATTTATCCATTAATCGGGGGGGGTGGGAAGTCCACTTCACCAGAAATACCTTCCTTTCCATTTTAGCCAAAAACCCACAATGCAAAATCTCCTCCCTTCTCTCTTCCCCTTAGCGCACTCATTCTCCTCTCCAAAATGTTCCGCCTTTCTGCAGTGAAATAACCTGGTGGAACAGTTTCAAACATGAGGTAAAATAGTTCTGCTCTAAATTAGCTTCCAGTTAATGTATTTCCTGGCTCAATTTGCTCAGCAGCTCACATTGCACATGGATGTTCCTAAATTGGAAAACGGTATGTGTAAAAGTTTTCTTGTGTTTTTGTGTGTATGTTGCTTCAAAGTCAGGATTTCTGGTTTTGATTTTAGTACCTCAAAGTAACAGGAATGAATTGCGCTTGACATTAATTACATCCTTCTGCCTGCTTTATTATTATTAGAATAAACAAGCTACTGATTTGAGGGAGAGAAAAGTCCACAAGGTGTTTGAGGTCTTTATTTCCTTTTCCTTTGGTAAACTTCCAGCAATTTAGCTTGTCTAATTTGCTGCTGGAAACCTGCTGCTGGGAGTGCTCATACCTGAGAGAGAGTAAAATTAGTGAGCTGCAAGGAAAATTTCAGTAATGAGATGAGAAGCAGGGAAAATTTGGCTTTGTCTGTTTGCTTCTTGTGTGTGAATGTGCACAAAAAGCAGAAGGAATATTGATTGCCTGAAAGCAGGACGGTGAGCTGTGCATGAAATGGGATGCTCAGTGATGTTTGGTGGTATAGTCAGTCTGTTAGACATTATGCTGTGTTTCAGCACCAGGTGGACTATGCTGCGTGTATCTTCCGTTGCCCTTCTAGGCAGAGACAGAAGTCTTGTGGTGCTAACTGATCTGCATTGGTATGAGGCTGGGGACTTACAGCAGTGCGATTGATGACTGAATTATCATCTCAGCAGAGGGGAACCCTGTTGCATCCTGGAGTCTTTATTGTGGCTCCCCAGTGTTACTTTAAAGGAATTGGAGTGGGTTTCTCTACATGCTACCACTGATCCCCTGGTGCTTTATTGGCCCACAGGAGCCCCTGACAGCCCGTAAACTTAAGCCAACTTTTGTACTATTGCCATTTACTACTAGGCATAAGGCAAATTCAGGATCAGTGGCGTTTAGCAGCTACCTCTGGCCCTTTCTTGACCTGTACTATGCATTTCTTGGTTGTAGCCATGGATGTGCCATAGTGCTTGGAGGCAGAGGAGGTCAGTGATCGGTTGTGCTTCACAGTGTACAAGTGCTTTATACCAAATGACAGTCCCATGAACAATTATGTTCCTTGACTTTTTGAACCAGTGTGTTGTCAGTGTATCAAGACTGGTGCCACTTGCGAGAAAAAGCCCCTGTTAGATTTGGAGAGAGCTTCATTTGCTTCACTAGAGTCCAGCCTGAGAAGCAGCTGCCCTGGAAGAGGCTGTCCGAGTTCCTCCTTGTGCATGCACACTCGAACTCAGGCACGCAGGTAAACAGGTATTTTAGTGCAAACTTGAGCTATTCATCTGGGAAGAGTTCAGTAACTTTAGTTGACATTTAGAAACAATGTAGTCTAATTAGTCCAATGGCTTTGGAAAGCTTCCTCTGTTTCTGTATGAACTCCCTTTCCAGATGCCTATTCTTAGTTTCACATCTTATCTGTAGTTAGCATTTACTTACATTTAAAAATACCTATAAATAAGATTAGCAGTCATGTGTGGGTCCACTGAGATTGCAGGTAGAATGTCTTATGTTAGCCCAGCAAATGCAGCCCGGTATTTGATCATCAAGCCACACTGTCTTAAGCTTCATTCCTTATTGCGCAGATTCTGTAAGCCAGAATATTTCCCTTCCTTCATATTTGCAAACTCTCTACATCTACTGTTTTCACCTTTGCACCACCACGTAGCTAACCAAGTGCCATTTGGGACAGAACATGGTTATCAAGCTTAATTAGCAATAGTTCTATTTATGAGACACAAGACAAAGCTGAGTTCAACTGACGTGCTTGTAATTATGGTGACTGTAGTGCAAACAGTTGTAAAAATGTACTAAAAATACCTGAAGTCAGCAGATGTGACACTGAATATACTGGAGCGTGAATCAATCTATTGCTAAATTGCTGCATTTCGTAGCCCTGTGTAGGGGAGAGCTGCACTGTAAGCAGGGCAGATCACAAGGAGCTTCTCTGCTGCCGGGGTGCTCCTGCTTGAGGAGCTTCGCATTTTGTCTCTGGCTATTTACTGTTCCTTTTTCTTTTAATTAGCACGATTCCCTCTTGCCCAGCAGTCCCAATTGCTTAAATCTTTCCCTGTCTCTTTGTAGTCTGGTCCACTGCACCCATGTGCTTACAGCCCCTTAGGGTCATCCAAAATTTATGTCATAGGAGAGAAATTGCCAGCTAAGAGAGAGAGAAATGTAACTGTGCAGGAGGCTGAGTGATAAATGAGATTCTAGAAGGAGGGAGCGAGAGGATATTCGTTTTTAACAGCTTCTAGATATCCTAAAATAGACCAGAACTAGGCCACAACGATCAGAAATCATGACTGCTCGCTGATGAACAGAGGCATCACTGCTGTGAAAGAAGGAGGTTTGGCACAGGACACCTCCTGCAGCTTTCGTGTAGTTACTACAGCGAATGACTTGGAGCTGGAAGGATCCTGGGCTCCGCTGCCAGAGTACTTGAAGTTAAGCAGAATGAGGTCAGCTTAATGTGGCGGAATTTTTCAGCTGGTCCGGTGGTTTTCCAGGGACCTGAGTCAAATTTTCTGAATGCATGAATCTGGCAATTCATAAATCTTTTGGCTTTTATAACCATCAGCCGCAAACAGTATAAAACCCACTTTGCATGTGCATGTGGACAGGAGGGAATTTAGGGTCAGTAGATGCCACATGAATGGACAGAGAGATGCTGGTGTTTTCATGGCAGAGCGCTGACTGAACTACGGAGCCTCACCTTTCTACTAAGGCTTTTATTTTCTACCTTGTAGCTTCTTAGTGAATTAGCAAGGGAGAAGTGTTTAGTTTTCCTGGCTGCTGTTGAACAGTGGGGAGTCCCCAGTGCTTCTGCTGAAGGCAATGACATCAGCACAGTCCCGGCTGACAAACTGGGCACGGAAGGTTGAAATTGTGATAATGGCAAATAAGACGTAATTCTGGGGAGAAAACAGTATTTGGCTCCCTAAACAAGGCTTGACAATCACTTTTTTCACAAATTGTCCTTCCAAAGGATATGTCTCGCTCTGCTGAAGTGTAAGATATGGGATATGTGTGTTTTGTGGCAATGCCTTACACCCTGATCCCTCTGTCATGCTGACAAGACACCTGCCTGGAGCAGCCCACAGCTCTCCTCCAGCCCATCAAAACTGCAGCCCAGGGTGGCTGGGGCACCCCTGGACATCAGAGCAAACTGGTTATCCCACCTGGATAAGAGTTCCTGGATCTGACGGTGTAGACATAGCCTAAGAGAACAGGTGGGGGCATAGAAAGCAAAGTAGCCTATACTGATATTTTTCAAAAGCTCTTTCTTTGAACTTGAATTGGGAGGGGTCTACATGTCCTCAATAAAACATACCTGCCCTTTCTGCAGGAAGGTGGTACCACCACTTGTTGTCCCTTCCTGAGAAAGGCCCAGCATTGAAACAACATGGAGATACAAGTTCCTACTTTACCTAGAGATTATTCTTCTAAATTAGGGTTTGGGCACAAATGGCAGGATCAGGTGTGATTGTTGTGTTGTGTAATGGTGTAATTGTTTCTGTCTGCCCCTCTTCCACAGTTCTTAACTGGTTTTCTCTTCCACTCTGCTCTTCTCACTGTTGCTGCTCCAGCGTGGGTCATCAGCAGGGTCAGAGTGTCCCTGCCCTGGCGCGAGTCCTCCATGGGCCACAGTCCCTCAGGGATGTCCCTCCTTTGAAGAGCGTGTCTCCAGCCCCATGTGCCTGCAGCAGTCTGTCCTGCCCGTGTCTCCTCGGGCTTCTCTCCGCATGTTTCTTCACATGTCCTCCGCTAGCAGTTGTCACTCTTTCATAAGAGAGCTCATATGCAGCGTTTTCTTTTGTCTTCAAGGAAGGCATTTGGCAGGCAGGCAGGTGAGGTGTGATCCAAAATCTCTAGGAGCCAGTGCAAATTTTTCCTTTGAGTTCAGTGAGCTTTGGATCGTGCCATTATGGAATGAAAATTTGGCAGAAGAGTGCAAGGAGTAGTTGTGGCTTAAAGAGTCAGGCAAAAAGATTTCAGCAAACCAACAGTGGCTGGATGAGTGCGACGGGCCAGGCACGGGAAGGCAGACAGAATGGGAAACGTCAGCACTGGTGCCCAGAAAAACATCTGTAACGACAGCAGTTCTCCATCAGAGTACAGGCATGTTCAGTGTATTAAAAGTGACAGTTGACCTCTGAGGTGTTCAGCTTGCAGCCTGCAACAAGGCCAGGTATGGTAATTCATCCGTATTAGTGGTAATCATTTGGAAAGTTCTTGTTTCTCACTTTGGAATTAATGCAGTTTTTTCAGTAAGACCTGTGAAAACCTTATCCACAGAAAGAAAAAGGAAAGGTAGGATCATAGTAGTACAGATCTAAAAATAAAACTTTTGGATGATAACATACACAGTTAATTTCACCTCAGATATTCACCAAAAAGAGAATTAATCATGTCATTTGCAGTCAGAACACCCCCTCCTGCACAAGCTGGTTATAAAAGAGAGAATGTCTAATAGTTTTAATTTTACCTCTTCAAAAGGGAAGCCTTTTGTTTTACAACCAGATTGACCTGATGGTGAACTCAAGGCTGATATGTTTGATACTCTAATTTTGCAAGTTTAATCTTAACAAATTTAATCAGATTTAAACTTCGCAAATTTAATCACAACTCATTTCAAGCTCCTCTTTTCCTGCCTTCCTTCCTTGTCCTCCCTATCCTGTCATCTGGATCATTCCGAGTTTTTCTCCCAGAATATTTTGCTACTCCTCAAGTCTTAGACAGATGAGAATCTGTGTTTAAAGAAAATCTGTTATTGACCGGGGATGAATAAAACTGCAGGTGGAGCTCTCTGTTGTCAAGGATAACCAGTAACTTTCTGATGAAGGTAAAGGGTAGTAAAAGGTATTGCAGCTTCTCTGGGTTAAAAAATTGGAATGGGATTCAGAAGTCTGCCATCCACCATCTTCAGTATCCAATCTCAAGACTCACCGCAGCCTTTACAGGCTCCCAGACGATGAGAATGATACAAGGCACGTCTCTTTATAAGGGACTTCTGGCATCCGATTTCTGTAAGTGTCATCAGAAGCCTCATCCAGAGAGTTTTGTGTGTTTGAGGTATTAACGGGCATTTTGCTCTTAGATGCAAATAATTTCCCTTTTCTCTGAGACTGAGTACTCTAGAAGGAGAAAAAACTACAATTTCTTTTGAATTCCTCACAAAATATAATCCCATAATTTTCCAAGTCACATGCACAACACGGCTATTGCATGAAATATGTTTGGGTTTTGCTGTAAGTAACTTCAGCTCAGGCTGAATTCCAGGTTCCATTCAGGAAAGCAATCTCATATTGTAATGGACTTAAGCATGTACTTTTTTGGCTTCTGGAGCAGTATTAAGGATTGGCCAAAAAATATGTCAATAAGGGGAATCTTCCTATGTATTTGAAACACAGTATAATATATATGATACATGTTCTCCTATATAACAAGAAAAAATGTAGTTGCTGTTCATCAGAATGAGGATCTGAGACTGCGTTCCATTCTGATTGTGAGTTAGAAACGTCTCCAGAATCACCTGTCTAGAGTTGGGTTACTAGCAAACAGCTTTAGAATTGGAAGTTGGCGTTGAGTGTTTTCAGACCAGTGCAATTTCCTGTCCTCTTCCCTATTTTTCCCTCTATTTGCTTCTTGCTTTTGGTTCCAGTTACAATTTTTCTGACTAATCCTATCACTATGTTCTTGTTCACCGGAGGGATGACTGATGAGTCATGGAAGAGCATCTTTCTGCAGCCCCTGCAGGAGCTCGCACCTCCATACCCTCAGCTGTGAGGTATTGCCAAGCGAGTGCTCCAACAGGGAACATTCTGAAGCTGTGATTTTGATACCTGAATTATTCTGGGCTTTCATGTTTTTGTCAAGGGGAGTCAGCTACCTCACACTGGCTTTTAAAACAAAATAAAATTGACGTCTCCGGTCCTTCAGTGACAAAGGAGAAATAAAGTTGACTGGGACATTTCACTGCCAGTGGAGCCGCACCTCCGCTGACTTCATTGGAATGAAGAGACCCAGACAGCAGGAGACTGTTCCTGCTCCTGTGCGTATCATCAGGGCTTCCTTGGCGGTGTGGGAAGATGCCAGGCACTGCAGTTCCATTTGCAGACAGTGAGGAGCTAACGTTCACGTGGCACAAGTAGCTGGAGTCTAAATCTGCTGGTTTCAAGCTGAATTACAGCTCTTCAGGGATGGTGCAGCTTCCCAGAGGCGCAGAGGGAGAGCAGGCACTTCCATAATGTAGAGTGCTCTGCCATGGATCATAACCAACTCACAAGAGTAAAATCCTGAAAGGGGTCCCAAAAATGTCTGCCTGACAGTTCAGACACGTGCACAGCTGTCTGTCTGAAAGACCAACGCTGTCCTTTGATATTTCTTGTGCTTGATTGTGGGGGACTGTGCAGGAAGGGTAGGAAAGTTTCCAACTGTCAGAATTATTAAAAATATCTCTTGAGAAGGAAATTCTTTATCCAGAGGAGTGAACTTTGTCTTACAGGATGGAGGAGGCCAAAACCAGGCATAGCATACAGAGAGAGAGAAAGACTTCAGGAGGACAGATATGTGTCGGATCCAACAATAAACAGAAATTCCCAGTTATCTTTAATTAAGTCTCTTCCTGTCCAGTCATGGGGAAGTAGGTCCCGTGGCAATTACAGAAAGGAAGTAAGCCAGTGCCTCCAATGTTAATTTAGTGTCCTTCTGGGACAGATGGAGAATGTTGTTGTGCATCTGCCCTGCTATCACAGGCTTCATCCCACGGACAGGTTCTGGCTCTTCTCAGCGCCTCCAAAAGTGCCCTGAAACCTTGTCCTGCAGCCAGAGGCACTGGAGCATCCCCCGAGCAGAGAGACGCAGGAGGCCGAGGCAGAGCAGGGACCCTGCCTGGAAGATGGGAATTGGGGGAAGTGTCTGCTCATCCCCAGCTGTGCCTGCTACCAAACAGCTGTCAAGGAGTGATGGAAAAACCATGCAGCGTCTGTTTTCCAGAGGAGAGCTGTGCTCATGAGCCACGGTGCGCAAGGGCTAAAATCTCTTGGTTCAGACATATGTTGCAAGAAATGAGCAAAGCTAAAGTAAACTGTTTACACAGAGGTGAGCATCTGCTGATGGCTGATACACACAGGCAAAATGAGTCTCTGTTTGAAAATGGCCTCATTTTGCCCTTGCCTGGCTTTTTTTTTATATGGTGGAATAACTGACTCTTCAGCAAGGCAGAAGGCTCCACTACTTAGGCTTCCACAGTGCATTTTCTCTTCCAAACAATGTTTGCTGCCCCAAGAGCCTAATTATCACCTAAGAGATGTTAACAGCCAGATCATTGAAACTTCCAAAAGGTTTTGATCAAATACAAGCAAGATGTAGTTTGTATTTTGCTGCCCTGTATTCCAGGAGCAGCTGGTCTCCTGAGGTAGTAAAGTGTGGACTAAGTTAATGAATTTAAATATGCTTCTGTTAGATCTTTTAATCATGAATGTAATTGCATCTGGTAGTCTTTTTAATTTTTAAATATAGAGTATGTGATTGGATTTCTTTTTTCCTTCTTCTTTCTTTTTCTTTTTCAAATCTATTGCTACTGTTCCTCCCTTCAGGGAATTCTCCAGAAGGAAGACCTTGTCTTCCCCGAGTGAACATTGTGAATCTTTACTGTACTGATTCTTTCAAAATTAATTTTCTGTATTAGCAATCCCTTTCTGTCCCTTTCTACAACTGCTTCTGCCTTTGTTATGTCTGGCATAAGGAGGATACACATGTAGTAACAGGTACACCAAGCCCAAGTGTGGAGTGGGAGGAATTTACCTTTGGTTTTCTCTGTCTGTGATACATGCCTTTCATTACAGCTCTGGCACTTGGCTCTAGGCTGACTGGAATAACAGGATGCACAACAAGCATCAACCTGGCTTCTCAGAAAGACTAACAAGGGGAATTTGAACCCCAATACCAGTGTCCCACAGCCGTCTCACAGCCAACTGAGGGAGGTAGCTTTTCTGTGTTTGAGCTAATTGATAATAAAAAACGTCATCAGACTAAATGGAGCAAACAAAGGAAGCGGTGCTGGCAGTTCCTGTGATGCTGAAAGCTTTCCAGATCTCTTGCTTTTGCACACACCCTTTCTTTGGGATAAAAAAAATTAATACGCCAAGCTGAGATCCCACAGAGCATTCAAAGAAATGGATTGCAATGACCCTGCTACCCTCCAGCTCCCATTGGCAAAATTCTCAAAGAAAAGATAGATTCTTATGTGAAGAGGCAGTCAGGGGATTGAGTGGCTCAGGGCTGTGGGATATGGAGCCCCACATAACACGAACACCAGCTCTCATCCATCCCAGGTTGGTAGTGACCGAAAGCCTCCCAAAGCTCAGCGGTTTGCTAGAGTACCTGAAAGAACTGGCGGGCTCAGCCCAGCAGATCCCAGTGGGCAGAGACTTACCACAGCATGCTCTCGGAGTTAGATTGCCACATTCTTATTGCAAAATTTACCTAACACAAGAAACTTTTTTCTCTGTGATAATTGTTTTGACAGAGAGACTAAGCACATGCCTGCATTCAAAATGTGGTTATTTCAGTAGAGCTGTGCTGATACACCCCTTCTGGAAGAGAATTCACACTGGCAAGCGTTCCTCTGTCTCTGTAACTTAACCCATTTCCCTGGACAGAGTAAGCTATACCCACAACTGTATATATAGCTACCCACAACGTTTTGCTGGCATTGCTGTTTGGCTGACAAGGTTCTTTTATTGTTTACTTCTCACAGTACAGCTATGCCAGCAAAACTTTTTCATATAACCTAAGCCTATGAAGGAGAAAACTCCTGTGTAAGTTTTTTGGAGGTGATGTTTCATAGTCAAGCCTGAGGCAGAGACTTAAGCAAAAGACTATACATACAGAATTGTAATCTCACAATGCAAACCCCAGTGTGCAACATCACCTACAGGCCAGGGGGCACTTTGTATGCAGTGTTTGTGTAAGCAGTGAATACATGCCATTAAACTGGAAATGTAAATACCAGTGTGCAAGTACTGTAAGTCCCTCTGGAAAGAAAGTGGAGTGTGCAGGGAATTGCCTTGGGAGGATGCACTTGTGCCGACTCTTATACTCGGTTATGCCACCCCATCGGAGGCTGCAGCTGGTACCCGGTCGGGGTGACTTCAGTGTGGCCTGGGGTGCTGTCGGGTGGCACGTTGGCATCACTGCCGCCAGCCCCAGTATGGAAAAGGAAATATTCACAATTACTGATTCCTGTCGTCATCCTCCCCCACCAACCCAATTAAATGAAATTGCACTTGTGGCCTTAGTGCGTAAGACATAACAGATCCTACGAGAAGGGAAGAAAAATATTGCCATAAGGAGAGCTGCCCCTCCCTGGGGGAGCAGGCGGGCAGCGCTCTCAGCTGCCAGTGGCACTTGGCTGTGGGCTGGGACCATCCAGCCCTGCAGCCAGGCTGGCTCTCGGGGAGAGCTGGATTCTCCCTTTGTGCTGGGATGCTGGGATATTCCCAGGCCGCAACAGAAGCAGGAGGAATAGTCCCGCTGTGCACTGTCTTTGGAGAGATGCAGAGGGTTTTTCTGGGTTGAAAGCAGTGCTTTAGGGAACTGCAATGTACACTTTTAAGTACATAATTAGACTTATCTTCAGTAGAGCTGCAGAAAAGCTTGGTTGCCTTTCAGCTGGCTAGGCCACCTCCAGAGTCCTTCAAATGGAAGGCAAGGCACTAACACTGGCCTGTATTTAAAGAAAAAAAAAAGGTCTCTCAAGGATTTAATAATAAAAAAGCTGCTTTTCAAAATCACATTCAACACATCGCCGCTTTTCTGGTAGTCCTAAGAGCTTCTGCTGGCCCCAGGGCAAGGGATCTCCTTTAACACCCTTAGAAGCAGAAGAACCATGGTTTGTTAGGGCGTGATATCCCTTCTACACAGTCCAGGGGTCTTGTCACTGCAAAATACCCGCTTGATATTTCATTGGACCTTACATTCACTTGGATTTGCTAACTCTTTCACCCTCATAATTACTGATCTGAGGGATCACCCAGCATCTGAAGTTCTGAAGACTCAGATGTCCCTTCGAAGACCCAAACCACGAGTCTGATTTGTGATTCCTGTGAGTGCAGCTAAGAGAAAACAAGAGGATTCCTGTAATTAAAAATAGCTTTGCTATTCCTTGCACCTCTCTGGCAGTGCCTGGGACAGGTCACTCAGAGACAGGATGCTGGCTGGCCTAGGTGGATCAGTGATGGATTTGGAGCAGACCTTTCCAGCACTGCTCAGCTAATGAATTTTGCAGTCTTCATTAGCTTCCTCTGTATGGTGATTCCCTTAGGAGAGGAATTGTTTCTGTGGCCTAGACCATCACTTTGACAGTTCCTGTTGGGTATTTCTGTACGCCTGCTTTAAATGAACTGTGGTTGCTGAGGCGGGCAGAGAGTACTAGTGCTGACGGTATAAAATACCTGCACCTTGTCCTGTGCATGTTGTGCATTTTCCTTTTCTTTAAGAAACAGCATTAACACAAGTGTTAATTGCAGGTCAGCTCATACTGTGTTGTATTTAGGCTCAAGCAAAAGAAGTTGAAACCAAGAATTTACCTTCTGTTTTCAGATCAGTAATACGTGAACAAAATGAGTAGTGATGCCCGTGAAGTCTCCAGTTGTGCTGCCAGGAAGGGCTGGTATGGGTCACAGTGACAGCATAACGAATAGCACCTTCTTCACCAGGCTGCAGCCCGTCCCGCCTGCCTCAGCACAGCCTAAGAGCGAACTGGAAGCGTGTCCTTAGGTCTGACCCTGGAAGCTGTGCCACCTGCGGAATGCACTGCAACGTTGGTTTCTTGATGCTGGCGTGGCCTCTGTGAGATCAGTTGCTTTTTGCTACATACCCTTTGATGGATTTGTTGCATATGGCTTTTAGTAATGTCTTAATTTCTCAGGAAATAAAGTGTTTTAGACAGAAGCCAGGCATCTTGTTACTCCTGCCAACTGGCAAGGAACGTGCGTGTGTATATGCGTATAGCTATTTGGTGTTTAATAATTGAACCTGGATATATCAAGGTTGGCAGCATGTCTTTCAGCTTTAAAGACAGGGCATTGTTATAGGAAAATGGGATGTTTTCCTGTGCTGAAGACAGATTTTTCTTCCCCAACTAATCCTGGTGTCTGCAGCTGCTGTCTAGATATCACCTCCTGAAAGGCACGGAATGAACTTCTGAACATCTGTAACAGCTACGTTAAGTGGCGTGGTTTATTGTAGAATTATGGATGATGATGGCTGGATTACTAAATTGTAAATCAATCAAAGGCATTCTGATGATATTCTAAACCATGAGAGAGAGGCTCATGCAGGAAGAGACAGTGATTTATTGCACCAACTGGTAACACATTCATCCCCAGTCATTTTTATTTATCATTATTTTGAATAGATTTCAACCCTTCATAAAAGTGAATAAAAAAAAAGGAATCTGTAATGATGATAAATTTTTGCTGTAATGAAAATTGACACTCCCGCACTGTGATTTCTGGTGCTAGGAAAGTGGAGAATAAGGAACTTAAGTCACACAAACTTCACAAAAAATTAGTTGAACAATTGCCTTTGTTTAATTGTCTTTTACGAGCACATGAAGGGAGCTTTCTCCTTTTTATTCTTAAATCTATTCCTTTGAAAGTCTCTCACACTATCTGTAGTTTTAAACCATTGGTACCCAGGATTTTGAATGCTTAGCAAGTCATCCATTTCCAAGGCATTAGCAACACAGACAGGATTTATTTCAATCTCTGCAGCTGATTCCTTGATCCCGAGCTTGCTTAAGTGCATTCCAGTGCAATTAATTAGAAAAACAGTATAAGGCAGTGGCAACTCCAAGTGATCTTAAATGTAAAAGTGACTGATTAGTAGCTCTGCTTTCTTGAGGATTATGTATTTGTGGCTTGACAGCATCTGCTATTCCTGAGCAAAGGAGTCAGTTAATTGAGAAGAGGGAGCTTTGGTACTCTTTGTAAGCCACTAATATGACTATTCACAAGAAAAGAAGCAGTGTGGGAACCTCTCCCAGCACTAACTTTAGGAAGAAACTGGGTAAATGGAAGTAGGATGTATCTCATGCTGTTAGGTATATGGCAGTACGTAGTTCACATTCATTTGCTTTGCTGGGCAGTAGTAGGTCCCTTTTGCTAGCAGCCCTGTGTGGCTCACGGGGGGCTCTTCGGGAACCAGTCCTTGCAACAGCTTGCACTGTGGCTGCTTCCAGGAACGGGTTGTGTTGCTCTTTGTGTTTTTCCTCCTTGGGATGTCTTGTTTCTCGATGTGCCCGGGCCGGTTGAAAGCTGTAATGTTTACTTATATGCCCAGGACATGTCAATCTAGTTTCAAAATTCTGTGAATCTCAATTCTGTTTCCTGAGTCTTCCCTCTCCGATCAATGAAAGTAGCCATCCATCAATTTTTGATTGGAACAAGATTGATCCACGAGCAACTCACGGGTGTCTGTATGGCAGTTGCAGCTGCCTGACACAAATATTGCAACCCTTTTGGCTGAGGCAGGCAGTTGCCAAGGAATTCAATTGTCCTGCATAAGCGATCAATATCTGCTCCTCTCACTACTCTTGCTCCCTTAATCTTTCTGTATGGTTTCTTTATAATTTAATCTTCTTCAAGGAGACATACTTCCCGTCCATCATGCTGTTACACTTTTCTTGAATCTTTCTTGAATCTCGTTGCCAGTGGAGCTCTTGTGATTCACAAGACAAGCTGGCTTACAATTCAAAAGAAAATGCAAATTCCAGCCTATCTGCTTTGTTTGCAGCTGATTTGGATAAATATCTTTGCATATTGCATAGTTAGTTCTGCTTTGTCTTTGTGCTATTTCAACTTGCTTCTGATTTTCTTTTTTCTGTGTCGCAATACCCCAGTTCTTTCTTCTGCATCCTGAAGTGAGCAGGAATCAGATGCAGAAATCCTGCTTTATTAGGTAAAATATGCACTTGTTTTATTCATTGTATGCATCTTGACACCTGGAGAGACTGAATCGCTGGCATTCTCTCTCTTCCCAGGGCAAAGACAGTACGAAGCTGGGCAGATTTCCGTGCAGAATCAGTGCATCTCAGTCCTGGTGATGAGGGGGAGACTTGAAAGTTCAGGCTCCCTGATAACATGGCAGTCTGCACTGGCAGTTTGTTAGGGGACAGCACTTATCTCCTGGAGCTAGAATGACACCCCAAATGTTTTCCACTTAAACTGTCTAGTTCTGGGGTGAGAACGGCTGTCTTATGCTACCTATCCAGTGCAAACTGGTCTCTGACACAGAGATGAAAAGTTCAGTGTCTCATTGCAAATATCTCAGTGCTCTTCAGGGGTTGATTTGTTCCTTGCTTGACTCTAATGTGTCTAACATACCGGGAGAAACTAAAAAAAAAATAGTGGGTACAGTACCCTTCCAGAAAATTTTGTGTAGTAAATATGGCTGTAATGTGTTACAAAAGTCTGTATTTTGTGTAATGCTAAAATCAGTGAAAATGAAGGTCTCTGAGATAGAGCCAATAGGTGAGGGGAATGAAAATTTTTGTTACGGGGAACAGCAGTGGTTTTACATCCTGAAATTTCCAACCTTGGTGACAGCAGGGGCAATAATAAAAGCAAAAGAATGCAGAGAATAGGCATGGGTTGCAGTCCACATTTCTACCGTCTGTCCTCTGCCAGCACTGATGTAATCCTTCTGGCAGTGAAACTTTCCATTGCAGTCTGTCAGCATTCAGATGTGCTATTGATTAGTCGGTTTACTAAGGTCACTTAGGAATCACAACAAACCTCCTGAAACTTGGGAAAGGTAATAAATCAAAGGTATTTGATTTGTAACTTGCCGTCATTTTTGGTGCCTGGCTTCAGTAGAAGACAGCAGTCAACACTTCCTAAAGCGCTTGATATAAGGAAGGTTATGATGGCAAAAGAAAGCACTTGTTTATAAATGGTGCGAGTAACATAAGCTTTTAATGGGTCCTAGAGGAGTCCAAGGCTCCAGAGGGCTCTGGAATGCCTTCTTCTCCGCCCCCAACTGCTCCCCTCTCCCTGACCCCCACTTTTTTTCCCCAGCCCTTTGGCCAATTTTCATCACATCTGTCATTTTGAAAAATGAACTGGTGGCTCACTCCTAAGGTTTGTAACATGTCATGTATCTTTTTTTAGATTAACTTGTTTGCAAGAGACAATGCAACAGGAAATTCTTGTGCTTACACAGCAGCTCAATTCTCTTGAAAAGCAGAGATGCTGTTAAAACTCATAGTCTGTGTCTATTCTGCTAATTGGATATAAAACAGTCATGAGACATGAGGGTGACAGGACCATAGTTGTTTCCTGGGTAAAAGCCTATTAGTAGTGTATTGCTAACAAATCTGAACTGGGGCTGAGTGTGTCACAGCCTATGATGAACACAGCAAGTATCAGTACTGCACAACACTGAGACACAAGGTAAAGCATACCCTCATTTCATTTATGGAGATAATGATCCTGAAAGTGTCCATTTCTGATGGTTTCAGAGGAATTCGTAACCAACCATACCCGTCTCAATGCTGCATTTGATTCCAAACATGAAATGCTGCCTTGCATTACCATATATACCTCCTCCGTATGGAACAGTCTGTATCATCCCACCGCTCCCCAGCTGGGTGTCAAGGCTGCACGTGTCCTCCCAGCTTTCTAGGAAACCACAGTTTCACCCATCTGCCCTGGGGGCTGACTTACAGCCTTTGTACCTCCGCTCCCTCTCTGCAGCCTTTGCCAATGTAACGCAGAAGGAATATCTATGTAAAAAGGAATATATGCGTAATAGTATTCCAACTATTGCTTTGTAGACCTACCTCTCTTTGTAGGTCAACTTTAAATAGCGACATCTCACTCTGTGCTGTTACTGCGCTGCAGCTGCTGTGTGTGCAGAGGCACGTGCAGACATTGTCACTCCTGCAGATTCCAGAATCAAGGCTGGATTGCTGCGGGGTGTCCGGATCGAGCACACAGATTGATCTTTTCCTTGGTTTCATGTCTGCAGGATTCTTCACCACCAGGCTGGAGAAAGCTCTTGCAACTGTGTTTGATTCTCTCTGGTGTTTTTAAAGCTGTGACTCGGAGCCCATGCGTGTCTTGGAAACACCAAAAGGGGAGCTTTTGTTTCAAGTTGTTCTGAGTGGACGGCAGGGTGGTTGATCTTCTTGTGAAATGCTTGAGCTGCTGCTTGCTCTTTTGTCTCCTTCTTCACTGTTGGCTTCTGTTACCTTTTTTACTGCCTTGGCAAGAAATGTGTGTTGTGTTTGGTACACGCAGGTACACACACACACAAGCTTCACAGTCCCTGGCGGGCACTGCAGCATTGACAGCGTTGACAGGTCATCGTGTGATGGAAGGCTGCATCACCAGGATTGTGAAGAATTCAAAATCCTCCACATTTTTTGAAATACACAGGGGGAAAAAGAGAGGTGTGGCTTTTCGTGCGTGCCTACTCACAGTTAAATTAGGGTTTTTTAACTCAGGGCTAAATAGTGCTGGTATTTTTAAGTGTCTCTTTAATGAATATAACACATTTTAATTCCTACTAAAAGATAGAAATATGTAATGGATTCTGACTCTACATCTATTTAAATCCAAAAAACCAGACCTAAGTAATCTGAGGTTCATTTACACTCTGAAATGTGGTAAGATCTACTTACAACCTCAGCCGGTATTGTAGCTGCTGGAATGAGAGTTGACTCTGTTTTTACATTTTTAATCAGTTGTTCCCCAAGAGGTTTTTAGAATAGAATAGTTCAGGTGGAAGGGACCTACGATGATCATCTAGTCCAACTGCAGTTCTCCTGGGCAGGAACTGTGAACTGGAAGGGCAGCAGATAAGGCTGCAGCCCCAAAAGCAGTGTAAGTGTTGCCAGCTATAGCAGTGTGCTTTATTCAGGGGCTGCTGGTGCTCACACCCCATCCTGTGTTTCAGAGAAGTTAGACAAGTCGTGTCAGCAAGGATCCACAGCTCCGAGCACCCAGCAGGCACTCAGGCACCGCGTTGCTAGGCCAGGGTCTTCCACAGACTCCAGAATCCACTTTGAAACCCCTTTCTTGGGAATGGAGGAATACATGTTTGTGTTAAACTGCATTTGTGGTCCCCTGGAAGAGCGGCCCTTCTCGCTCCCCCATTGCCCTACCGGGAGCTGGGGTGCAGATCAGTTATCCGTGGTTTCTGGGAGCTGGTGTGACATGTGAGACTCCACTTGTCATATGCCCGAGGTTAGGGTAAGCAGCACCCACACACTGGAGCACCCACACACTGACTGGCATTCATATAGCTTTTTGTTTAAACTCTCAAAAATAGAGCCAGGTTGTGAAAGGGTGTCGCCTCCCCACAGCTCTGCTCCCTATTCAGGAAAGGGTAGCTGGACTGAAACACCCAGTTTGACCTGCTGAAACCCACCCTTGTGTATTTAGAAACCTGTGCATTGGATTGCATCTTGCCAAGAGAGCCTGAGAGTTTAATTTTTCCATTTGGAAGAAAAGCATGTCCATTTGTCCGTAGTACAAGAGTCTTATCGCTGCATCGGGAATTGGCCCATGGGGAAATCAGACCTAGGAAGAGTCCCTGAGTGACCATCTGGAAGGTGAGCAGCGCCTGTGTAACGGTTGGTTCTTACATTTCAGAACATCACATCTTTTAAAATGCAGGAGAGTCCCAAGAGCAGAGACCATCAGGCCAAACGAACGCAACTGTGCAAAACAAACGCAGTTACCAAAGCAAGCGCAGACTTGT
This sequence comes from Ibycter americanus, assembly GCA_035590275.1. Classification (NCBI taxonomy): domain Eukaryota; kingdom Metazoa; phylum Chordata; class Aves; order Falconiformes; family Falconidae; genus Ibycter; species Ibycter americanus. The sequence continues at coordinate 3,586,877 of JAVJGI010000003.1, read as the reverse complement.
TGTAGACACCCCCCACCCTCCCCTTGTTTACTGGAACAGAAAAACCTTGTATGTGTTTACACAGCCTGAGTACTAGAGGCTTGGCTTTGCTATGAAGTTTCTTGGCTTTTGGTGTTTTCTGTGGCAACCTTTATTTAAACATAGGGAACAGAAGAGATTTGTTTATTTTGTTTATTTTTTTTGTTTGGGGTTTTCTTTTTCTGTGACTTTTAAAGGGCTGAAGAGTTTATTGTGTGTGAAATGCAGGAAGAGTCTAAATGAACACCAGATGAGAGGAAATAGACTGAGGAAAATTAGGGCTATTTGCTACCAAAGGAAGTAATCATTGTACATATATTAAATTCCAATCTCTAACTGAGAGTTTGTTTTGTTATGCAAGAAATGTGACAGCGGAGTAAAAGGGAAATCTGTGCAGTCTTCCCAAGTTCGGGCTTTACGAGCGGGAAGCAGGGGTTTGGTGTAGCGGTGGCGAGGCAGGAGGCAGCTCTCACGGGAGCGAGTGGTGGGGCTGGCTGGAGAGCGTTCTGCGCCCCAGAGGTCCCCACCACAGCAGAAGGTCATTTTGTGGCTCTGTGCAGAAGGGTAGAACAGTTTTTCACACGTCTCTTATTTGTAAGTAACATTCAGTGTGACTTTATAATGACAATATAAATTCCTTATAAATGTCCATCTGCCACGTTCTCAGCTCCTCCATCAGCAGAGATGCCTGACTCACCCCTACCGTTTACCTGTAAGGCATTGCAGGAACAGCTCCTTCAGGGTACACTGTCCCTCTGCAGTGGAGATAACCGTTACCTAATAATCCCCTTAATTGCCTCGATGAGGTGAGGGTTTAAGTGGTCACAGTAGGGGTGCTGACTGCTCTAGTTCTTTTTCCCTTGGTCCCTGCAGGCTGACGGCAGGGTAGGTGCACGTTTTCACGTCGCTAGTGGGAGGCAAATCGCTGGGTGGTTTGGTGATAAACCCTGTACGGTGAGAGCCAGTATGAATGGAATAAGGACCCTCACAAATGATCTGAGGAGTGCGTAACACATGGGTTTGGCTTATAAAGATGCCTTAAAACAGCCACTGCTTTGGCATTACTACTTCCTTTAAACAAAACAGAGTGTTTCTCGTTCCCACAAGCTGGCAGACACCCTGTTCAGTTCAGTTAATTCAACAAGGACATAGATTTTTTTATTATTTTTTTCTTCAGCAGTAGAAAAATTGTAGCCTGGGGCATGCTGCCTTGACAGATTGGGGTTATACGGCTGAAGCTGACCTATGCAGCTTCCTTCCCCTTCCCCCTCCTGGCAGGTGGGATGAAGCATTTCTGTTTGGAAGTGGCTATCCTTATTTTGCTCTTTATCTGATGGAAGGCCACCACAGTAGTCAAGACGGACTTGTTATAGATTTTGCTTTTCCTGTGAGGCATGCTCGAAAGCTTGGTGAAGAACCTGTAGAAATAAAAAATAAGGTATTTTGGCTGTGTGGGAGGGAAGCATTTAATCACAGCGAAGAACAGGGGATTGCACAGTCAAATAAGCAGTTCTTGGCAGATTGTAGAGACCAGCAGTGGGAAGTAAGAAGGGTATATCGGAGTGTAGGAAAGCATAAATGGAAATGAACTGAAGAGAGATAATAGAATCATATTTAGAATCTGTCACTTTCTCAGAATTATGTTGACTGGTTATTAGCAAAAGAGAAGGAATTGGTTTTTTAGAGGAAGAGGGGTTTCATTTCCCCCTCATTAGTTGAGGAACCTGCTGACAGGAATTAAGGCAGAATATTACTAAATGGGGGCTTCAGCCACTCCCTCGCGTCTGCAAGAAGGCATTATTTTTAACCCAGATTGCTCAGTGACTGCATTTGCAGCGTGGCCCTGAAAAAAAAAAAAAACACACACAAAAAAAAATAAACAAAAAAACCTCTCTGCTTGCAAAACTAAGGCTGCTTTGTGCTGCTATGTGAGAATGGGAAAGAGAGGGCTGGGGTGGGAATCCTGTAGGGCAACAGTGCCCCTGATGCCTGTGTCATGAAAATATGCCTCAAGTTAACTATTGTCCTCTGACCTCAATCCATGCTGAAACAGGGGCTTTGCATAATCATTGAAGGAGACAGTTCCTGCTCCAAAAGATGTTATGTTTTGAATTGCCAAAATAGACAAAGGAGACATTGTCAGCCCTTCACACATGGGAAACGGAGGCAGAGAGAGAGAGATTTGTCTGGGGCACGCAGGCTAATTTTGACAGAAGGGGTACTTTCACGGAAGTTTCCTGAATTCATTTGTGTACTACAGCCACAATATTGCCCTACCTTTCTGATATTGGATATTTTTTTTTCTCTGAAACTTCAGTTCCAATACAGCGTTGTTTATCAAAAACGTGGTTTCATTTTGCTCTGTTTAATAAATATGCTAGTGGTTCTCTTCCTCAGACAGAACCATGCAGCTTGTATGCAGATCCAAGTTGCAGCACTGAAGCTGCAAATGCCCAGGAGGCTTCAGGTGGATTTTCATGTTGGGTCCGCCAGGGACAGCAACGCAAGGCAAGGCAGAGGTGTGACTTTGGCTTCTGCTTTTCTTTGGCCTCTTGGGGATCACAACCCCATGGATATGGAGAAGGGGAGCCTGCAAGAGTAGTAATGCTGTTCTTCCCAGCTTCACATGGCAAGAAAAAGAAAAGAAATGCCTTGCTAACTAATGTCCATTTTTCTTGCTCAAGCTTGTTAACTCCAGGAAGGCCAGTGAGACTTGGCATTGCATGACCAAACTGGGGCTATTTGGGTTTTTTATGAGGAAGTATTGAGTGGAACCATCTGGGCTAGGAGAAGACCACGCTTCTGAAATGAGCCTTTAGGAATACTTAAGTTAAGTAGCTGTCTGGGGCACCACGCTGAAAGGAAGGGCACTCACAGCTGCATGTATTTTATGGGTTTATTTTATCTCTGATGACAAAGGAGAACTTACTAGTCATGCAGTTCCTCATAAATTTCAAGCCACTGCTGACAAGTGGCACTGCCTGTGTTCTCAGCCACGCTGGCGCAAAGTTCCCCCGACGTCTTGGTTCACAATGTTAATACCAATGATGCTAATGGATGATGCTTTACAGAGAGATCTAACTTCTCTCTGAACTTAAAGGCAATCCCCTAGTCACAGTTTGAGAATGGAAACTTCAATATTTTAAGTACCTTGGGTGAATACTTCCATGGTCATTCATCCGATATCAAAGTGGCTCATCTCTCTGGTTCCTGAGGCCCCTGTCTTCCTAAAGGTGTGCTGTTCACTTCCCTGAGAGCTGAGGGAATCTGCACCTCTGAAGCTAATATCCTTCCAGAAAGCTAAATACAGGTTTGGGAGCATACCTTTCTCTATCTCAGTGATGCATCTCAACTTAGGCGGTTTAACTACTCTTTTGCATTGCAGTCTCTGGTTGGTTGGTTGTTGGGTTTTTTTATTTATGCCCCATTGGGGCAGCTTTCTAAAGTACCTCCAGGGGCCTGGTTCCACTGCCTGTATTCCAGCTTCCAAAGATACATCTTTTTTTCTGTGTTTGTAGGCAAGCTGCTTTCCTTCAAGTGCTTTTCTTTGTGACAGACCTGGAAAGTGGCACATCAAATTCAGTATAATTTCAAAAAATGTGACCTGCTTTCCTATGCTTTCTATTCATTGAGATGAATCTTGGCAAGAGATTGCTCATGGTAGAATATTTACCACTGTATTGTCTCGACTAAGATAATAGCTCTTATAGTCCAGGTGTGAAGAAAGAAATACTTGCTCCTTAACCCTTTTTCAATCCATGTCCTTTTCAAGTTGTCTTTGTTTCAATGGACCCTAGGAGCTTTGCATGATATTGGGGGGTGGGGGAAGAAGGGAGGAAGTGGAGGGAGGGGGAGAGAGAGAGAGAGCGGACTCAGGCTTACAGGAATCAGAATTCCTGCCAACTCTGCCACAGACACCAATATGACTTTATGCACATCATTTAATATCATTTAATAGTCCCCTTCTACAAAATGCAGATACTAATTCTCCTTATTTTCCTTATGCATACTTGTACAGACTGCAGGCTTGGACAGGAATCAGCTCCTCCTGTGTCTTTGGATACTTCACAAATGAGTCCCTGATCTTAGGTGAAACTTCTAGTTGCTTCTGTAAGCCACATAATAATAACTGGCTTCAACCTGCTCACGAAAAAATGCAACCTTTGAATTACATTGGTGTAAATAAAAAGTCCACTACAGTTCACAAGTCCAAAAATGCTGGTAGTGTTTAGCATCAATGTCTGTTGCTTGAACATCTGGCATTCATCATTGCTTTCCTTTTCCTTCCACTGTCATATTTTATCCCCATCTGTTAGAGGTTTCTTAGCACTGTCTGTATAAATCATAGCTGCATCTCAGTCTGGGTAGTTGAATCTTTACAGGCTGCAATGTAAATGAAGGAAAAAGAGGTAAATATAAGGGAAGTGTTTCTCATATGCACTCTGCTCCGCTTCCTTCTCCCCTCTCCCTCTACACAGACAGTACTAGACAGTATTACTAGACACTGTGATACCTTTGCTATGAAGAGAAATGGAAAAGTTTCCGAAAATAGCAAATGTTTTTAACAGCCCTAGTTCTGAAGGCAGAAGGCAAGAGAGGAGTTGGAGCTGGAGTGGACACCCATTGCCATTGTTGGAAAGATCAAAATTTACTACTTTGGAAGAACCTTCAGCAAGTTAGTAATAAATAGGGAAAGCAAACATGCCTTAAAATCAGACTGCCCAGGCAATGTCTTTGATATATTTTCTTAAAACTAAATTACTCTTATTGCAGTAATTGAGGTTACTGCCAGGAAGAACAATATTGAAGGTGCTAGGAAAATATGGGTGTGTTAATATTAGCCAAAGCAGAACTTTTTTTACTTTTTTGTTTTTCCTGAAAGAACTGTGCTGTGCCCTCGCAATGACCAGCACATTCAACTCTCCCAAGCTGTGCTGGCAGGGCAGCAAGCCATAGCAGCATTCCAAAGATCCATTTCTGATGGGGAAATGAATCCACTGCCACCCCTATATGAAGCATTTCCAGTAGCATGTGTGTGTTACCCTGCCAAAGCCAGGTGCTCCTGTTTGTGCACAGTGTCACACAGCGCCGTGCAGCGGGAGCACGTGTGGGTTTAATTCCCTGCCAGCTTTAGCAATTAGAGAAGGTATTTCCTTGTTCTAGAAACACTCAGAGACACCATAGTCCCAAGCTACTGGAAGTTAGGGAAAAAATGCCCGTTTCCCTCTTGTCTGGAGAGGGCTGTTGCAGACCACCATCACTATCAATCCCAGATCTTTATCCAGGCTCAGGGTGGGTCTCTTTCTACCAGACAGCTGTCATATTTTCAGTTCAAGGGACAGCTTGTGTTGTTGGGGACTTCATTATACCTGGAACAGCCAGAATGCCCCGTGTGACTTTGTGTGTTCCTCCCGATCGTCTCGCTTTTTCCTCCCTTTTAGTCTCATGCGTCAGAAGTATGTCTTAAGTTTGTTTGAGTTGATAGCAGATTAGCTGAAATGACAACCAGCAATGGTAACAATAATTTATTCCCAACTCATGCCTTCTCTAGCATATTGCATTCCTGCTTTCCTGTTATTTTTCACTTATGCTCCTGTGGTGTTACCTTGCTACTCACTGCAGACTCCCACATTTCAGCTCGGCAGCCAGATCAATCAAGCAGTAGGTGTCCTGGCCAGCATCTGCATGAAGTGAGAATGATGGGCGCAGGTCGTGAGCAGCCCGGTGGCGGGGCTGTCCGGCAGAGCGGGGCCAGGCTGGTTCGCAGGGCGCGTGGGCGCGTGAAAGGCCAGGCGGCCCCTGAGGTCACAGCTGCTCTCTCGAGTCGGTAGCTGGGTTGAATCCTGATGATTTGTTCTGACATTGCGGTCTGGTGCTGGAAATGGATGTCCTGGTGAAAGTGTTACTGCTTGTAACATTGGTGGGCAATGAGAAAGAGGAACGTGGGGCTAATGGTGCGCAAAGTACTTCGCAGGAGATGCTGCAAGAAAAAAAATAATCCCAGAGTACAGTGGGATGTGTTGTTGATTTATTCTTGTCTTTTTGATACCTGCACTAGATCTCAGCTTGCCAAGCATCTTTCTTCTTACTAGCAGAATATTTATTTTCTTTTCTCTTCTTCTCGTAGAAAATTTTACTACATCACACTGCTGAGAGACCCCGTATCTCGTTACCTCAGCGAATGGCGTCACGTCCAACGAGGAGCTACTTGGAAGACCTCCTTGCACATGTGTGATGGCAGGACACCAACTCCTGAAGAGCTGCCGTCGTGCTATGAAGGCACGGACTGGTCAGGCTGCACGCTGCAGGAGTTCATGGATTGCCCATATAATTTGGCCAACAACCGCCAGGTGAGGATGTTGGCTGACTTGAGCTTAGTGGGCTGCTACAACATGTCTTTCATCCCAGAGAACAAGCGAGCACAGATCCTGCTGGAGAGTGCAAAAAAGAACCTCAAAGACATGGCCTTCTTCGGCCTGACAGAGTTCCAGAGAAAGACTCAGTACCTGTTTGAGAGAACTTTTAACCTGAAATTCATCCGGCCCTTTATGCAGTACAACAGCACCAGGGCAGGAGGGGTAGAGGTGGATAACGACACCATCAGGAGGATCGAGGAGCTCAATGATTTGGACATGCAGCTCTATGACTATGCAAAGGACCTCTTCCAGCAGCGCTACCAGTACAAGCGGCAGCTCGAGAGGATGGAGCAGAGGATAAAGAATCGGGAAGAGAGGCTTCTTCACCGGTCCAATGAAGCACTTCCCAAGGAAGAGACCGAAGAGCAAGGACGCTTGCCCACTGAGGACTACATCAGCCATATTATAGAGAAGTGGTAGCCTAGGCAGACTTTTATATCAATGATATTCTAGGGTTTCCAGATAAAAGATCATGGAAGTAAAATTACAAAAACAACAAAAAATATTTTATTTAAAAGCAAGTCTGTAAAACAGAAGATAGATTGCTTCCTTAAGCATAGGGTCTTTTTACTGTTTCTTACAAGACCGATGAGATTCTTAAAAAAAAATAAATAAATACATAAAAAAAGGGTCAACATGTTAATGCAGAGGTAAAAAATGCACAAATGCAGTTACCCACTCTTAAGGCCAAATACAAAAGAATGTTTCTTATCCTCACAATTCAAACACAAATGGCAGGAGTAGGATTTTTAAAATCTGTTTATCCCCTGAGCATAATGATATAAAGATACATTAATGAAAACCAAGGAAACAGAGGTTTTCTTTTGTGGGTGTTTTTGGAGGTGGGATGGGAATTGCATTGTTTGTAAGTAAATGATAATGGTAACTGAGCTGAGGATGTGCTGTCCTGTCAGGCTGTGATCTGAGCACAAGGGCGGTCACCTCGTTTCAGCTGGCAGCCACTGCCAAGGAGTACCATAAAAATAAAAGAAGAAAAACATCAGAGGATGAGAAACATTAACGCAAATTGACTATGGCCTGGGATACGTACTTAGCACAGTGGTTTTGATACATTGGACTGGTATCACGTATACATATGCAACTTCATCACAAAAGTCATAGGGAATTCATGCACAGAGCTCCCAGATTGGTTTCACAGGCAGGTCCCAAAACAAGTTAAAAGCCGATCACATTCCACATAGACTCAAACGTGCACTCACATGCCATCCTGTCACCCTACACAACTGCCACTCATGCTGTCATCAGTATTATGTGTTAACAGCACATGAAAACCCTATCCTACATACTGAAAAAAAAGGGAAGAATTTAAGTAGCAATACTCCCTCATAAATCTGCACAAGTTTCAGGGAAGACCCTGCAAATAATCAGTCATTAATGGGAACATGATGAGGGGGTGATTTTGTTTCGTTTGTTGCTCTGTGAAATACTGAACTGGAACAAGCATGCAGATGTACCCGTATCTCTAGTTTTTTCAGTTATTTTTACTTGCTTTTATCAAGAGATAATGGGCATCAGCCTGCTTTCAGTGAAGTCACTAGAACCGATTTAAGTGGGAACAGGATGAGGCTCTCTTCCAGAGCTGTGAAAATTTCTGACTATGGGTCTGAATTAATTATGAGATGGTGCACATTATCTTTTGGCAGAGTGCCTGTTCTGCAGCTCATACTTTAAATGAACAAGCTGTGTTCATAAAACTGGAAAGGGGAATCATGGATAATGTTTTTTTTAGTCTCAGACCCCTTTCAAAGCAGAACTCTCTCTCTTGCACTGCTGTTTTTTAGGGACTCAAGTAAGTTTAATCCTCCAGTGTGGTGACAGTCTAACCAGGTTCTGCTTACTGACTTTTGAGTCATAGAACAACAATGACATCTCTTAATTCCTCTTCCCACTCACCAAATTAAAATATGGCTTATTTTCTTGCTGTTGCAAGCACTTCTTTGTTTGGCTGGAAGCATGGAAATGAAGCAGTTTTTGCCTGTTTCATGTCTCACCCCATTGTTACTCAGCCTGTAAGACCCGAACCAGCTATTATTTAGGGTAAAGTATGAACCACATGCAGTATGATTTGATTTTCAAAGGCCATGTTAATTGCAGATCAAATATGGCATTGAAGCCAGCAGAGGAGAGGCAGAGAGCTGATGCTTTCAACTTGAGCGTATCGTTTTTACGGTGTCCCTTTCCTATCACACAAACCCACTGAAGTGCTGCTTGGTTTGTATTTGAAGTCTCTCTCTGCCTCTGTACACTGTTTCCAACAGTTTCAAATTCAGGCTGAGTTTTGCAAAGGAGGGGCTGCCTTAAGCAGAGGAGCTGCCTTGTTTCTCCTGTGTACACCCTGGGGGGATACACCTTGCCTCTGGAGATGTTCTTCTCCAGAAGAGTAAAGATGACTAAAAACTGAAGAACAGAAAATACAAACAGCACTTTGGGCTCCAATGCAACCCTGTGACAGCCCTGATCCAAAGTCCACCAAAGTCAAAGGATGTCTTTCCTGTTGGTTTCAGATGGATTTTGATCAGGTCTGCATCCTGGTGCTGCAAAGTGCACAAGCACACACTCATCCATCTGCAGGCCCCGTGGGACACGGTTACCCATACATTTGGCTGGTACTACTATTTGCTCGTGGTGTTGCTGTCTTTAAGGTTCTGTCCGTGCTTCTGCCACAAAATGGCCCCTGTTCCCAGCGGTGTGTAGCCTGGCCGTAAGCATTTCCGCCTCGCTGAGAAGTGGGAAGCAAAATGAAGCAATTTTCAGTTGTTGGCTTGGGGGCAGAAGGTATTACAAATCCATTTGCTCATCTCCGAATTCCAAGACTGGGAGGAGCTACACCTGCTAGTTCCCAGTGCTTTTATGTGTTGCTGTAACTAAAGAAAACATTTCTGTTTTAAAAATGCCATTTTATGGGGTGTTTACCCACAAAACCAATACACAAGATAAAAAAAGCAACCGTTTTATATGCACAGTTTCCAGCTTTCCCCAAAGGCTTTTCACTGTGCATCCTGCGTTATGGATCCATAACGCACAAGTGCTTCCTGCAGTTAATCCATATCGGAGGTGCCCGTCGGCGCAGCTCCGGCAGGGCTGTGCAGTGAATGCCCGGGCAGCTCTGCCTGTGCCGGCACCCGCTTCTGAGCGCCATGCTGTACTGAAGGCCAGACTCTGCTCTCATCTACCAAAGGGTGATGGTAAACAGGACTGTGGGTGATTAGGAACGGTAACATAATTTGGCCCAGGTTGCCTGAGTTGTTTCTGTGTGAATGGGCTCAGAGTAACCAGCTGGATTTTAATGGATCTGTCTGCAGCGTTCCCTAAATCAGAGGCAGCCTCTGACCTTAGAAGCATGTCAGTAGAAGACCTTGTTCCAACATTTTCTTTGTAATATATTACAGTAACAAGCAAAAGAAATGAAACTATCTTGAAAACTGTCTTGTCAACAGTTCAACCCACAAAAGGAGGCTGGCCTCAGCTTAGCACTGAGGCAGAAATTCCTGCATTCAAATCCTGCACCCGCAGATGCTGCAGTTTGTCCACCTGCACATTGGAAATTACAAATTTACGCATGCTAAAGAGGTACTCCAAGGTATGAATAGTATCGGGCACTTTGAAACAGATTCTAGGTGTGGGAAATGAAGAGAATGACCCAAAAGCCATCCCTCACCCTGGCGGCTCTGCTGGGCTGTGTACGGCTGTGGGCCATGCGTTAATTTACTGTAAGTGCTGTGTGCCAGAGCGTGGGTTGCAGGACATACCTGGCACTGTCTTCTTCCTTTACTGGGTTTAAGGGAACTTTTTTAACATAATGTGAATGTAGTTTTTTGTGATTTATATGTACTACAGTTTGAAGTGGTACAATTTCTTTTATTTTTAGGACTGATTATTTGATGCTACAATAACATGAAAAATGTGTGTGTAGTTTTAAAATGACTGGAGAACAACATCTTTAAGGCCCTCGGGCAGAAGTAGTGGCCAGATAGTGTGTTCTTGTTCAATATCTGCCCCTTTCTTCCAAAAAGTTTTTCCTGTGACTTCCAGACACACTGAGACCTTCTTTACTACATGAAGTGTTTCTTCAGGGGGCCTGTCAATGCATCATGATCCAGGTCAGGATGGGTGAGTGCTGGGTACAGTGAGGGCAGGTGCAAGGTCGTGACCTGTCTCTTACTGCAGTTGGTGAGGCAGTTCCCCTCGAATTCAGATTTTACCTAGTCGGACACTTATCCATCCCACAGCATTTCTGCCATGCTTCCAGGGATACTCTGTGAAAAGTCTTTACAAACGATGGGGCTGTGTAAGGTATTGCTAAGGGTTTACACAGTCAGCGGTGTTAGTGTGAGGGAGCATTTTGGACAGGCAGTTACCTGGTGCCAGACCAAAGATGATGGCTCTCAGCCTCTGCTGTCTTACACAGTGCTGAACCCTGCACGCCTGCAGACGAGGGTGATGCTCTGCGTGGGGGTTTCCCAGCAGACTCCATTCCTGCCCTGGGACGGTGGAGAGGCCGAGACACGCTGCAGTGCTAAGGAGGAGGAGATCTTTTTTGCCTTTAGTCACCTGAACAGTGTTAACTTCACTGCTCGATGGGTGTTGTTGCTGAAGAAAACTTTTTATTGCTTATTTGTCTCATTGCAGCTAGCTCTGTTGAAGGAGTTTTCCTCCTCCAAAGTTTCCCAGGCAGTCAGATGCCACCTTGTACCCTACCCAGGTCACAGAATGCAGGATTGACTAGTAAGGTTGCAGACCCAGGCTGTCACGGGGTTCAAAGTCATCGAAAAAACCCCAACTCTCAACAAATGATCAGCGTGAATTTCTGGCTTGCCTGACATTCTCCCTTCATGCCCAACATTTTGCAATAAATGGGGAGCACTTCAGGTTGATATTTTTGCACCCTGTGGTCCCTTACTTGCTTACAAAACTGGGGTGGCAATGGCAGCAGCATAAGGAAGATCCCAACAAGCTTTTGAATCCTCTCTCCCAGGGCTGTCCTGTAGGAGCAGGAAGGGCAGCGCAGTTGCTGAGAGTACGAGTGAGACAGGCCGGCCGCAGTGGCACTACGGACACATGTCAGTGAGGAAAGTTCCACTCTGAGCCCATCAAATCACTTCCCAGAGGCCACTGAACAGCTAAGGAGGTAATGACCAGCATCACAGAACAGGCCCTGACCAAGACGTATATCCTGGAGTTAAAAGCATCTCTAGCTTCTTACTGACATTCAGTCACTCAGATCTCCTCCTGTCCCGTAGAATTTTCCATGTGTCACAAAAATGGGTAGCGCTACAGGAATTTACAACACAGACTATGCTAAACGTTGTGTTTCCAGGGCTATCACTTGGAATGCAACTCGCACTATCTGCTGGATTCAAATCACAGGGCTGTCTGCATTATCTTTTTGTTCTTGTTTTCACTAATATTAGCAGATCATGTTCCAGTGGCAGAAGTGAATGCAGGATTTGCTTCCCGATCAGCAGTTGAGCCAAGCCTTTAAAGCACAGGTCAGTTAGCAGCAGTTTGGGTAAAGCAGTGGGCAGTGGAGCTCGTGTCTGCGCACACGATGCGAGCTATCTGCAGCTGTTTGGTTTGCCCCATCTACAGCAGTTCTGCCAAGGTGAACGCAGTCCTGATAAGCACATGGGTATTAAAGCCTGTATCGTCCCAGCTGCAGGTGATTCTCTCTGTAATTTTTAGCCACGCAAGCTGAAAAAAACCAAGATTTGCAAATGAGTCTGTCTCATTCCTCAAAGCCCTGCAGTTCCCCCTCCCTGTTTTCCCCCAGGTGTCAATTCTGCAGACTGGATTGAGAGAGTTGTACTATAATGAATAATTTTATATTCAAATGGTTTACTGAGCATGATTTGTTTTGTACATATTGGAATATGATTTAACTTATTTTTATTGCCCCTTTTCATCTTTTTTTCATAAGGAGAAGACAAAAATCCCCACCCTGTCTCAAAGTGAAGTTCCTCTGTGTTTGTGTGTAGTCTGCCAGGCAAACACAAAACAGCCACAGGATTTCTCACCATCCCTACTGGTATCTGATTTTATTTTTCATTGTCATTTATTTTTGTCTGAGGTGTTGCTTATATTGTCTCTTCTTTCTGCTGCACAATCTGCACAGGGAAGGGAAAGGGCGATGCAGGCAGGACTTTCTTTTTCTTCCTCTCCCCTTTCTCGTGTGCATTACCTACCAAGGAACTCAGTTCTTATCTTCTAGGGGTTGTGTGACTGAGCGTAAAAAAATACAGCTGTCCCCCCACCTCCCATCCTCCATATTGTAGATCAAACAGATTCAGCTTCTCTGAAAGTGATTGTGGCTGGAGTCATTCCATTGGGCTGAATGTGTATGGTTTGCACTTTTTTTTTTTTTCCATTTCAGGAACTTAAAAACAACAAAAATAAAAGACAACTGTTTAACTCGAGCCAAGTAACACTTAAAGCTTTATATATTTATTTATAGCATCTTACAAAAAGTGTTAAAAGGTTTTTCTTTTCTTCCACAAGAAAAAATGGATTAAAAAAAATCATCTAACTGTTTTTGTCTAGGTCAAGAATGAATGTTAGCAGATGAAATAAACCCTAAAACTGAGCATCTGTCACGTGTGTTGTCCTTGCATTGGTCTTTAGATGCTGTTTCAGTGTAATACGTCTGCCTTCCTCTATTACAGAGATAAAGCTGCCAGTGGACTTGATGGAGGATATTTGTTTTCTACTAAAAACCCAAACTCCTAACACAGAAATATTCAAGCAGAAACTGCGGTCTGTTTATTCCTGTTGTTACACTGGAGTCAACATTACAAAAAATGCCCAAACCTCCTAAAACTTACCAGCTTTCTAAAATTAACTACCTTTAATGCTATACAGTCCTCTGTTTCCTTCTTCACAGTCATTGCACTGAACAGATTTGCAGGCAAAAAAGGAAATCAGCTACCATTTGGTAGCTGTTATACCAAACATTACAGAATAATTAACAGAATGTTTATTGTTTCATGTTCAGAAGCACTTTCACCAAATGTGACCTGTGAAAATGTTCTCCAGTTACAGAACTGAAATAAGCCGTGCACCCGGTTTTGATACAGTGAAAGTTAGTAAGTTCGGGTGTAAGAAAATGACGGTACAGGCGTGTTACCATATCGTAAGTGAGACTAGCTAGATGCTTACGCAAGTGTAGCGAGTAATACCGCTGTTATTTTACACAAGCATCATTACACTTCGCACTTTCCCCATATATGCTGGCAGAGCTGGAGGCGGCGCATGAACCTTCCCAGCCAGGCTGCTGGGGTGTTTGCTCCCTCCCACCCGTGAACGCGGCCCCGCTCAAGTGGCTGGAGGCCCAGCCGAGGCAGAGGTGCGGCCTGGCAGGCGCGGGGCGCGGCACCGCCTCACACCGCCGGCGGTTACTGGCTGGGCGGCGCGGGCGCTGGCGGCAGGCCCGGCTGAGCGTTGGGCTGAGGGCACATCACCGACCCGGGGGGGAAGCGAGGGCACCACAACCTGGCAGCCACGGGCTCCCGGCCATGCCCCAAGCCTGCTGCTGAAGGAGCCTTCGCAGCCCTCGGCCGTAAGGGCGAGGGGGCAGCTCCTCCGTCGCACCGCCAGTCTGGCTCCCGCCGACACCGCCTCTAGCCACCAGCGCTGCTGAAACTGGAGCCACGCTCCAAAGGAGCCGGGCTTTCATTAATCTCCTCATTTTATTTACCTGAGAACAGCAGGGGCTGTCCCCGGCTCCACGCCGTTGGCGGGCGAGCCGCGCACCACCCCCTCACACCCGCAGAAGCTTCCCGAAGCGCCGCCCGCCCCGCCAGGCGCTGCCGCTCAGCCCTAAGA
>JAVJGI010000003.1:3550002-3572224 GCA_035590275.1 Ibycter americanus | reverse complement strand
GCCGGCCCGGGCGTCTGGAGGCTGTGGCGGCCCGGGTGTGGCTACCGCTCGCTGTGCTACACGGAGCCCTGTACTGGGCCAGGGTTTCTTTATGTTCTCCTTTACCTTCCTTTCCCAAAAGCTGGGAAGGTACTCTGTCACAAGAGGGCTGTATAAAACACTTATCGCACGTGGTCTTTCTTCACCGTCTTTAATATGGTTCAGCTCTCGGTCAGTGCTAGAAGCCTCCAGGAAACGGAGGGAGGATAGCTGGCAAGCAGGTGAAAGGACGGCTTCCTCCTCTTGGGAGAGCTGGTGTCGGAAGGGGGCAGGAGCAGAAAGGGTGCTGGAGGAGGGTTAAAAGGAGCAGGGAAATCGGTGATGGGAGAGCCAGCCTCCAGAGTTGTGGACTTTGTTCCCTGGTCACACTGATGATCATTCTGTTTCATTATGCTTGAGTCCAGGATGTCCCTGCTCCTGTTAAATTTGGTGGGTTTACACTCTCCCGCACTGCCTCTGGGGGATACGCTGCCTCAGGTTAATTGGAAAGTGCCCTCCTTTACATCCTGCTGTTACCCTGAGAAGGAGCAGCCCTGCTTGCCCCGCTGCCCCAGGTGACAGCCTCCTCTTCCTGAGTGGAAAAGCGGGTCCTGACAGTACCGCATGGGAGGAGGTGGTGCTGAGCTCTCGTCAGGGGGCTGTGTTCTGTTTCTCTGGCTCGAGCACTCACACAGAGTTACTTCAACTGTCTAACATCTTCCTTGCTACTGTCTACAGGAGGAGGAAAAGCAAAGCAAGTCTACTTTAACACCGTAATGCCGAAGGTTTTCCACATTGATTGGTCTTTGTGTAGTACAGGTTCTTTTTGAACTTCTTGGGGATTCATGTGTGGGTCCACGTTATGCCGAACAGCCTTTTTGTCAAAGAGCAGAAAGAGGGATGGAGATTTTTGCGTAATCAAATGTGTCTCTAGCAATGGCTGCATGTTGCTATGGATTTTGTAAAAGCGGGCAGACTTCAGGAGAGCCCCGTGCATTGTAGTTCATAACACTTTATGATGCTGTTACTTCAGTGGCACTTGCAGTAAGGATGTAAATAAATTTATATACAGATAAAATTCTGGGCTTTCTGTAGCAGGAAATGTTCGTGACTGATTTGGGCCCATCAGCTCAGACCCTCTCTGCTGGAGGGGGAAACTAAGACGTGTTCATACATATACTCAAATAAAAAAATATTGTAGGCTTAACGGTAAAGTAGTTTGAGCTTTGCTATGGTTATTATTTCATAAACATCAAATTAAAAGGGGTAGTCAATGAAATATTCATGAATTGAACAGTATTTAATAGCCCATTGCTGTGTATCTGTTAAAGCAGTCAGAAGTTGCAAGTGAGGAAGGTTTCACTAGCGAGGCCCTGCATGCTTTAATCGATCTGGGAAGTAAGTGGCTTGGAAAAGAAACCATACACGTTCATATCTTGCAAGCATTATCTAAAAGGCTACAATGAATAAAATTATCAGTCTCTATTAATATTAATCAGACCATACTGTAGCATGCATATTCAGGCCCTTTAGTATGCGATACTGTTTCTTAGGTCTTCGAAGTTCTTTGTCTGACATGATTTTACTCATTTCTGTCTTTGGCGATGTTCTTCTTGAAAGCTTTTTTTACTCTGAGTGCTTTCACGTCCCTGCCTTGCTCTTGCCTGCTGCCTGGTCCTGCCACACAGAAGGTTTGTTGCCAGTCATGGAGGACGTGCAGAATCTCAAGCAGGGATCTTGTGCCCTTTGCACAGGGAGCTGCAGAACTGAGATACCAAAACTTTTTAATCAATATCCAGCCAGCAGCACAAGGGAAAAGTTAAATACCTGTCCTCCAGGAGCTGGGAATGGATGAGTGATAGCAGTGCTTGCAGATGTTTAACGAACTAGATGTTATTTATATATTTATTTTGTTCTCCCCACTAATAATATCATTCTATCAGGCTATGGTTATGGAATCCAGATATTTGTGCAATGAATGAGTAATAGTGATAAATAATAAACATTTATTTCAGGTGGCTTTAATATATTCTAGCTCTTACGGGATTCCATTTAAGAGCTTCTTCTTTGTATTGACTTAAACCAAAAGTTACACTCAGTGTGCTGTAAATAGTAAAGAAATTCTGTGTGGCCTGATCTAGTTATTTCAGTACCAGGTATCCAGCCTGAATTAAGTATGTGGTAATCAGTCATCAATTTTCTGGCATAGGCAGTGACAACATGTATAAATCATATGGCCTTTGTGAGAGAGTAAATAACTTCCCTGTAGAGCCCTTTCTTTGGGATCGTATTATTATTGCCAGACATTGTTTTCTGAAGACGAGCTTGCAGCCAAATTAGTGAGTGCTCAGATGTTGTGCATACTACAACAGCCCCCATCAGTACATGTTTCTACTGATCATGTGTTCTTTTGTTTCCTTAATCTCAAATATTTTGATGCTGGATGAGAATTTATAAATGGATGCCAATTAGCCACCACTTCTTGTAGGTTATTAAATTTTACCAAGTTAAAGCATGATCAAACCTTTTGTTTTACTGGAAATCCTAAAGCCATGCTGCTTCGTACTGGGTTCTGGGGTAGTTAATGGAGGCTTTGCTCCCAGATTGGAGAATTTGGGCCCTGGAGAATAGTGCCACTGAGAGATGTACGACCTTCTGGGCTGAGACATCTGCCGCAAGCCTGTTAAAGATTCTAAGGTTTTGGTCAAGATCAAGTGGAAAGTAATTGCAAAGAATTCGAGAGTATGCAGTCATCTGTTTTGAGGGCAGTCTCTCCTGAAGCAGCTAAAAAGGACTGACGTGCGGTTATTTTGGGGGTGGGAGTGGAGGCACTGGTCCTGTTTGAGGAGAACTCTTCTTGATAGGAATCTGCCTGATGTTATCATGGCACCCTTTATCACAATTGTTTTGCATAGTTTTTAATACATTTAGTTTTGAATACTATTGTGAGGCAAATGATTTTTGTCCTCTGCTTGGAAAGCTTGTCAAAGGGAAGCGTGTGAAATTGGGAGCCAAAATGCTGGCTGAAGACCTGGCCCTGCTGGGCATGGCCTTGGCTCCAGTTCTCCGTGGTCACCCTTAGACAGAGGAGTCTATAACCTTTTGGGACAGTGTTCAATCTCAGCAAATAGTCAGGCTTTCTGTTTCTTCTTTGCGATGTCTTAATAATGTAGAGGTCATTTTAACTGTCCATCTGCCTGTCTGCCTGTGTTCTGGTGACCACCACACGCCACAGCAAGGCAGAGAAGGGCACTAGCATGGCCACCTTCTCCACTGCAGGACCGAACCCCAGGTGAGCTCTCTCCGGACAGCCCGCTAAGGCAGGGGCATGCCTTGGTGGGCAGAAACGTAGGAGAGCCCTAAACACTAGCGAAACTGAGCAGCTGTGGTGTGGAGTATTTGTGGTACAGTGATGTCCTCCAGCAGAGATGGCTCATAGCCTGGCAACTAAGTTTTGCAGATGTTGTTTGCGTGATTCCCTAGTAAGTCTGGAGAGGATTCTCCCAGACCTTAGAAGTATTTTATTTTTCTGGAATGTTGGGCTTTATTTTGTACTCCATCAGTTCTCTGTTGTTGTGAGAGTAAACAATGTCTGTAAATTAATAGTTCGTTCTAGGTGCATATGAGACCTATGCATGAAGCTTTTGCTTGGACTTTATTTCACTGTTATTTTTAATAAATGCTTCTAGTTCTTTGAGACCATAAGCTTTGACTTTATATATATGCATTCAAGGACTTTCACAAGAAAATGAAATCATACATCTGCAGGGACGGTGTTGGGAGGAACAATTACAGCAGTAAATAAAGCTTTCCGCTTGCACGCCGGCATAACAGGCTTCGCTGTCTCCTCGGCGAGTGCTCTGCCATTTGTTAGCCGCTGCTTGTTAGGGTCTTTCTCCTCTAGGACCATTCTTGGGCTTGTGTGTATTTTAGTCATCTTGACAAGGGAAAAGAACTCTTATTAAGTAGAAGCACTTAAAATTCACAATGCCTGTAACATCTGTTGCAAGGCTAGAATTACAAACCACATCAGCATATTTTACTTTTTTGTTTTCTCTCTCTTTGGGAATCTCATTAGCTGTCTTAGATTTTTGTTTGTGGGTTGTTAGTTGTGTTGTTCCCCGCCCTGCACCCCCCACCCCCCCACCCCCCCGCGGCTTCTTTGTGAAACAAATTGCTTTGTCTTTCTTCCTCATTCTTTGTAAAGGCAGCCTGCAGGTCTGGGTTAGCCAAAACCCACAGGAACTGGCAACAAGAGGTCATGAGGCAGTAGATACTTCTTCTACCTTCTTGGTTGGGGAGGTGGGACGGCAAGAGGGTAGGTGGGAAGTGATATGTTCTTGCAGCAACCCTTGCTTCCATCATTCACTTCTTAGGTAGTCCAGAGCTGCCTTTTGTGTGTTAAAAGTGCTTAGGTGGTTTTTTTCCCTTCTCCAAAACCTGTTTTCAAGTTGTGCGTGGTGTTTCCCCCTTAGCCCCTCTTCTCATAGTGATACTGTGTTTGGGTTTTACTAAGCATAGGTGCCTCACAGGAAGAGCTAGTAGTCTTGCCTGTGTCTGCACTTCCATATATTCACTCATCTACTAGCTTCAATAATTACAACAGAAGTTTCTGTGACTGAAATGATGCTGAAGCATTTGGAAAGCTATGTATGGAGTACATACATAGTATGTATGGAGACTGGAGAGGATGAGCGTAAGGGGATAAAGATGGACAAGCTGGTGGCCACCAAACCATGTCAACCTTTTTAAGGGTAGGATGGAACCCAAAGATCTCCCACTCTTTTGTACTGGCAGCAAAGGCACCGTCACTGAAACCCAGTGTGATGTGCTGCTGCTTCCTCGCCCTGCTGTGAGGCCACTTACGGGCAGAAGTTCCCTGGGTCAGAGCCAGTGCAGAAGGCTCTGTGGTGGAACTTGACTTCAGGCATCTTCTTGCAAGTGGGGCTGTTATGCCATGGCTTTAATAACTGTAGCAAGATCATTGACTTTTGTTTCCTTCACGCCCTTAAAGAGGTGTACATAGGTTCTTCCACCCCCTGAACCACATCCAAAAACGGCTACCACCTCTGGAGAGCGAGGCTGGGGTAAGCGTGGGTTCTTCCTCGCTCCTGCCAAGAAAGCTGAAGTGTCCATTATATTTCCTTCACTTTGTACAAGGAGCAGGGTGACAAAGGCAGCACACTATCTAGCCATTGGTATAAAGGACCATTTCTTACACATTTATCCTTTACTTTTCTTCTGATGGTTACGTGGAAATAACACAGTGCAGGTTTCAGTGTGGAGAAGAGCAGAAGCCGGGAGGTGTCCATAGCTGCTGTGCTCTGGACACTGTGCAATGCTGTTTATGAAACAGGTAATACAGAGAGGTGTCTGTCTACAGTTAATTTGAAATACGCCAAAGCAGCTGATACACAGGCTGCTGGCAGAGATGATGCTCTGTGATAAAATAAATGGAAAGGTCGTCTTGATTAATTACGCACCTCTTCTCTCCCTTACTCTATCTTGATCTCCCTGCCGTCTTGATATCTGCAGACACGTCTAACTCATCAGCTGTGTCAGGTGGCTTCCATTGAAATATGTTAAGCATAAGCCAAATTATTCTTCCTATAGTATTTCTTCAGGTATTTCATGTTGTTAAATGGTGGTGTGTGGTAATAAAGAATTACGGGGAAATGTGCTTACATCGCTGACCTGGGGGGGTGGTTTGCATCTGTTTAAGAACTCAGTTGTTTCACTTCTCTGCTGAACTTCTGCTTAGGAAAAAAACCAAAACCAAAACAATGAAAAATCCCACCAAACAAAAAAACAACAACAAAAAACCAATACCTACAACAACAAAAAGAGTTGTCTTGTCTGGGTTTTTTGATGCATAATAAATGCCGCAGGTTTGTTTTGAAATGCTGTAACATTTGTGTCCTGATTCGTCAAGTATGCCCTCACTGTGCCAGAAACACCCAGAACACAATGAGCCCCTGCCTCAGGACGCTGTAACTTAAATCATGGGGAAGGAGAATTGGTTTTGCCTCACCCCTGGGCTATGGCATAATCAGTAATCTTTGCATTAGCAGTAAGGTGAGGTGAGGAGTCTCACAGTCAACAGTGAGGACCTGCGAACTTGCCTCATTAAGAATGAGTAAAAGCTGGCTCTTGCCAGAGCTACCTTTAGTCCCCCCGAAAGTGAATGTTGTTAACGTCAAAAGATTTTCTTTAAATATTCTTAAAAATGGCCTATTGGTGCATGTAAAAATACAAAATTCCTCCTTAAAATGATTGTCATCCTGTTTAAATACCCAATTACACTATCATGCTTTCCTGATCTACAGAGCAGGGGATGAGCCGTAATTTTGAGGGGACAGTAATTTGATGACACTGATGGGGAAGACTGAACTCTCAAACTCCATCAGGGCTCATGAATCACAAGATTTTTCTCACAAGTTAATTAGTAATTTTTCCTAATATAATGAAGTTCTGTCTTTGATCCTAGAATTTCTGTCTCTTGTCAGATTTATTATTATCTCCAGATGGACTGTTCTTTCCCCTCCCCCAAAACTTTCTCATGTTATGAGGTGACGTTTTTATGAGCGTACAGAATACTAGTTTCTTTCCTTTGAGTAAAAACTTTCCAAGGTTATACTGGGTTTCACACAAGTAAAGAGTTGAAACTACAGCTTGGAGCTTCATAGGCAATTATAGGCAGAAAATGATGAGTTCTGATTTATACTCTAGATAGAGGATATTAGAACCTGACTGAATACCAGTTACTGACTTAAAAGCAGAAGATAATTTTGTACGCCGCTAATTGCCACTCTCAGCAGAGCTGAAGTATCCGAAGTCATCTTCATTACTAGCAGATGCAGTGGGTCTCAGGCCTCGGTTTGTGGGGACGTCCACCATTTGTGCTGGTAGTGCTGGAGGGGAATTTTCGTTATTTGGATGGAATCTTTTTTGAAAGGTGGGATATCTCAGAGAGCTGGAAATGAACTTCTTGTAACAGCTGCTCTCTGTGGAGAAATCTTCCTTCTGACTCTGCCGAGGCCCACCCCGTCTCCTATCCTGCACGCAGCTGAAAGATACCGACCCACTGTAACGACCACAGGAATTTCTTCGTTTGCATCTTCAGATCTGTTAACAGTGCTAGAGCAAGCTAGGTGTGAGGAATGAGCACAAGTATGATGTAAAAACTTAATGAGAGGTGAGGGGGAACTGTGCCTTTCACAGTGCTGCCAGCACCAACTTGGCAGGAGTTTCTCTCTCTCCCCCCCGCCCCCTTCAGT
Source organism: Ibycter americanus (assembly GCA_035590275.1). NCBI lineage: Eukaryota > Metazoa > Chordata > Aves > Falconiformes > Falconidae > Ibycter > Ibycter americanus. The sequence continues at coordinate 3,564,929 of JAVJGI010000003.1, read as the reverse complement.
ATGTGGAAGCATATGATAGAAAAGGAAGTTGAAATAATTTACCCAAAGTAGAACAGATTTTTTTTTTTTAATTTTTTTTTTTTTAGATCCCTAGGTTGCAGAGGATTTCTTACACCCTAAGGATGCAAAACTTAGAAGGGTGGTGAAGAATGTGGGGATTTAAATTTTTTGCTATTATTTCTACAGAAATTTTAAATCCTGGGATTGAAAATATTGGAGATAGCATAGTTTGACAATTACCAAAAAATCCATCTGTCTGCTTTATAAGCACTACGGTGTGATTTAAGTAAGCTGTTACAAAGGAATTTGTGGACCAGGTCTTAAAATGTGCACCTGGCTTGCTTTTTGCAAGGCAGCAGGCGTGGATGACTTTGGGGAAGGTGCATGTTGTTAGCTGGGCAGACGGTGGGATGTGACAGGGCAGTTTGAGGGAAGTAAAATTGTGCTTGGTCCTGGGATTTAGAGCAACAGGTTTGAATATGGTACAGTGTGGGAGAAAGAGTGGAGGAAAGGGAAGGGCGAATAGGTCTGGTGAGAGCCTGAGGAAGCCGCGGGCAGCAGCTCTCCCTGCGGATAGGGGAGGGCAGCGTGTGTGTGGGAGAGCTCGGGGACAGGCGGCTGTAGGCATCAAGGTGGGAAGCCCTGATAGCTCCAGCAACATGAGTTTTAGTTGTGAAGCTGCAGGAAAAATAGATTGCTTCCACGTTATTTTTTTTTTTTTCAAGAATTAAAGCCCATGTGCGGACCTGGACTGGTTTCAGTAGTTGTGTTCGCTTGTGCCTGCTGATAAAAGGCGTGGGGAGCCAGACCTGTGTAGCTTTTGAATTGCAAATGAAGAAGTGATAGAGGGGACATGAAGCTGTTCTGTTACATGCACGTTCTCTGTGAGGAGCGCAAAGCTTTTGCAGCTATCGGCACGCTGTGCGCAGTAACCAGTGTATTCAGCACACCATCCTATTGCAAGCTACCTGCTTATTTTGAGTTTCTTATCGCATCAGAGCTTCTCTCAAATGAATCCTTCCTTGCTCCTTTCAAAGCTCAGTTTTCATTGCCTTTCAGTCAAAATTATCTACTCCTTTTAATTACCCCATGCTATACTGTATTAGCCTTGGCACAGCATGCAGTACGGAAGGAATTGCCAACCCGGACTGACTCTCCTGGACAAAGCCCGTGTAGCAGTCGGGGGAGTCAGTAGATTTTCTGAAAGGTAAAGTGAGCCTGCATCCTGCGGGTGAGGAGGGGAGCCGGGATTTAAGGAAGGATTAGGCAGTACCTGCTGTCAAAGGCGACAGTTCAGCAGGGACTACTCCTTCCGTACGCCCCCGGCAGCAGAAGCCGTCTTGTCTGATTGCCTCTCCCTTTGGCACCGCTGCGTGCAATACCTGCCATGTCTGTGTCTCATCAGGGATGCAGTGACAACAGCAAGTGTTCGTGCACTTCGGTGTTTTGTGGGATGCCGGCATCTATTTGGGAGCGTTTCCACTTGCTTCACACAAGGCTTTTCCTGTGGAAGGCTCACAAAGGTAACCAGTAATTCGGGGCTTCTCCCTGGGAGCCCCGAGGAAGCGTAGTTGTTGCCAGACTTGCAAACACAGAGGCTTGTGTTCAGTCCTCAAAGCATTTTGCCCAGCTGGGACGATAGTAAGTATGTTTGAAAAGGAAAAGAGAGCTGAGAAATAACTCATGCTTCCCTGTTCAGAAGTGTGCTGGTGAGAAGGAAAGCGATCTGCGCTGGCTGGAGCTCCAAGGAGTAATCTCCTTTCCAGATCAGGGAATTTCCCACAGTAAGGAGGAGTTTGTAGACTACTGCTCTGCTGCAGCCAGAGAGGCCATCGTGTTCAGCCGTGTGTTTTCTGAGGCCAGGGAGAGGTAATACGGTTTGCTGCAAAACTTGAATTTTTTTCAGAAATCTTCAGGAAATCTGCATCTGATCTTGTGAAAGACCAGGGCTAACTTTTTTCTTGGGCTTCTCTCAAAAAAAAAAAAAAAAACAACGAAAAAATCACAACCAACTCCCACCCCCCCAAAAAAAAACCAGCCAGGAATGAAAATTGAAAAGAGAAGACTTTTTATTTGTAATGAATATTTCTTGGGTTTGAATTTTGAAAGGGGTTCAGTACAGGTGTAAGAATGTTTCCCAGAGTGACATCTTGTACATAAAACCGCCGAGGTCCTGACAGAGCTGCCAGAGGGAATCACACATAGTTAGCGGCTGGATGTCTGCATGCACGACTGCCTCCATGCCCTTCACTTGGGGTGAGAAAAACAACTCTGCCCTGAAAAACGAGGGGGGGGGGAAAGAAGGAAAAACAGTATTTAAAAGTGGATTGAGTAACTAACCTGTCTGGAAGGCTGTCTGCCCATCTGTAAGCTGCTGAGTGACTGATGCTGCTCTCAAAGTACTCAAGTGCGCAGAGCCACATGAGCTTGGCCCATCAGTAAGGGAAGAAAGTGCAAGTCCGGTACTGAAAAATAGATCCTACATCCACCTAGATATTGAGGGTGTCTGAAAAACTATGTCAGTGTAGTTTGACACTTAATGTATAGAGCAAAGTACCCGGCATAAAGCCTGTGTAAACCTTTTTGATTTCATGCTCTGCATAGAAAGACACAGTTCAGCTTTGAGTCAGTTCCATAAAGGGGCCTATTTAAGTACCTAACTGCACAGTATAGTGCAGAATTGGGTGGTTTTCTCTGTAGCTCTGTTGTCTGTCTCTGTACACCACGTGAGCATTGTGTTAGGTCTTACGGATTAGGTTTCAGGAAGCTCTTCTCTCCCATTCATTTAATTTTGGGTTCTGCTCTCCTAAATAGTCTGAGAAAAGTGTTTATGATTCTTGGAAACAAAGATCCTGATCCAAAAGCTATTAAATTGTCAGGAATTATTTCACTTTGTGCAAAGCCTGCCTCTCCACACCTCTGGAATAGAGCAGAACCGTTCACAAACGTGCCTTCCTAAGGCTGGGAAGAGCAGCTGTCAGAGCATCACCCAAGGCAGGGGGCACGGATCTCCTGGCCATTCCATATTTCAGGCTATGCCTGAAACCTTGGCTCTTACGTTCACCTTTTCTGCCCCTGGTGCTAAATCCCATGCCGTGCTGCTGATGCTATAGCATTCGCAAGAAAGTGAGCGAGGAGCCCCAAAGCGCCTGTCTTTGGTTGGTGCAGCACTATCAGAACTAGCAGGCTGCAACGAGGCTGTTACCATCCCACACCAGCCCTCTCATGCCTCGGCAACACCACCAGTCTCACACATAGTCTCAATGGTTCATCTACTGTCTATGCTGTTTCTTCGTCCTCTTCAGGCCAGTCCACCCCGCTCCTTGCCTCTGCTGTGTCTGGGTTCTTCCTTCTCCAGCCAGCCTCTCCCCATCTGGGCCCCTTCTTCTCTCTGCTTCTCCCAGGGCTCCTCTTCATCCACCGCCTCTCTCCTCACCAGGTGCTCCTCTCTTTGGGGCTCCTCAGTGCTATTTAGCTACTTAGCCCAAACAAGCCACAGCTGTACATTACCCACATCAGCCAACCCACCACCCCAGAAGCAAGCCCACAACTGTATATTATCAATGTTAATTAACCCTCTACAGTTCCTCTACATTTGTGGGGTGGGAAGGGGCTGGAATTAGCAAAGCCTCTCTCTTGGCTTGAGCCTGGGTTTTTCTCTGATGCCCAGAACGGCCTGACTTCCCTCCCTGTTGTCCGTGTCGATGTCTGTAGGAGTCTGACCAAACATGCGTCTTTGGACTTTCTGCACAACACTTTCAGAGGTAACAGAGTGCCAGTGTTCCAGAGACAAGCTGGAACCACAGTCAGTTTTCAGGGAATTTACTGTGTATCTTGTTTTCTGGATATTCCCTACTGGTTTTGAATGCAAATGTAAGCAAAGCCACAATTTGGCTGTTACCTTTGGTATGCAAAAGGTCTAGAGCAGTAGAATTCAATTTTTATTTTTGCAGGCTAATAATTCTTATTTTCCAAGACATGTACCCATGTACAGCATGCTCTAACTGTACCAGGAGCAGCCTTAGGTTTTGTTGGTTGACTTTGTGAATCTCTGAGTCGGTGGGTTCTGCTCGTACTGCAGGCTGTCAGATCAGAGTAACCAGAGCAGGGCACTTCGATGTCCATACAGCTGCTCGTGTGGTGGTACGTGCTGAATGGCTTTGCCAGGACTGAGCTGCAGCGTGCAGCTCCTTGCAGGACTGAGCTTTTTGTAATGTGCAGCTTTTTATTCCAGAAGCTTGTTATCTGTTCAAGTGACAGTCCCACCCGCGGTCAGTTTAAATGTGACTGGTTTAAATTTAAATAAAAATAACTTAAAAAAAGATCACTGCTGAGAGCTGTGGGGATCAGGGAGGTGTAGTGATTTTATTGAAGGCTGTGGCTAACTTAACTGCTTTCAGATCAGTCCATACTTCTTGTGCTGTTTGCCAAGGGAGTGGTTTTGGTGTTTGTATCCCTACAGGTCAGCGTGGCTTGCGTGGAGGTTCCTAACCCGCCCCTGCCGTAACGGAGCGATTCAAGCCTGCTGGCCAGGCAGGTGCTGCCTGAAGTGTTTAATGTAAGCATCTTCATGTTGGTTGAACTGCAGAAAAAATAAACACAGGATGGGGCTGTCTTCAGGTAGCACAGCTGTTAGCAAGGTGTCTCTGTGCCCGCGGTGCGATGCGGACTGTCCGAGCTAGCCCAGGCTTTTTATTTGCTGTGTTACAACCGAACACATGCTCCATTTATTGCACACAGACCATATATACGTCCTGTATTAAGAACATACATACACAGGCTGTTATCCATAATGACATATTTTGGTATCTTGCAGAGTGCTGACGAGTGGAAGTGAGAATCTGTAGTCGCTGGCCAGTGTGAGTGTTGCGCTCCATGGTGAAACCCTTCCCGGTGCGTGGCCTCTGCGCCAGGCAGGACTGCAATAAAACCTGATGACATGGGTTTTGCTGTCCCCTATTTTGCTTCAATAGGGGAACAGAAACTAATTTAGGACAAAAATAATTTTTCCTCTTGCTACCTGATGAGCTGTGAAGTTGGGCTTCAGCTGAGTGCTGCGAAATTATTACCTTGAAACTGCTGATTAGACTGTGCTCTGTTTTTCATTACAGGCTCTATGATAACAGAGAAAATGGATCCCTCTGCTGGATCTGGTCTCAGGAAACGCTTGGAAGCCGATGCCTGTTGATGTAGCACTCTTCTCCTTGCAGGTAAGCAACACTTAGCTCTGTCACAAATTGTTCATCTGTTGACCTTAAAGCAGCCTGAATCTCTTAATTTACTTTCCTTTGCTGTCCAAAGAAGTATTGTTTCTGCACACTCATGCAGCTGTGTCATAATCGTTAAGGTTGAAATTTGTTGGCAGTCTTGTGCTTGATCTTATCATTTGCTCCTCATTAATTAATATACAGTTCAATTACAGTTAGCTTAGGAGTCTTTCTCTCTGCATTTCATAGCAGGGAGTTGATGGAGTTCTGGAATGTGATCATACTTTGCTGTATTATATTCAAATGCATTTAAATAATAGGTGAGGATTGCTCAGTAAATACTTAGAATGTGAATATATCACATGGCACCAGAGGAATACGTAGGAAGTTTTTCTAGACTGCCTATTTACAACTTTAATGGAACTAACAGTTGTTAATACAGTGACTTGGCTCAGGCATCAAGAAGTTCATTTGTATTCTCAGTAACAAATACAGGCTTGCTTCATTTAATTCCTTACTTTTACTTTAAAGGTTTGCTTCTACGTTGCGTCTAATTTTATGTAATTTTCAGCAGCTATGGAAAATAAGCTTAGTCCCATCCCACCGCCCCCTCTCTGCCCTTCCATTACAGATAGATTTTTATGTATTTTTTAATGCATGTGCTCCCACTGCTTTTCTTTCTGTTGCATGTAGTGATAATGTGGCCTTGGAATCAGACCATTTGGAAAGTTGGCCGGGCAAAAAAAACCCAAAAAACCAAACCACACACACACACACACACACATACCCCCGACATCTATTCTCATCAGATCAGCTTGCTGAATCTGTTTGCTTTCAAGGTGTGTAGTTAAATCTGTGGGTGAAAGGAAGGGGGCTGGGACCAGCCCCTCTGGGACTACGCTTGAACTAGATACCGGTCAGACTGTACCCATACTACTCCATCCTGCAGTTTACTCACACTGGGATGTTCAGAAGGGATTGATTTACAGCTTTGCTTAGAATAATAAAAAACATTGGTATAATGCTACGTTGGTAGGATTTGTTAATCCAGTTTTCACCTTCTAAAGCCAGGATATCTCTATTATGTGTTCTTACTGTATACCCAACTTCTTTTTTGGCTCTGGACGTGTAAGTATCGTCACATGATGTTGCTTTTATATGAATGAATGTGGTATTCTCAATATTGGATTTTACCTTCTCCTACAAACGCTTAGAAATCCTGAGCTGCTCAGGAGTTAACTGGGTGCTGCTCAGGGTCGCTCTCTAGCACGACCTTGGGCTCTGTTTTTGGGGATTCTTTTCCTCCCGGGCTTCACAGTGAAGCTGGATGGTATTGCATGGAAGAAGCCTCAATGAATGGCACTTCTTGCATTCCCAAGAAGCTCTTTTGCTGTCATGAAACTCCGTTTGAAGTGCAGGAGAAGATGGGAGTTGGGGGATTTGTATGGTTTGTGTGGGTGTTCATTTTTTGTAATAAAGTCAAATGGTTGAAAGTGTTCTCACAAGTTATGGCCTCAAAAGATGGTTTGAGTGACAGAGGAGGTATTCTGTATGGGACTTTCTAACCAAAGCTCTGATGCCTTGATTCATGCCTCCTAGCAGCTGTCTGAACTGAAATCAACAGCTGACTACTTCCATGTTTTCTATTTCTCCGGCAATTACTTCAAAATATTTTTATTGTTTTACAGGTTTGAACTAGTTTATGTATACAGGTCTTAGCTGCCATTCAGAAAAATCCCCAAGTATAATAAATATATAAATACTCACTGGGCCATACAGACAGACAAAATTCAGTTGGTGTGACTGGATATATTATTCATTGCTATGCATTATTAATAACCTTGTAACTCGCCAGTGACAGCAAATCGGAGCCAAAAGGGAATCAAAAAGGACATAAATAGTTGACATAAATAATGTATCTTGCTTTCAGTTGTGAGTCCATCATTTAAACAACAGTGGTTTTCTGGGCATAGTTTTTGTACCTTTCCTATTCAGTAGTGCTTGTTTTTATTTGATCACTTTGCCTCCTGCCACTAGGTTAGTTAGAGAAGGTTATGTGTTGTTTTCTAATTAGATGATGAATTAATTCTTTCCCTTCCCTTCTGATTCTGCTTCGAACTTCTATTATCAGAGTAGCCTGGCTGCTGATTTCAGTAGGACTTTAATTATTTACTTGTAGTTCTCCTGTGACATATAAACTGAGAGCATGCACAGCACTTATTCTGGAGTGAGTCTGACATCTCTGGACTCTTGCTGGAGAAAGCACAGGAGATCATTTGTGCAGCTGCTCTCCCCTTCTCCGTGGGCATGCCTGGGTATGTGCAGGTGGGTTGAGCAAACGGTGTCTTGGAAAGCAGCTCTGAGTTGTAGGTTCCTGCTGTGGTCCAGGCATGTGACTCCTTGCCCCCTCCGACCCAACCTCGGGAAGCTGGAGATCCAAACCGAAGGGAGTTTGGGTCTGAGTTTGAATCTGATGGTCATGCTGGGATTATATGAAAAGGCTGTAGCTCAGATTCTTCTCTGTATCATGCTCAAATATGAAGAAAGAAAATAAAATGAAATAAAAAGAAAGTAAGAAAAGTATTTATTTTTAGGACCTGGCTTTCTGTGGCTGCTGTAGGGTAGCAACTGTTCCTTGCTGTTTAATTTTTGTGGAAAATTCTGTCGTCTTTTAAGAGAAAAATATGTGCTTGTAATTACTACATTAATTAACAGTCCTGGGTGCAATTTTTCTGAAGGTGCCCCTCCCCTTTCCATCCCCGAGGGCCTGTCACAGTTTCTGAGTTCAGCTGAATCAGTCGCAGTGCTCTGTTCAGGTATGCTCACCTGCAGCAGTTCTCCCGTCCCTGTAGCCGTGTGTCCGCTCCTGCTGCTCTCCTGGTCCTGCAGACTGCTGTACCCTCTGGGGCTGGATGCTTTGGAGGGGTGAGTGGAGGGTCACCGCGTACCTCTGCCTTTTCCTTCACCCCCTCTACTGCTTCGAGGACTCTCTTAAGAGACCCTTCCTCCTAAACCCCAGGAACGCAAGTTTTCTAGCACCACACCAGCCTTCCTGGCGTTATTCCTCCCTGCCTTCCCCAGGGTACGGCTGGATGAAGGTGAGACGGGTGCAGAGACTGGGCTTGTTAGTGCTGTGCTGAGAACAGGTAAGGGAGGCTGCACAGGTTGCTCCTGAATGTGTAAAAAGAGTGTGCTGGAGAGCCAGAGCCTGGACATCTGACATGTTAGCAGATGGTGTCGACTCTCTCCAGCTTTTGTGGCCTCCATCTTCCGCACTTGTTCTCGTCTCTGCCCTGGCTGCAGGGCACTGGGGCATGCCTGCATGTAGATCTGCGCTGGCTGAGATCTCTGTGTTAGGGTTTGCCAAACTTAGCAAAACAGTTGTAAGATATGATGAGTTATTTTGGTAGAGGTGTCCATCTGAGGGACATCTTTCAATGTTAAAGGGGCTGGAAAATTTTTCCCTGCCTAGAAATGCTCTTTTCTCTGTCATATCAGTTCTGTTTAAGTACCAGAAGCTGATGAGTCTTGTCTGTAGTAGGGCTGGTACATGGAGAAGGGGACTTCCCTGTCATTCCCCACTGTAACTTGGGATAAGAAAGGGATAACAAACAAAACAGGTGCCTATTTCAAGGATTTTCAAATCAGTTAGTGATGGTTTAGGATACTGAGAAATACCTAAAGCAGTTGCTTAATTTCTTCCTCAAATTTTGTGCTGTTTGCTGGCAACAGATTACTTTCTCAGAGCACCTCTGTTCCACGTGCACTGGCCGGTGGTTTGGTTCACGTGCCAAGTGGCTGCTGACTTGTAAGAGCAGTCTCTCTCTCTTGTTTTCTGCTACATAGGCATTAAGCTTTACAGCCTTAAGTAAATGAATGAATGAGCAAACAAGCTGAACAGCTTTTAGGTGGTTGTAACGTTGGGTCCCTATAGCGAGAGCTTTCTGAAATACCTGGGCTTTGCTGAAGAGCTTTCAGAATCAACTTCCAGTTGTTAATATATTCAGCTTATACTTGATGGGTCTGACTGTCTTCAGATCACGTTTCTGCTTTCAGAATGCAGTTCTTGCTTTGATCAGCAACACAGAGTGATCAGGTACTTTCATTACTCCACGGATATGAGCTGGCAAGAGGTTTCTCATGCATCAGCTGTCTGGCGGAAGGGAAAGCACGCAAGGCAGGAACTTTGATGATGAGGAAGAGAAGGATGGCATCTTGTTCCCCAGTGGGTTTGTCCAAAAGAAGTAAGCAGAAAGGCACCTGGAAACTTGGACAAAAAGATTTGCTTCAGAGTGCAGGCGGAGCATAGCTTTAGCTCTCCTGTGCCACTGAGATGATAGCACGTACTTGATGACAGAGCTCAATCACAGTATGCCTTTGGTTGCTTTAAAAAAAAAAAAAGGGGGGGTGGACGCAGCGTTCACAGCGCACACTGTATTTCCAGTGCTCACCCTTCAAAAAGAAAGTAAATTTACCAGTTATACCAGTGAACAGAAAGAAAGTCTTGAACATATAATAAAAAATATTTAATTTAGAGTCTTATATGAGTCTTTAGGTGTTATCCAGGCAAAAGTGTTTCTCTGAGTGGGATGTGAGATGACAGCTTCTCTCAGAAATACAACGTTCCTGTAAGAAATACAGACTCCTGTCCTTACGTCAGAGTCCTTTCTGCCATAGTGGGAGGTAGGAAGATGATTCTTGAACTATAGGGGTTTCTAAATTATTTTCTACAAGATTTCTGTTGCCCACACTTGCTGAAGAGCTTGTGATAGTCATGATCAGATACAAGGCAGTGGACCCAATAAACCTGGTTCAGTGTTGTGTAAAGATTTCTGTGTTTCCAGCCCACTTCTCCAAGAACCAATCCATTTTTGTGAAAGAGGTGTTCTAATTCTAGTGTAGTGTTAAAAGGGGGTGATAGTCTTCACTTGAATGTATAAATTGGCGCATGACTTGCACTAGAAAGTTGATGGTTAAGTGAAATAAAAGCAGTTCCACAGGATTTTATTACTAAATAGTAGAACAACACCAACCAACCAACAAACCAGCCAAACAAGCAAACAAAAAACCACCAATAGATACAGCAGTGGATTTGTTTGGCTGCGCCTTTTCCTGGAGGCTGTGAGACCTTTTCAAGGTAGCTATATTTGAACTTCACTGAAACGCCTTATAACTTAATAGCAGCAAGTCTAGCAAATGTGTCAGTACTTCACAGACAGGGCACTCACTGCATGTCTTAACACGCATGCAACACAGCCAGCGCAGCTGCGGGGCACGAGGATGTGTTCTTCCTACTTGGGGCTGGTTTGGGTAGAGCTTGCCAAGCTCCAGTTTTCTTTGACTTTTTTTTTTTCTTTTTATTTTTATTTATTTAGTCTTGTTTGTTTTTTTTTTTTTTTTTTTAAACGGAATGTCACAGTAGACCACATGGGACAAGTATTTCCCAATTTAAAAATTGCTGGGTATTGCCAGGAAGGGGTCAGCAGGCACTGGTGGGGTTTTTTTCAGCGGTGCAAGTTCTCCATCTACAGGTCAAAACACCAGCTAGGAAGATGGTTGTGCAGCATGCTCAGGGTGCTTTCCCTTCGTTGTGTTAATACAAGGACACCGAAGCTAAAAGCACCCTCAGTGAGCCCACCAGTGTGATTCTAAGTAACAGCTTCCAACAGAATGTTGTGTCACCTACCATAAGCCCACCTCCCAAAGAGTAGCTTTTTTTTTCTTTTGGTTTTTTTTTTTTTTTTAAAGAACTCGGCTGGCTTGTTCGGTGAGAAAGGGTAAGGTTGCTGCATGTGAAGGGGAGCGGCGACAGGGAGTTAAAAAAAAAAGCTGTAGAAGTCAAAAGCAAATGTTGGCGTAAGGGAAGAATGAGCGCGAAGTTGCCATGTGTCAGTTTAGGTGGGCAGCTGGAAGATGATTTCCATCACTGCCGGTGTGGTGAGGCTTGAACAGCTGCCCAGCAGTAGGATGGAGGAGTTAAACACAGCTCATTTAAAGTGATCTTTATAAATCTGGGTGAAATTATGCAGTAGTGGCTGTGGTGGTATCAAGGTACTGGATTTGGTGACTCAGGTGGTACCTTTCAAGCCAGCAGTCAACAATGTTGTTGGGACAAACGATTAAAACACTCACGAGGGCAAAAGCATTCAGTCTCTTACTTATTTTTGAGGATTTTTTTGAAAGACTCCAGTCGAACGGCTTGTGAAAACAAAACAATGTGTTCTTACAGAGATCTGGACAGATCAACAGCAGCGAGGAGTTTTCCCATATAAGCCTGCCAACGTGCCTCCATTCAGAGTTAGAAACACATTCCTGGGGTAGGAGCATAATTCGGTCAGCACGTCTGCTAATCGGCCTCTGTGGCTGCCACTACTGCAACAGATAAGGCGGTATTTACCCAAGAGAGAGAAACACAATCTTGAACCCATCTTAAATACAGTTCAATTGAAGGACAAGAAGTAGAAGGTTAGGAATAATGTTCTTAACTTGTTTAGCTTTGTTCCGAGGTGAAGATGGCAGATTTGTTTCACAAAAAGCAAAATACTTGCTAGGTATTTGTGTGCTGTGTGTGAAAAGAATGAGAACGGTGTGCGCTTGTTTATTGCTAGTACTGGGGTATCTTCATCAGTCTGGTGCAATACACATTTAGCAGATGATATTTTAAGATTTTTCTAAAGGGACAACTCAATAACCTGGTGTTTAGGAAGAGTCTGAAGAGATGCCTGGGGAAATCACTGACCCCCTGATGTTTTAGTTTTTGATAAACTGTGGAAGATCAGGCACGTGTTCCAGAAAAGCACAGCGGAGAGTTACTTGTCCAGACATCTGTCTGAAACAAAACAGAGGGGAAGCTCCTGGGACATCAGTGGTGCCTTGAGAGCTGGAATGACTCTTGAGAGGGTTTTATGGGACATAATTCTTGTCAAACAAGTGTGACTTGGAGGAATGATAGGCTTGGGTTTAATAGCAGCACTGAGTGTGTATGTAAATCACAAAAGCCTATCTTGTTGCTCCAAAATATTGTTACTGTATCCCTAGAGCGTGTGTCAAAAGGATTAAGAACCAGTTAGCAGAGTTTTATTAGTAATGGTTAGTGGGAATCCCTATCGAATAGGTGTTTGAGGTTCTTTTCCTCTGCAGCGATGGGTGCTGCTCAGCGCTTTCATGCGGGTCTGGAAGCACTTGGGGTGACAGCTGCTCAGCAGCAGTGAATCGCACGCAGCCAGGCAGAGTGCGGGGGGCCTCTCGCTGGAGGAGAACAACAAAAGCATTTCAGTAAGGCAAACTTGAAATTACGCATCTAGGAATAAGAAAGGACTTCCAACAAACAGAGGACTGTATTCCTGAGTCACAAAAGGGTTTTAGTGATGGTAGCGGACAAGCAGTTCAGAAGAAATTCTCGGTGGGATGGGTCAAAGGCCTCCTGTGGTGCTTGATGGTATAAAAGACAGATACTCAGTAGAATGCGTGTGGATGTACAGAAATACACTTGCGTGCAAACATTTTTTCTATATGCAGTGTTGATGAAATAGATCCTGGAATACTTGGAATAATGTATCCAGTTTTGGTGCCAAGATTTCCTTTTCTTTAAAAAAACCCCAAAATTTAAAAAAACACCTAACCAGGCAAACCAAGAAATACATAAAGAAAAGAGTCTGAAGGCTGAAGGAAATACTTTGAGCTCTGGAAGTCCTTACTGTATATTTACTGTAGATAAACACCTACAGGTAGAGAAAAGGTTGGGGACTTAGAGTCTAAGATCTGAGACCGTTCTTTACAGCAGAGAGAGGAGAACAGCAAGTATGTATGAATGGCAGATACTTTCCCCAGAAGAGCAGGGGGAGATGCATGGCTCTGCTGTTGGGAAATAATTTTAAGCAAACCAAGCGGTTGGTTCTCTGTTCTGTAGTATCTTTTAGGAGGAAGCAAAGAGCTGTACACAAGGTGACTGTGCTCAGTAGAGGGGGAATGGTGAAAAAGACAACAGCCTCCGGTGAACAGGCGGTGAGCCCAGTGAGCCCTGGAAGGGGTAACACAGCGCATGGCAGGCAGCATTCCCCACACCCCCTGTTCAGCTGAGCTACCAGCTGCCCTTTCTTAAAGATGGGTGTATGTCTTAGTCCTTCCCCTCCCACCTCTAGGAGTTGGAAAAGGTCGGTCATGAGGATTTTTGGCTTTCTAAGTGGTACGGTCAGTGGGTGCTGGGGTGCTTCCCGCACTCCGGAGCAGCTCCTCAGCGCATGGATCCCCTCCAGGCGCAGCACTGGGTCAGGCAGGTCCTGCATCCCCCTCCGGGTGTGTTTGGGCTCTGGTGTAGGATCAGCATAAAAGCAGCAGAACGCTTGGCTGCTTATCCTGTGTTTCACGGGCTGCCTAGGAGCAGAAGAGGACCCTGCTGTGCCATAATCAAGTACATTTCAGAGTTCTTTATTCCAGATCTTCACACAGAAGAAACACTGTTCTCATTCCTCATCAAGCCCCCAAGCTGGCTAATAAGGAACAAATTCAATGTATTCCAAGCACAGGCAATCTGTCTTAGCAATGATCTTAATAAAGTCTAGTCAGCAATAAACCCTGGTAGTCAGAAGTGATTTTCCTTGAGTGTCCTGATTAGGGAATGCTGTTCAATTATCTGGATTCCAACGAGCAGCTGGCGTACATGCTGCAGACAGAACAGGAGAGTGGGGGAGAGGTCTTTAATTATCTTCAAGTCAGCAAAGATCAGTGTGTTGAATCAAAACAGATGGAGTGTATAATCCACTAGCAATACTTGTGATTGGGTAAATATAGTTACATGGCAGAGAGGAGGAAGGCAAAGCAAATGGAGAGGAATTTCCTTGTGGGTAGGCTTTGAATGTTGGTATATTTACACTGTCACTGCTAGCCAAGGTGGAAGCAAGAAGTGTAAATACAGCGTCGAGAGCGAACCTCTCTGTTGTGACTTGCAAGGCCGCTCTGGGAAGTGGCAGGGCTTGGAAAAGTCACCTCCCTGCGGAACCTTGTGCTTTGTGTTGCGCTGGCAGTGGCTGTGCTACCGATGGCAGATTTGTGAGTCTCTCGGTTGCAGAGAGCACAGGTTTCATTCCTTTCAGGCGTTTCTGCAGTGACTGCAAATCAGGCTGGACTTGTCAGACAAAGGAATTAAAGACATTCTCTGGACAGCTTTGAGCCGTGGGATGTGTGACGGAGGCACCGTACAGCTGCTGGATGGAGCGGGAATACTGGTGGGAGCTCAGTGTTCTTTCTGGTTCCCAGTTGTGAGGTTTGCAGTTACACCCCGAGCATCTCCACTCACCACCGCATGGCAGTGGGAGGACTGACCTGAGCAGCTTGCCAAAGCCCAGCAAGAACTTCCAACCAGAAGCCCCTGTGACTGCCTATACTGATTTATGGGGGTTTCTGTCATGATGCAGACTTCAGGTGTCTGCTAGGGACAGGATTGAATCCAGTGGCCCTTTCTGCAGGGGGTGGTTGGAACGGCACAGGGCTCTGTGGAGGCACAAAGTCACTGGTGGTAGGACAGGAAAAGGTGCTGGACCCAGAGCGCAGCGGAGGGTGCTGCTGTGTGCTGCGCGCTGAATTGCGGGGAAGTTTCTGTGTGCACAGGCACTGCCACATGTGTCTTGGACAAACCAGTGATCTAGAGGATTTCTTCAGGCTTAGTGAAGTGTGCATGGGGTATCTCTGCCACTACTTCTAAGCCCTGATGATAAGGGCACC
>JAVJGI010000003.1:3533208-3549902 GCA_035590275.1 Ibycter americanus | reverse complement strand
GAGGATTTCTTCAGGCTTAGTGAAGTGTGCATGGGGTATCTCTGCCACTACTTCTAAGCCCTGATGATAAGGGCACCATAACTATTGTAATTTGTCTAACTCCGAAGTGCATTTTAGTGACTGATTTTTCATCTTGTTATGTCAGTGCAAGTGTTTGATCGATAGATGGAAACAGGCAGCAAGAGCAGCATCTGGAAACGTGGTTTGTTTACCTGGAGACTGCTTACCCTCGTGGCTGCGTATCTGCTCCCCAGTTAGAGCCTAAATGGTACAAGCCAAAGGAGAAATGAATCAAGTGCCTGTGGTGCGTATAGAGGCTTCTCCTCCCTTTCGTCTCTACTATGTGGATGGGAGATGGATTTGAGATCTAAACAGAGCTTTGGGTGAAGTATTGCTTTAATTTTGTGGCAGACTCTTTGACAGAGGCATCATGCTTCCTGACTGAAGGATGGTTCTCAATATGAAAATCAAATGCTGCTTGAGGAGGAACCTAGAGGCAAGGTGAGTTTTGCCACACTGTATTACGGGAAGGTTAGCTGGGGCTCTGGCGACGCTGTGGCTGCAGGTTCATACAGCCTAGATCTGATATGCCGGAGGCCACTGGTGTGTATTTCTGGTTCTGCAGCTACCCCTGCACCTCATAATGCCCTCAGGTAACCTTGGACCTCTGCTTTTCAACTGCCTCTTTGCCTTTAAACAGACCATGAGAGAAAATGAGCATCCTACAGTGCTTGCCACCTCCTAATTGAAACAAGCCAGAAGCAAACTGGGTTTTCCTCTACTGCAGTTCTGTTCCTTAAGTCCCCTGTATCAGTCCCTGATGCCTGTCGAATATCCCTTCCCCACAAAGATCTTCTGACTGCTATTAAATAACGTGTAGAATGACTGAGCAGATCTCTAGGTGTAACTTGCTGGCAGTGAAAGACAGGCTGAAGAAAGGTTGAGTGGCAGGAACTTGTTCTGATGCTGTAAGAGCACATCCATAGGCGGTACGCAGCAGATGGTGATACCCATTGGTATGGGGCTACATTGTGGACATGTTGGTATCTGCCTGCAGCATAGAGCTGCAGCCTCAGCGCGGGGTGGGGTGGGCAGTCCCCACGGGAGCCTCTGTATTAGAGTGCGCTGTGATGTCTGAGTCCCCCCAGGCTATTAATTCAAGCAGGGCAGTAAGTCTTGCACTGGCAAAGCTGGCTCTGCTTATTGATGAGAGCTAGACGCAGGTGCTGGAAATTACTTTTAAGATTGCTGTCAAGAAAGTGAATGGGCAGGTTGGCCACTGTTGAGTGATGCCTTGCACACGTGGCAAGAAGTGCAGAGACAAGCCAGAACATGCTGGGCTGGCTTCTACAACAGCGGCCCTTGGTGGGTTAGAGCACTGAAGGAGGAGCCTGCACGGTCGCAGCTGGAGGAAGGCGCTTCCCGACACATCTACATCGACCTAGATGCGGTACTACATGGCTGAACCTGCAGGCATGTGTTGATAGAGTTGGCAGGGTGGAGGGAAACAGGACAGTTTGCCCATCAAAAAATGTGTTGTATTCAGGCCAATACAATTTTAAAAATAGAGGTTTGTAGAAAAAGATTCAAAAGTACTTTCTCAATTCCCCCCAGCCATCAGAGTTTTTTCTCATTTAAGCTAGTTCTTTTGGGGTGGAGGGAAATCAGTCTCGGATGTGAAACCATGCATTGATGTACAGCCGCATGCTTAAGCACGTACTTTGAAAATTAAAAGGCGGAGCGGTGCAAACCCCCTTACTGGTGGAGGAGGCAGTAGGCATTTATTCTTTTTGGCTGCTTCCTTTTCCTGTTTGAGTTGTCTCCTAGGATTTGTTCTCATTTTCCAAACTGGCCAAGTTCAAACAGCCAACTGTAGGAAACCAAATTCATATTTCTATGGCATTCAAGTGAGCTTTCTGTGTAAAACTGTCTATTTTATAGCTCTTTGATTAATAAAGATGCTCTGGTTGGGAGGCTTCTCTCAGAGTCCCATAGGAGTTTGGAATCCATTCCCAACTCTGAAAGAGACCCAGACATGGCTTTGTAGTTGGAAGTATTATTTGAAAAACAGTGATTTTTCTGAGTGCTTACTATGAATATATCGGTATAAAACTTAATCAAATGAGGGACACTGACATAGAAATACCTTTTTTATTAGTAGTAGGTGGAGCTGAAGAAAACCACAACTCTACCTCAAATGTAAACTATTTCTATCATTTCTTTAACAGAAGTGTCTCAGTTTAGGGGTTATTTTAATAGCATGAATAACAAGGGACCGGCTTGGAGAAGGAACTCTTTACTTTTCCCTTCTGGAAGCTTTTCAGCAGTATCCCAACACTTGAATACAAGAGTAAGCGAAAAATGTCCTTTAAGCAACTCTATTAAAACATCAGTTACCAGACCCAAAGTAATTGACAGGAGAGGCGTGGGTAAAGAACAGAAAAGGCTTTATTACATATAGACAGATCGGATTGTTGCCACTGTACTGGGAAACCTACTGTAATCTCAGTTCAGGTAACATTCAGTAGAGAATAACTCCCAATATTGTGGCTCAGTAGGTATCAGTGCCACACTGAGTTACGGCATATTCTTGAACAGATTACAGAAGATTTGGATATGCAAAACAGTTTATATTAAAAAAAAAAATGTGGTTCCTATGACTGTGACTGGATAATTACTGCTTTGTACATGTCCTACCCCTTTCATTTCCTTTATAACCCATCCCCCCAATAGCTAAACGAAAGAGAAATCTTAAAAACGTATCTCTCTGCTGTTTGTTTTCTAGTAAGGCAGTGAAATCTTCCTTCTAAAATACTGGGCATTTTTCAGTGTGAAGTTTTCACCAAGAGGGCAAGCTGCTTGTGTCCAGAGATTGGGAACAGTGTCATCACTTTGCCAAAGAAGTGCCCTTTCTAGTCTGAGGGATCCAAAATTATGCTGTGACCTCTGTAAATCCCCATTTTCTGTTTTTTGTTACCAGTCTTACTAGTTTACCGGAACAAGCCATCAGTGGCTGATCAGAAGCAGCTCTACTGCAGTGATCATCTTACTCTGAGATGCTTTCAAGATGGAGCTGTCAAAAGATTTTTCTTTTAAAGGCCCAATTGAGCACTACAAGCAAGCAGATGTACAGAGCCAAAATAAGTCACTATTCTCCTCTGTGATTGTTATTCTTGTGTGCAAATAAGTAGTGGTTTCCCAGGAAAAACTGGAACAGTTCACATTCAGAATTATTAGTACCATGTGCATTTTAAAATGTACTTGAGAAGAGGTACAGGACTCTTAAGAGTACTGTGAAAGTACGTTTCCTTAATAAGAGCTGAACAGAAAGCATGGTCTCTGTTAAGCAAAGGGAACAAAAATATTCTCCATAGCTTACTAGGTCTTACAATTTAAAAAAAAAAAAAAGTATGCAGTGTGGGCGTTTAAGTACATACATTAACTATTAGAATGGAAAAGCATAATTAGAAAAAATGATTCTGTAACTGACATTTAATTTAAAAATATTTTTTTCTTATTCAACTCCAAACAAGGCATTGTAAAATACTATGCTGAATTTAAGAGGTTACTTTATTCTCTCTCTTCCGGTTTTTAATAATAAGGGGCAGGGGGGGAAGGCAGCAGCCAAATATGGTTCTAGATAGGAGAGGGTCTAATTTTGCAAAAAACTTGCAGTTTTCTTGTTCTGAAAGCTTGGGCAGATGTGGTCCCCACCCATGCACCATCCCTCTTAAGTGATCTGCTGCTGCAGCCCCTCTCGATCCCTGGATCAAATGGTGGTGTACAGCTGCTGTCCACTTGATCCTGTGCCATTCCATGTGCTCCAAAGAGGCTTAAGTAGTTTGTAGCTGAACATAGAAAGGGTAATCTTGCATGTGGTATAGTATCTGTTTAAAATAGGCTAATGAACATAGTATGCAAGTACTTTAATTTGTTGGCAGGCACATGATTGTTTTTTACATTAGAAAAAAAAAATCCTTCCAGTGTAAGTCTGCTTGTCCTTAACTGGAACAGTTTTGATGGGAAGCATAAGCCACTTGCGCAATTTACAGAGCATCAGGGATGCTGAGAATTTAAAAACCCACAACGTAGAAAATACCTAAGCTGATAACTCATACTCTGTAAGCTCATGGTCTGATATCCAGCCCCCTGTGTTTGCATAGCTTTCCCTCTGGAGAGGGGGCGATTATAAACTCCTTTCCCATACCTTTCTAGAACTACCCACTTCCGATACTCACCAGCAGTGTATGTGCAGTGTCACTGATTAGTTTACTGACCCTGTCAATGGTGTCAGCAATATGCATTTAAAGGACCCCAGCTATTTCTTTTAACATGTTTTTGAAGAGGTTTGGGTTAGTGATTTGGGCCCTTTCTTGAGCTTCCTGGAGAAAAGCTGCTTTTCTGTTCAGTTGCCATATTAAAGAGTTTACACACTACAACTGGTGTCTTTCAGATTCCTCCTAAACATACACAGGATGTACAATACAGTAACTCTAGAAGAGTATCTCCAGTCAGGATTATCTTTAGTGTGAAGCTCTTGCAGCACAGAACATTCACCCATATAAAAACATGGGAGGCAGAAATGATCCCAGTTTGGATTTCTAAAGCAGCACCACATAGGGAGCTATATTTTACTACTAGAAATACCACTTTAGTTCTTACATTTCAACTCTTCAACTTCTCAGTGTTCTAGGGAGCAGACAGTAATCCTACAGAATGAGGGGAATGGGGTTTGAGGAGTTTTTTTTTAATTGGTACATTCATAACACAGAACTATGGCAGTATCATCTTTTAAAATTAAGACATGAATATGAATGAGAAAACTAGCCCAGAGTAATTAATCCTTGCAGGAAAATGTTTTGCACAGAATGAAAACAAATGCAGGTGAAATATTCAGAAACCCCAAAATCAAATTAGGACCGTAACGTGTGCAAGCAAAAAGGATGATCAAGGACTGAGCGTGAACTAAAGCTTAAGACCTAAGAACTCCAAAGTTTTTATTGATGTGACAACAACTCTGTTTGAAGAAAAATAAAGTTAATGTAATTTACATGATGATAAACTTCCAAGCTTCCACAGATTTTTCATAAACAAAACACATTCATGATTCAGTGAACCACAGTAACAGTAAGGCCCTACCAGTTTTGCAGACTGATTTAATCTTTGAGGAGGAAGGAAGGAGGGCACTTCGATTCAAGTCAGATGGGCTAGGATGAACTGAGCTGTCAAATTCAATGTTCTGCTCACTTTGTAAGCTTAGGAATTTGAATTTGGATGGGCATTTAAATAGTTTGTGATAGCTTTACATTAAGCCAAACCTTCAAAAGTTGGGCAATAAATGAAGACAGGAAATAGAGAATCTAAGTAATGCTGGATTTGTTACAAAATCAAGGGCATACGGAACAAATCTGAGAAACATTTCTGACCATTTGAAAACTTGCAGATAAAACAGTATCCCAAATTCAAGACATGATTCTGAGCCTTTTAATGTTACCTGGAAAAATTATCTCCATCAGTTGAGGTTAGGACTTACGCTGTAGCCAACAGCTCAACGAGTCTGCGATTTCCAGGCTCTCAAGTTACATCTGAGGCTAACAGGATCTTCATCAGTGGTGGAGGTAGCAACAGCTGAAGGAACAGGCTGTGGCTTTTCCAGTGGATTTTGAAGTTTTGTTTCTGAAATGCTAAATTCCATCATGGGCTCTTTCATCTCCACCACAGGTGCAAAAACCCAGTAATGCTAATTCCAGCAATCCAGATCCTATTTCATATGCAGAAATTAACCCAAAGGCAAGTAATAAAAATGCATACATCATCCCATTCAATTATTCAGCAGTTTTGCAGACATACCGGAAAAAAACTAGTTTCAATATAAAAATTGTCTATGAAACAGTCTAACTTGAATTTTTCTCCATGGATCATAACTCCACATGTGCTGCTGGATCTGTGGAAGAGGAGAGAAAAAATGAGCACTCCGTTTCCAGCTGCCTCAATTGGCAGATTGGTTTGAAAATTAGTATATAAACCCCGAAGACTTGTTCTTTGCAAGGTTACCAGTGACTGAAGAACAATTCATATCCATTGGGCACAGCGGTGCTTTAATTAAGGGTTAAGATAAGGCCAAGCTTATAAAATTGCAGGATCAGGGAGGGTCTTTAACAGAACTGGAACAAGCATCCAATATAGCTCTCTGTTAAGAGTCTAAGTTTCAGAATCAGGCTAAGTTACACCAGCCTCAGTCAGCAAGGCCTTTCTCTCCCATTAAAATACATGGATTATTCAACAGAGCCTCCATGCAAGCCTTAGCATGGTGCAAGCTTACAGTGAACAAGCATGCAACTTAACCCCCGTACAAACAGGTAGGAAGAAGGTCAAAAAAGTAGGGAAACGGAAAGATTACCATGTGTGTGTTGTCCTGGCATCTTAGCTGGCGTTCCCATTTCTTTTTCTTTCTGGAAAAGACTCTGGAGCAGTTTGATTTCTTGATCATAGTCCTGCCATTCTGGAACTATACGCATCGCTGCTTGCAACTTGGGCTCTTTGGTCATTGGGTTATTACACTGCAAACAAAACGTACGAACTGTTCAGACACTCAATGCGTAAAAAAGGTTTATTTACCAAACAGAGGTATGCTTCCCTCTGGTGGAATTAATCTGTTGCTGGTGAACAAGACATGCTTGTGTTTTAGCTAGAGTACAGTGTTGAAGTCTCTTTCCAAATTCGTAATAACGGCACTGCTCCAGGTAACAGAGAGATAGAAGCTGAAGAAAAAACTTGAAGTGCTGAAAACATTTAAGTAACAATACAGGACGAGATGCCTAGATCTGAGGAAGGGAAATGCCTCTAAAACTGGTCACTGTATTTCACTGTGGTTTTTTTACATTACATTACGGAATGAGGGAGCCATACTACACTTACCAGATCAATGGTTTTTGCTCTCTTCTTTGAGGAATCATCACACCATGTTTCACACCACAGCCACTCCTGTGGGAGTGATTTAATTGGCACCTGGTGGATCATGTTGTTAGGCAAATCCTGTTGTGAAGAGCAAGAGTTAGTAGCAGTTTCCACAAGGTGCAGGGTAGGAGGAACAACACCCCAGCCAGACAGTATTGAGAAGTTTAACTTGTGTAAAGAGTTTTTTTTCCAGTGCAAATGAAGAGTGATGTATCAACCTTTCATTCCATGCCAAACAAAGTCCTTTGGAAAAAAACCTGCATACAACTGTTATTCTTATTTTGTTGAAAATCAGTTACTTAGCGAACAGTATTAAAGCAGTAATACAAATCCAGTATTAAACCTGTACTGGACCAGTTTGGAAGACTGTTATTAATTAAAGCCATTGTGTTATTTTTTCCATCCACCACAGTACCAGCCTTACTCCCATGTTATTAAGTCAGTGCACAGTAAAGCACTCAGAGCTGGATAGCTCAAGAAACAAGTATCCAGTTGCATTATGTATCTATCTTGGAGTGTACTGGAAAATTTGATAGTCTTAAGACATTTAAGGGGAAGATGTTGTTTCCACCCACCAGTGATATCTGATGCTATCAATACATGCCTCATTCGAAGGCAGGGCATAAAGGGACTGCTGCTGGCATCTGGCTGTGATTGAAGCTTGGCCAGGAATGGAGAGGTCCCAACCTGCCACCATACCCCAGTAAAACAAAACAATAAAAACACACCTGATCAAGGTTGGACAGACTGTTGGGATCCTGACTAAGACCCTGATACTGTCCTCTGAGTCGATCTCCAGCTGCTATCTTTCTGAACTTCTTCAGATCCACAACATACAGAGCACTACATGGAGATGATGCAATTAGTAATGACATTTGACTGATGGGTAACTTACTGCAGCCCCAGTAGACCCCGAGATATAATACACTAAAACAATCTCTTGGTGGCAGTACATCAAATTATCTAATACAAGGCAGGAAAGCAGTTCTAACAAGATCATGGCACGTACAAAAAGAAATTTGCAACAAGTCTATCTTAGCTTTGCTGTCATGCAGTCCCTTCTTCCAATATTTGTTATTAACAAATGAAGATGTCTGGTTAGTTAACACTTCAGTTCTTCATCTGTAAAAGTTGTAGCATACTGAAAGTAACTTCAGTGTCCCTAGTGCTTCAAATGGACCATTGGCAATGGAACCTTAAAGAGGCAACAGTAAGCAAAAAGTGGTTCACTGCAGCGTTGTTTGTACACCTCAGCTAGTTTTCTGCTAGTTCTACATAGTAGCAAAAGCTCTCCCCCTCTATTTTGAAAAAACTGAATTCTTCAGTACCTGATATGGTATTTTCTTCCAGCTAAATGACTTGCCCAGTAACCTGATTTCCAGAACCTGTAGCCATCCATTTCTCTTCGACTGTCACAGAATGGAGTATATCCATAAGGAGCACCATCTAGATTGAAATCTCTTAATTCCTTTAGATCTGTGCGCACAATCTGAAGGGAAAGAACATTTTAGTTTTATTTCTAGAAGCCTGCCACAGGTTATTTTGAAATGTTGGTCAGGATTTAATTCAATTCAATTACCTGTTACACTCTGCAGTCTTTTGCATTATGTGTATGTAGTACAAAAACACAGCACAAAAGGTGTTGTCTCCCCTGCCCATAGAGCTGAAGCAGCTAAAATATAGCTTAAAATAATCTGATACAGGCTTGGTTTGACAGCTGAAGTGCCAAGTTGTTGCTTAATAAGCAGCAAGAATTCTCACTATACATGAATTCTACTGTGATCCTTTGTATCTTTTCCTCTTGAAAGTTTGCAAACCCTTCAAGGACAAAGGCTTTGTAATGTCTTTTTGACACAGATGTTGTGGCAGTTACACTACTCTAAAAATACCACTCTGGTGGGGAAAAAAAATGCATTAATATCTCTTTTATGAACAGAGCAATAACGGTCAAAATGA
The DNA here is from genome assembly GCA_035590275.1 of Ibycter americanus. NCBI lineage: Eukaryota > Metazoa > Chordata > Aves > Falconiformes > Falconidae > Ibycter > Ibycter americanus. The sequence continues at coordinate 3,540,989 of JAVJGI010000003.1, read as the reverse complement.
GACCAGCAAAGCTACAAATTTATCCGAGGTGACACTTCAGCTATCCATTACAAGTGGTAACGGTTTTAACTGACAGGGTATCATACTGCACATGTGCCAGAACACCTAAGGCATTTTATACTTATGTGTTGATAATCTGCACTTTGCCGTTTCATATATGTTTTTGAAGGACTATTTTTGTTAGCTCTCACTGCACATATATCCCGTTCTTTCAAACCATTCAGGCAGTAAGCTCATCCAAAGCCTTACAGACACCGTTTGCTCTGCAGCAGGACACAGCTCCATGCAGAGGGGTTTGCCTTCTAGCTCCTCCGAACGCCACTCAGATCCGGCCAAGTTAAAAGCAGGGGGGTGGGAGGGGGCAGGGCATGCAGTGACTCAGGAAAATACCTCATGTGGTAAATGACCGGCAGGCTGGGAGAACAGATGGAAATGGAAGAACGGAAGGGTGAAACAAGAATCTTATTTGGCAAACTAGCCCAAATCACAGCGAGTGAATGAGGAACCAGGCAAAAGTTAAAGACAGGCCAATAAAACCAATTTTGTGGGAACAGACAGAAGAAACAGCACTCACTGAAGTGCTGCTATAGTTACAGAGTCAACCATCAGCCATCAGTCATGCCTGCAAAGGGCTCAAACTTGCAAGAAATTGTATTCAAGAACATACTACTCTTAGAGAAAAGAAAAAAAGAAAAAGAAAAAAGGAAAAGATCAAGTAATTCCAACCTCTGTGTTACCTGATCAGCATCCACAAACAGGATTTTATCAACAGCTAATGGGAAGAGCACATCTAGGAAGAGGATCTTGTAACCCCAGATGATGCGCTGTTTCTCTGTTTGCTGATGAAGCCAGCGTGGCCATTTATACTGGACAAGCTCATACTGGAAATTATACTTCTCTGCCATGTATGGGATGAACTCCTGCAGAGGGAGGGGGAAAAAAGTAGCTTATCTCATTTGTTTGTTCCTCTGCCAGAAAAAGAAAAGTGCATTACAAGAGATAAGACTTCAGTCCTAAGGCATAGAACATTAGAAAATGAAATACCACAAAGAAAACAGTTTCATTGTTACTTCAAACAATGACATAACCCCAAACTGAACAATCAGTACAAATTGTAAAGCCAACTATCATAAGACAACTAAATATTTTGGCATTTTTCCCTACATAATTACTTATGAGCCATTTTATAGTCACCCACAGATCAGTTTAAAAGAATGCATTACTCAATAAAATTCCGCAGATGGGAGAATTATTATTTAGGACTGTTACACAAAGCAGTGTAAATGGGAATAATAACATGAGAGAAAAGAATTGGGAGAAGTTTTTTACTAGAACAACTTGGCCCACTGTCAGATCAGTTGACCTTATCATCTGCGAGGCTTGCTCTGACACGGGGGGAGGACAGGTTTAGCCAGGGGATGCTGCTGCAGCACGGCTGTTAGGAAGGAGGGGGGAAGCACACAGCTGCACCACCCAAGAGGTGACCGCCAGCAGAGTCACAGCACAGCCCGTGGTTACACCAGGGACACTGCCAATTATTTCCCCTTGAGTTTATGCTGAACAGGTAAGATACTCTAAGAAATGCTACTTCCTAATATTGAAATGTTAGAAGTTGCACATTCCTGAAAGTTTTAACATCCATTTACCTCTGGGTTCTGTTTTGAACCCTGCTGTTCATTTTATGATATATCACATAATCGATAAGTATGTCCAGGTATACTCATTTTGGGCCTGTGTCACTCTGCTGTGCACTGTTCGTGCACCCTGGTCAGTCTGAAACTTTCATGTCTCCTCTTACAAAGACATGGCTTTCATGTCTCCTCTTACAAAGCTCTCTCCACACCTAGTCATAGGCATTGCTTCTCTGGTAGGGGTTGGGGTTTTTTCATATAATCTTTCAACCCTTCTCTATTAGATGTAAGTTTACAGCCCTGAATTTCATCTTAAAATCTATACCTTCATCATGTGAGTCACAAAAATAAGTTCAAATTCAAGTATGATTTTCCTAATAGGTGCTGTTCTCTTATTTACCTTTTGCATGAGTCCACTGTCAACCTGTCTGTTATTTCTCAAAGCTTTCTAGGCAGAACCACCAGCTTATACCAGCTCAGTGCTTTGTAAAAAGAGAAGGTATACGGACAGGTAACTGTACACAGCTTTACACAATAGTGTGATGCCCAGGTTGCAGGGTTTTTCTTCTTTTAACTTTTCCCCACCATAGCATAAATTTCTAATCAGTAACAAACCTTGAACGTAGGTGATAAGTAGTTCTTCAGAAACCAAAACTTTAAAGGAGTCTTAGTATGTTTCAGCACAGACAACATCATTATGCTATCAAAAGAAAAAAGAAAAAAAAAGGCATTTAACAGGAACAATTGCCACCCACTAGGATCAGCTGTGTAACAGATTACAAATTGCTGGTTTACATTATTAGACTAACTGCAGTTATGTGTCAGGTAACTGATCTTCACGCATGAAGAAAAAGTGGGTAGCTTCAGCCTATTGCAAATTGCTTAATTTTATCTACAAAATTACTCCCCCCACACCCCACCCCAAATCTATATATTTTAACTAGTCAGAGAATGTACAACCTGTTGGCTTTCAGTCCTTAAAGAACAGAAGCTCAGATTCTTTTCCCAAGCAACTATGACTCATTCTATAACTTCTTAACAACACATTTTTATTGGGTTATATTGTAGCAAGAAAATTCAGGACAGCAACGTACCATCTATTAAACTAAGTCTATTTTGAAGGTACGAATGATACGCAGACAAAAGTTTCTATAATAAAGTAGATGCAAAATCTAGAGCACTTATGAGCTGCTGAAAAAGTGGGGTTTTTTTTTACATTCTTGCAAGTTCTAACCTTTTTCCTTGTGGTAAGCAGGGCACACAACCACCATTTGAGACCCCTGGATTATAAATTCTGAACTAACCGTAGGAATCTTTCATATAGGTGTCCTGAAGCCACAGAGAATATATTTAGTACATCATCTTTATCCTGTTTCACATCTTCGTTCTTTTGTCCCCCTGTGAATCCCCTGAAAGGACAAATGTTTTATGTAAAGGACAAGATAATAAGGGCCAGCTATATAGGAGCGAGCGCAACAGATTATAAATAGCAGCAGTGTTGGCCTAATACAGTACAACCGTAGGGTTTGGTGTACCCAGGCTGGTCAGGGTATCCTCCACAAGGCAGCGTGCTGCAGACACAGACGTGGAAGACCCAGTAGCTTATGTATGAACACCCATTCAGATGAAAGATTGCTGGCCCAGATGCAGCTCCTGGAAATGAGCAAGGTTTTCAGGCTGCCAGGTAGCAGCGAGGGTAAGGGAAGGTAGGCAGGTGCAAACCAGTAGCCCAGTTCTCTGGAAACAGAGAGGTCCTATGAAGTATAGCCCTAAATTCAAGCTGTCTTAATAGACAGCTATAGAATATCGCAGACATAACTGTTATCATCAAATAGTTTCCCCGTTTCAAAAGACTTGCAGGTTAGTATTGAGGTAGTTTTACCATTTGAGAGATTCCCAAAATCCAGATTCATTCTCATTGGTACCATCACTTAGTAGATCTTCATTCATCATATCTAGTTTTTTCTGAACCTACAAAGCAGAACATTACTTCAGTGAGTGGAACCACATACTGGGCAAACAGCTGCGGCGTGTTACTTTGACACTGCCTCTGCCTGCATCCATTTGAATTATGTGCAGTGAGCCAACAGGTAACCTAAGCTGTCTGGAGAAACAGCTTAGGAGGAACTGTCATTTTCAGAACAGATTCCAAAGCTGTTTTCAGACACCAAAGGCACGTTAGTCTAGATAGTTAAAATGCTTTGCTAAGAGGCGTTTAGTGACCCTCCTTGATGATGGAGACTAGCAAAGAAAAATCCTCAAAGAAACCAACCAACCGCACCGCCCCCACCCCCACCCCACCCCGAAAAAAAAACCACAACACCTCCACCAATTACTGTTTCTAAGAGGTATTAGTGGCCACTGAGACGCCATAGCAGATATATAGACAAGGTAGTAAATCAGAAGAATATCCTAGAATTAACTCTAACACAAGTAAATCCTGTGAGGAAGTGTGAACTGGATGTGTTATAACCATCACTTATCAGTTGTCCTCTCTAAACTTTTCAGCTATGTTGTTACCTGACAGGCAACCCGAAGAGACCGAGATTACTAATTTACCTTTTTTTAGAAAAAACGTATTTTCTCCTACTTTGTATCAGATTGATAGAAAACGTATTGCATAAATTTTATCTGTAACGTACAAAATACTGGCACGATGGATGCCTGAACATTTGTTATTAGACATACAAAACTGACTTTTTTCTGAAGTCACAAGCATAACTGAGCAAAATGTGAGCACAGTTGTTTCTTGTAGGCATACAAAATGAACAGCAGTTACATGTCATTCTCTCCAGTGCCATCAAAAAACCCAAAACGAAGTCTACAGATAATTTCTTCTGTTACTGATACTGTGATGTGAACTTTGTGCAAACTGCCTCAAATGTATGCTTGTGGCAAGGGATCATCAGGCCTTAAACAAGTTTCTTCCCCACTATTAATCAGTCTTTTTTAAGAGCAACTCTAGCTTTTAAAAACTCACCTTCACTTTAATAATTTTGCTCTTGAAGTTGTTGAGAACAACAATAACTTCACTAGCTTCAGGTGGAGAGTCTGTGCCATCGTGGCTGAAAAGATGGTAAAATACTGACCTTTACTGCAATGCAGAAATAATTATTTCTTCTACACATTTTTCTACATGGTATTAAGCCTTAGTACTGTAAAACAGGTTTGAGACATGCAACAAAGTAACAAATACACCAATTTGCGCACACGCTGGTTTTTTTAAATGAATTGATTTATTTCATCTCACATAACTTATGTTCAGTACAAAATGTAATTTGCTGTTCAGTTCACTACGCTTTGGCAAGGGAACTGTTAAGATTCACATACTACAGTGCCTCCTACCTAGTTCAAAAGTTTCACAAGAAAAAGACTAAAGTATTTCTTATGCTGTCCTACCTGTAGATTCTGTAGATATCCTCAGATCTGCCCTTTCTTAGCCTTAGAGTCCATGCACCAGGATTGGCTTTTAACTGGAAGTAACCCTGTAAAGTGAAAAGAATATTTGTCAGTTTCCATAAAATGCAAATGTAGAAAAACAAGTTTTTAAGTCATTTGACCCACTGTTTTATGTCTGAAAATGGTTATTCATAAGCAAGCTGATTCACATAACCTTAAGGCTTTAAAACTCAGGAGAAAAAAAACAGAAGTTCCATTCAAAATTGTGGGGTTTTTCCGTAAGAGACAGGATTATGGAAAGGTCTAGCATTATTTGTTAGATAAGAGTCTTCAGAGTGTCCTGATGTGAACAGTGCAATCCCGAAGTTTTTTTCTGCAAAAGCTTGCCTTCATGAAGGAGTGAGTGGATTTCAAAGCACTAGCTGGTAACTACACAGCAGTGCACAAAAGGTCTGTCTACAAAACAAAATCTGAATTAATTTTGAAGCTCAACATGCTGGTATTTCATCTACAACAGGAAATTGTAACACAATTTATATCTTACAAAATCTCTCTTCTACAGAACTTAAATCATTACAATGTAAAATTCAGATATTGTATACAAGTCTTGTTGAAGTTTCAGGTTCCAGATCTGAATCTTTTGTTTTGTGATTTAGACTATTACACCTGTAGAAGTTACAAACATTTGTAGTGATGCCTCAGTGTCCCATCCAGTTTTGTACTGTGACCCCAAATACATGCAGTTCCATATGTGATCCAGTTTGCTTTTTTTTTTTAAAAAAAAAAACCAAACTAAAAAACCCAGCCACACAGGGCATGTTCCTGGTCTCTTCATACCCTTTCACAGTGCAGACACAGAGCCGAGGAAGAGGATTCCCAGATACAGCATCGTATGCTGTGGTACGTACACTTTGGTTTAACTAATTAGAAAGACACTTCCAAGCCATTAAAGCTTTATTCCCTAACATACACAGTGTGATCACACATAAAATAAGGGTCATCTTCCTTTCTACAATAAGAAATATTACATCATTCAGGATACCCTTTGGCTAAGAAAAGGTGAAAAAAAAGAAACAGAAAATGAATGTAAGAATTCAAAAATAAACATTTAGCAGCAGTGAACATTTTTTTCTTGCTTTCTCTTTTACATTTACAGATTCCCAAAAAAATCACAAAAGGCAGTTTACTCCAGTTTCTCACTAACATTATACATCAAGAAAATATTCCAGGGGCTAACTTCCCTTGCCACGATTTCAGTCCATTACCTCTCTCACCACCCAGTGCAGACACACTGAAAACAGACTGATCCCTTAAGCAGCTACCTTATAAAAGCAGCTGCAGGGAATAATCACACGCTTGAATTTCCATCACCTTTTCTCAAGCAAATTAAGCAATTCCCATTCTTTGACACTTCCTTTACTTTCTAGAATGTCAACTATTCTTGCTGGCTTCTCTCCATTTGTTCCACAGATCTCCTGAAGAAATGGTTCCCAAAATAAGACAGCTGTACACCTGAGGCTTACAGTACCAGGGCAGATGGTCTAAGGACTACCCAGCCTGAAAAAAACAGAACCGCCTGACCTTCCCTGAAAAAGAGTTGCTTAAGAACATTGGCATAATTTTAAGGTATTCCTGATGACCCTTCTCAGCAAGCTGAAGGGAAGGGAGTACATCTTGCAAAAGGTAAGAAATAAGTACGCTGCAAGGTTTTAGACATAATGTTAGGAATGATGTAGTTCTGATGTTTGCAAGCAACTGCGCAGTGTAAGTAACACCACATATCCATAACCCACATAGCAGAAGATACTCTGAGGTTTATGCAAGTCATGGTGCTGACTGGAAAACCAGTTAATTGTTGCCGGTTTCAGTCAAACGCTTACCAAGTTGGCCATAACAATGGTATCAACAATGACAGGACTGGTTGAAGTTCCTAGTGTAAACTGGAGTCCCCGAGGTGGCTGTCCAGTAGTAATATCATAGCAGTGTCCTTCCAGAAGCAGATACTCTAATTCATATTCTGCAGCTACAACATTATCCACCTGTAAGGAGATGATACTGCTGAATTCAGCACTAGCTCCAGAGTACAAATTTTTAGTGATTCAGTTACTCTCTAAAATAGCCACAGTAATTAAATAACACTTAACTTTAACATAGTAATTTTATTAAACAAATACCTAGAAAGCCTCAAAGAGCTCAGCTCCTTTGAGTGACAAATTTCACACACATATTCTTAAGTGTCCCTGACCGAAAAGGTTTGAATCTCAAGGGGTAAGATGCTAGGATAAGAGAAGGGAAGGACTGTTGCTCTATTTTATAGTTACTATTTTTTCAACATTTATTGGAGAATGTAGTCAAGTAAGTGATTGGTTTGACATCTCATAAAAAGTATATGATGGGCTCCAGAACGTTGACTCTAAATCTCTTTAAAGCTAGTCTCATCTAATATTTATTAGCTGAAATAAACATTTTGTTTTGCTCTGCATTACTCTTAACAGTGTGCTAGAGTACTGTCAGAAATAGCAATTCCTTTTTTCTACGTCAAAAAAGTAATGCCAAGAAAAAAGAAAAAACCCCACAAACCCAAAAACCCAAAAGCCTTGGGTCCCTACCAGACTAAATTCAGATGTAGCCTAAATAAATAACAATATTATTTAATAAATAAATATAGTAAATAAGCAAAATATTAGTCTAATCTCACAAAGCATCTTCTCTCATTGCACATCCAAAATGACAGTTTAATTGCTACAGCAC